>CM035408.1:137760210-137967710 GCA_020310875.1 Ceratopteris richardii | reverse complement strand
GCATGAGGTAGTTTTCACTTTTTTTCAAGCATGTATCTATCTTTTTCAACTGACTTGTTTTTGGCATGTTTATGATGTCTCTAACTCTTGTATGGTCTAGGATAAAACTTCTTGTGTTGTTCAAGAACTAAACCTAAGACGAATCATGTTTGACATCACTCACACATCCGATTTTGCAAGTATAAGATTTGCTAGAAATAGCCATTCCCTCTCTTAGATGTGTTCTCTCATGTGTATCATATGCTTGATGCCTTTCTTATCTTTGTGATTGTGAGAAGATTTATTCATTTGCTCCTTAAAGTCGGTCAATTCAATGTTCAACTGCCAACGACTACATATTGGAACTGAAAACTAAATTTAAAATTTGAAAAACTCTCCTATCAAAACATCTACCCATTTTTGCCATCCCCACATTGTCCTATCACCATCCCCCATCCTCGAGACGCGTTCCTGGGATGGAACACTCTTACATATGAGCAACTCGGGATGCCCCCCGTCCCCACTTGGCGTCCCAGCTTTTTGAAGGTTGGGGACAACGTCTCGACGTTCCTAGGACCTTGGGACGCGTTCTCATCAAACATAACATCTCGAGTGACGATAAAACTTATATTGCTAGGAATATATAGTCTATAATCTTTCTGATTAAAATCATGGCCTATAAATACACACTTCTCTGTCTTAGGGTCTAATTTGCCTATGATTTGTGATGGTATGTGTGCATAGGCACTGCACCCAAATATCTTGCAATGATCCAAACTTGGCCTCCCTTCATTCCAAGCTTCATAGGGGGTCATACCATCCAATGCCTTTGAAGGTCATCTATTTATCAAGTATCTGGTAGTAGTTACTGTCTCTCCCCACAAATAATTTGGTAGCTTCTTTTCATTCAATATGGACCTTGCTATCTCTACAATGGTTTTATTATTCCTCTATGCTACTCCATTATGTTTAGGAGTATACTTGGTAGTAATCTCTCTCCTGATTCCTTTATCTTGCAAGTAGGAATCAAATTCATGGTATCAGACTTTAGTCTTTTTAGTGTTTTACCTGTTTGATTCTCCACAAGAGCTGAATACTTCTTAAAACATGAGGACACTTCATCCTTGTGCTCGATAAAGTACAAAATAGTCCATCTGCTATGATCATCTTTAAATGACACATAATACCATGATCTTGAGATTGAAGGTTGTTTGGTTGGTCACCAAACATCTGTATGGACAAGCTTCAAAAGATCTCCATGTATGTATCCTCTCTTGGTGAATGGTTGCATGTGTGACTTTCCAAATTGACATGCACTACACTTGTATATCATGTATTGCTTCAAGATATTGGGTAGTCAAAGCACATTATGATCTCTATTGATTTGTTTGAGGGGTCTTTCTCCAGTGTGAGCTAACCTCTTATGCCAAACCTCTAGCTTTGAGAAGGTTTGGGTGGCATAGTTGAACAAGGCAATATTCTTGGTGTCTTGGAGTTCAAATGTGAACCATCTACCTCTTTTCTCTTCCTTTGCTATCTTCTTGAATCCTTGATATGGCTCCTCTACATAGATTCCATGCTTGGTGAATCTCACATGCAAACCTTTAATCTGTCCTACACTTACTAGGTTTTTTAGTAAAACTTAGCACATAGAGAACATTGCTCAATAGATTCATATTATCATAGGGGGTCTTCACATTTTCTATCTTCTCAATAGGGTGGCTTGTGTCATTACTTGTCCGGACCTCATGCTTGTTCTTTGGATCTTCTAATTTTGATTGCAAGGCTACATTCGTTGCCACATGGTTTGGGCATCCAAAATCAATGTAGAAGAGATGCTCATCAGACTTACCTTTATTCATTTTCATGCTCATAACTAGAAGTGAATCCTCCTGAGCTTGATCATCTGTGTAATTGTAGTCTCTCCTTCCTTTGTACCCACCTTGATAATTGTTGTAGGTGTTGTTGTTGTGTCCATAAGAATTGTTGTATCTACCTCTTGAAATGCCATAACCACGTTTGTTGTATCATCTTCCTCTCTGATTCCTTGGATTTCTGAAGCAAATCTCTATGATGTGGTTTGATAGACCACATATGGCACAAGATGAGGAACCCTGGGCTCTCCCCCTCCCTTGTCTCCCTCCTTTGCCTCTTCCCCTTGAGCTTTTACCTCTACTTGCAAAGTTAGCTTAGGGGGTGCTTCCTTCATCATCAAACTTTTTACCTTTTCCTTTGTTATCTTTGCATTTGCTTTGATCTTTATAAAGGGAAGAGGATTCGTTACCTTTCTACTTCTCACCATTCTTCATAAGTTTGGCTTCATGGGTGAAGAGTTGAGGGTTGAAATCTGGCACTTGCATATCCATGTAGAGATCCATGGTTGTGGTGAAAGCTTCCCACTTGTCATCAGCCTTGACTCAATTGATGACTTGCCTCACAATCAATGATTTCTCCAATGCTCCCAAGGCGATCTTCAATATCCTTCATCTTGGTGACAAAATTAGTCACACTTTGCTTGGGCATCTTCTTAAGTGTTGTAAACTCCATCCACAATTGGTTCTTCGTGGCTTTAGTACTTGAGGAGAAGAATGCTTTCCAAGCATTCCATGTCTCTTGAGAGGTCCTACAATTCCTAATATGAGGAGGTAAGAAATCAGAGATAGAGTTTAGAATGTATGACCTTATGAAAGCATCCTTTGCACATCATGTATTTAATCTTTCCTACTCCTCTTGAGTTGGCTGACCTTTGTTTATGAGTACAACAAATCCAAGGGAGCTCTAAGAGAACAACAACAACAACACATAAGATGTTCATTTTACAACAAGAGAACACTTCTCGAAATGTACGCCATCCGTTTGGGCAAATCCCTTAGTAACCAACCTTGCTTTGTACTTGGGTTTGCCATCAACTATCCTGATTTTGTACACCCACTTGTTAGGAATAACTCTCCTACCTTTGGGCATATCAACCAAATACCAAGTAGCGTTTGCATTTAAGGCCTTTATCTCTTCTTGCATATCCAGACAGCACTTTTGTCCCAAGGAGTTGAACCGCCTCTCGTACCAATCGAAATAAGGAGGAGAGATTTGAGATGGTATTACTAATTGCTAAGGAACTTCAAGGGGGGAGGTTGGCTCAAGACGACTATGAATATAGAGTGTGACATGCATGTAGTTTGAAGTTCCTACAAGGTAGAAGAAGAGGTCACACAAGTTTTGTGTAGATGTGCCCAAATATATGAGTGAAGCGGCAATAATTTTAGGTCTCTCAGCATTTTCATGCCCCGTGACCAAAAGTATAACAATGAGTAAAAATGCCTATTCAAGCCGTAAGTGGGCAAAAAATACAGAACATTTATATCTATATAGCTATTTGAGAGAGCTATCATCTAGAGGGCATAGATGTCCATGAGGGGCTCCTAAGGGAGTTTATCATGAAGAGATGGTTCAAAAGGGATATAGTTAGGGAGGGCATTGAGGCAGGAGGGACCACGCTCCATATTCTTTTATATGCTGATGATATTGTGCTGGTTTCAAAGTTTGGAGAAGGTCTATAGCACCAGCTACACGGCCTAGACAATTTTTGCACACATAGAGGGCTATCTGTCAACCTTGGTAATACAAAGGTTCTGATCTTCCATACATCAGCACAGGTGAGGAGACACAGTTCTTTCGCAGCAAAAGTCGGATCATATTTCTACTTGAGAGTGATATTCACAGCAGCCTCTAGGGTTTGCTCCATGTCTTAGGTGCCTGTGATCGCATCACACGAGGATACACAGCACTAGCTTTGATGGAGATAGAGAGTGCCACCAGGCATATTTTCAGGAACCATGCACAAATGGGGGGCTCTTCGACACTGTGGTTACTGAGTACCCATGTGTGGAGCAGGCGTAAGGGAGCGGGGATTAGGTACTTCAGGATGGATAACATTGGAGAGGCCGCGAATTCTCATGATTGCCAGACTCATCTGCAACAAACCTTCGGTACCACATGATATCATCAGGGCAGAGCTCGCTGCACCACCGATGCTAGTAGAGGCGCTCTTCCAGATAGTATGCCTATTACACGGGATCTGGAGCATGGACACATAGCACATCACTTATTGAGCTTTCCAGACATCACGTGACATGGCGCTAGCATGAGACACCTTCTCATGGTACGCACACATGGGACTGGCTGGCCCACCATGTTTTTGACATAGACAGACTACCACGAGTGCAGTATGATTTACAAGCCCCCACCTATTCACTCTCCCATCAGGAGAGGAATATGATCATTCATGAGGAGATATGGCATACATACATACAGAGGACATGGATCAGCCCGAGGGATACATTGCCACCGAAAACGCCCCACTACTGTGAGCATTTTCTACAGATCTCAGACCAGGGCTTCATTGAGTCTCCACACTACATGTAGACATACCTACCACAGCACCTTTGAGTCCTCATTGGGCAGCTTCAAGTTTGATCACATCAGCTCAAGATCCAGAGGAGTTGGACCAAGGGGGTCCCTCGAGAGTAGAGGTAGTGTCCAGTATGCCAGACAGAGATAGAGAGTGAGCAGCACTTTGTTACCAAGTGCCCAACATACTTGGACCTACGGGCACAATTCTAGATAGAGGAATCAGTACAGTTGTGCATGACCACTGGAGACGAGTGGAGGATGGGACGCTTCCTCATGGCGGCATATGAGAGACAAGAGCAGATGACGCACCCACACATCAGAAACGGACAAGTACCCAGCGGACCACTGCTCAGTTCTTTCAACGAGATGGGCCACATCAGACGGGCCTCCCTCCCAGAGGCACAGGGCTCACACTTCAGCAGGCAGCGGCACAGAGAGTGCGACGCTGACCACATATGGTTGGCTACCAGAGGATATCTCACGCGTGAGGGTAGCACATGACCACATGAGGGTAGCACATTACCACATGATGGAACAGAGGAGCACCACCATCACTTGGGCAGCCTTCCTTCAGGAGGCACTCAGACTGCCGCCAATGTACGACATACTCCACCCACCTCCACCTATCATCAGTAGTTAGGATATCATCTCAACTTTGCATACTCCAGCCCATTTCACTTTGCATCACCTCAGCTGAGGTTATATATATATATATATATATATATATATATATATATATATATATATATATATATATATATATATATATATATATATATATATATATATATATATATATATATATATATATGCAAGGTTGGATTCTGACACATCAGAATCCCCCTTGCCTGACTTTGCTGACCCGTATCTGACTTGGACGTCAGAAAAGGGTTCCTGACTTTGTTTTTTTTTTTTTTTTTGTCCAGGTCTATCTCAACGGAGGTGCATAGGTGAGTTTTTTTACATCTTTTGCATATGTTTTCTCATTCTGAAATTGCTCTGTTGCAGGCTGCAAGAATGCCAAGTCTATAGACCTTGCCCATCCTCACCTTGCCCATCCTCTGTACTTTGGTGTTCTCACATGAGCTGGACTGAACAGAGTCTGCACAGTACTGTATACAGACTATACATGGTCTGCTAAGGGCTCATACTCACATACATCTCTGTACCATGTAAGAATGTTCAGTGCATCATTATCAAGTGTCTCACAAGCATCTACAAACCCTTGCTTCTGTAGCTCTGCACATAGTCCTCCTTCCTCATGCTTTGCTCTTAATCCTAGTATTCTAAGAAGCCTAAGCAATTTCTGCACAGCAAAGCTTGTTTCTCAGCCAACAATAAACTTGGTTACCATAACTAAATAGTGTAATGTGAGAAATACAGTCTATAAAATTGCATACATCCAATTTATTGTGTTAGAACGAATTTTAAAGCAACAATTTAAGAATTTTAAGTGTGGTTTGCTAGCAATACTGATAAGTCAAAGTATTACTGTGTACTACAGTATGAAATTTACATTATGATTGTTAATGTGATCTGAGCATTTTCGCATGTCGCTCACAAGGTGCAGAATGGTTATGCAATGAGTATGTCTGCTGGTGAAATGAGTAAAATGAGTATGTCTGCTGGTGGTAGTCAAATCCATTTTTGATGTCTTTTCCCTTCAATGAGTTTTCATAAAGAAAGCATAAAGAACAAAAAAGTATGTCTTCAAATAGAGATGGATACAAAGATATTATTCCATTGATATTGCACTAATGTGTTTGTTGTTTGTGGAGAACACCTTCCCCGCTTTGACATCCATCTCAATTTAACTAAGGATATGTCAATATGATGTTTATTACTCCCATCTGGCTATGAATATATGTAAAGAATTTTTCACTTTGTTGAATTATGTAATGTGTGCTATATATATATATATATATATATATATATATATATTTTTTTTTTTTTTTTTTTTTTTTTTTCTTAACTTCTCACAAAAAAAAAGATCACGTTGTGTAACGTTAGAAACGTTTTACCGTACCTGTCAGACGTCAGCTAAAGTGAAATGTCATAAGTCAGAAAAAGATAAAGATAAAGATAAAGATAAAGATAAAGAGAGAGAAAGAAAGAAAGAATGAAAGTGATATTAACGTATTCGAAAGGCCAAACTTGGCCTATGAGACAAAACCATGTACAACTGTAGTAACCTTTGTGTAGAAATAAAACGGAATAGTACTCGCTACACAAAACTGTGTAGGCTGAAAAAGGTTGGAAACAACCACAGGATAGTGTACCGGGTGATGGAGAGGTAGTGGGGATAATGTAATAATGTAGTGGTGCATGGGGAGATGTGGCTCTGACTCTGCAGATAATGACCACCTAATACATGGGGGCCCATGATGGGAGTGAATATATATATCCTAACTCTGATAATGGATGGGGGTGGATGGTGAGAGAGAGAGAGAGAGAGAGAGAGAGAGAGAGAGAGAGAGAGAGAGAGAGAGAGAGAGAGAGAGAGAGAGAGAGAGAGAGAGAGAGAGAGAGAGAGAGAGAGAGAGAGAGAGAGAGAGAGAGAGAGAGAGAGAGAGAGAGAGAGAGAAAGAAAGTCATATTAACGTCCAAGTGTAGTAACCGTGTGTAGAAAATGAAATGAAAAAAGTACTCGTTACACAAAGCTATATCGGGCCGGAAAAGGTTGGGAAGACGTGGCTCTGACTCTGTAGATAATGGCCACCTAATACATGGCAGGTCCATAATGTGAGTGAGTAAAATACCCTGGCTACTGGTGATGGATGGAGGTGGGTGTAGTATGTGGTACATCGGTGGTGGGCTGAATGCGTCCTAAAGGAAGACAACCTAGGTGGTGGTGGTACTCCTCTGCTCCATCATGTGGTCATAGGTTGTCCTGATGCGTGAGATATCCTCCTGATATAGTCGTGGTCGACGATTCCAACCATGCGTGGTCGACGTCGTGCTCTCTGTGCTTTTACCTGGTGGAGGGTGAGCCCTCTAGATGGACCTCTCTGGTGTAGCTCAGCTTGCTGAAAGAACTGAGTAATGGTCTGCTGGGTACTCCTCCGTGTCTGATGTGTCGGCTGTAGTGACTGCTCTCGCCTGTCGTATGCCGCTGTGAGGAAGCGTCTCAACCGCCGCTAGTCTCCCATAGTCATGCACAACTGGAGAGACTCCTCTATCTAGAACTGTGCACGTAGGTCTAAGTATGCTGGGCAGCTGACAAGAAAATGCTCCTCACTCTCTACCTCTGTCTGGCATACTGGGCACCACCTCTCCTCTTGGAGGACTCCCCTAGACTGACCCCTCTCAATCTCGAGCTCATGTGATGAAACTTGAGGCTGCCCAATGACAACTCGAAGGTGGTGGGGTAGGTATGTTTGCATGTATCGCGGAATCTCAATGAAGCCCTCGTCCGATATACGTAGAAAATGCTCACGGTAATAGAGCATTTTTGGTGGCAATGTATCCCTAGGGCACACCCATGTCCTCTGTATGTATGTATGCCATATCTCCTGACGAATGTCCCTATTCCTTTCCTGATGGGAGAGAGAATAGGTGGGTGCATGTAAGTCGTACTGTAGTGGTGGTAGCCTGTCTATGTTAAAACCATGGTGGGCCAGCCAGTCTCGTGTCTGTGCATACCATGAGGAGGTGTCACCTGCTAATGCGGTGAGAGTGGATCGAGTGAGAGTAGGCGGGTGTGTAAATGGTGTGCATAAATGTGTGAGAGTTCGTGTGTGAAGTGTATCGTGGTATGTGTCTGAGTGGGTGAGGGAGGGTCTAATGGAATAGGAGATGAAAGTGTGAATGTGATAAATGTATGGTCAGCACCAAGTGGGCGTCGTCCAATACTAAGTGAGGGGATGAGTGAAGCTCTAGAGATGGTACCAAAAATGTAGTCGACTGTGCTCTCACCTCCCTCGTGAGGGAAGCAAGTCAGTCCTCCCGAACCTGGCCAACGGTGCATCCCATTATATATAACGAGATGGTGTCTGCTGCCCAACTCAAGCAGGTGTCTTCCATATCCAGTGGCATACTGGCCGATATCTACTGACACTCTACTGGTGCTCGTCTCCTCTGGATCTCTACCCCTCCTAATTTGTGGAAGGTCCATGTCATATGACTCACACTGACGCGACTGGGCGCGGCCATTGAAGTCCCCCATAAGGACGACCTCACCAAGGGTGCTGTAATGTAGTATCTGGTCTGATAATGCTGTGTATTGTGAATCCCTGTCCCGGTCGATCCCCCAGGGTCCAATCATGCATATCTCGATCCAGCTGGTGGAAAGTAGCATATGGCAATGTAAACCCAGCTCTCTGGGGCTATCTCCATGCGGACCCACATGTATCGTGCCTTCTCATCTCTTCCTATGATATGGATCTGTCCCTATATCTCCTGTCTAAATATGATGGCTACGCCTCCTGATCCTCGTGTTGTGCTCTGTCTCGTCATGTTTTTGAATGCAGATTCCCAGTGAAAACCGGCAATACGAGGTAGGCTCTGTCTCCGTGTTTCTGAATGCACACAGAGAGAGAGAGAGAGAGAGAGAGAGAGAGAGAGAGAGAGAGAGAGAGAGAGAGAGAGAGAGAGAGAGAGAGAGAGAGAGAGAGAGAGAGAGAGAGAGAGAGAGAGAGAAAGAAAGAAAGAAAGAAAGTCATATTAACGTCTTCTAGAGGCCAAACTTGGCCTATGAGACAAAAACCATGTACAAGTGTAGTAACCCTGTGTAGAAGATAAAATGAAATAAAAAGTATATCGCTACACAAAGCTATATAGGGCTGGAAAAGGCTGGGGAGAAGTGGCTCTGACTCTGCAGATAGTGGCCACCTAATACATGGGGGGAATCCAAAATGTGAGTAAAACGCCCTAGGTACTGGCGATGGGTGGAGGTGGGTGTAGTATGTGGTACATCGGTGGTGGTCTCAGTGCCTCCTGAAGGAAGACAACCCAGGGGGTGGTGGTACGCCTATGCTCCATCATGTGGTCGTAGGCAATCCTGATGCGTGAGATATCCTCCTGATATAGTCGTGGTCGACGATATCCGCCCATGCGTGGTCGGCGCCGTGCTCTCTGTGCTGCTGCCTGGTGTAGCGTGAGCCCTATAGATGGACCTCTCTGATGTAGCTCAACGCGCTGAAAGAACTGCGTAATGGTCTGCTGGGTACTCACCCGTGGCTGATGTATGGGCTGTAGTGACCGCTCTCGCCTCTCGTATGCTGCTGTGAGAAATCGGCCCAAGCGTCTCTGGTCTCCCATAGTCATGCACATCTGGAATGACTCCTCGATCTGGAACTGTGCTCGTAGGTCTAAGTATGCTGGACATCTGATAACAAAATGCTCCTCACTCTCTACCTCTGTCTGGCATACTGGGCACCACCTCTCCTCACGGGGGACTCCCCTGGACCGACCCCTCTCAATCTCGAGCTGATGTGATGAAACCCGGAGCTGCCCAATGACGACTCGTAGGTGGTGGGGAAGGTAGGTCTGCATGTATCTCGGAATCTCGATGAAGCCCGTGCCCGATATATGTAGAAAATGCTCGCGGTAGTAGAGCATTTTCGGTGGCAATGTACCCCTAGGGCTCACCCATGTCCTCTGTATGTATGTATGCCATATCTCCTGACGAATGATCCTATTCCTCTCTTGATGAGAGAGCGAGTAGGTGGGTGCATGTGAGTCGTACTGTAGTGGTGGTAGCCTGTCTATGTCAAAGCCATGGTGGGCAAGCCAGTCTCGTGTCTGTGCATACCATGAGGAGGTGTCGCCTGCTAATGCCATATCACGTGATGCCTCGAAAGCTCGATAAGCAATGCGCTCTGTATCCATGCTCCGAAGTCTGTGTAATAGGCATACTGTCTGGAATAGTGCCTCAACTAGCATCGGTGGTGCAGCGAGCTCTGCTCTAATGATATCATGTGGTACTGAAGGCTTGCTGCGGATAAGTCTGGCAATCATGAGGATCTGTG
Source organism: Ceratopteris richardii (assembly GCA_020310875.1). Taxonomy (NCBI): domain Eukaryota; kingdom Viridiplantae; phylum Streptophyta; class Polypodiopsida; order Polypodiales; family Pteridaceae; genus Ceratopteris; species Ceratopteris richardii. The sequence goes on along the minus strand of CM035408.1, from coordinate 137,957,352 downwards.
GCCTCTCTAATGCTGTCCATACTGATGTAGCTAATCCTGGTCCCCATATGGCTGCCCCATACATGAGCGCTGGCGTAACCAAAGTGTCAAAGAGCCACCCCTTTGTGCGGGGCTCCTGAAAATATGCCTGGTGGCACTGTCTCTCCATCAAAGCTAGTGCTGAGTACCCACGTGTGATGCGGTCACGGGCTGCCTGAGCCATAGAGAAGATCCCTGATGCGGCTGTAAATGTCACCCCCAAGTAAACATATGATCCGACCACCTCGATCGGTCCACCTGCTGCTGTGAACACACTATGTCTGCGTACCTGTGCTGATGTATGAAAGATCAAGACCTTGGTTTTACCAAGGTTCACCGATAACCCTCTGTGTCTGCAAAAGTCATCTAGGCCGTGTAGATGATGCTGTAGACCTTCTGCAGACTCTGAGACCAATACAATATCATCAGCGTATAAAAGAATATGGACAGTGGATCCGTGTACCTCAATGCCATCTCCCCCCTGCTGCTGTATGAAGTCCACTATCTCATCAATGTAGAGACCAAAGAGGGTGGGTGAGAGAGGGCATCCTTGCTTCACCCCGATAGTGCTAGCAAGGGGATCAGATAAGCCCCCCGGACATCTGACTCTACCAGATACTCTCTCGTATAAGGCGTAGATCCCCCATATCATCTCCTCCGGAGCTCCGATGTTAAGTAGTCGTCTGAAGAGTCGATCCCTGGGAACAGTGTCAAATGCTTTGCGGAAGTCCACAAAGCAACAATATAATCTCCTCTTCCTCACCCTGGCCTGGTCGATCAGGCATCTCAGAGTGAAGATGTGGTCAATGGTAGAGTAATCTCGTCTGAAACCTGCCTGTCCTGGAGCCCTGATGCCCTTCCTCTCAGCGAGAGTACTCAACTCTGTCTCTAGTACCGCCCCATATAACTTGGCCAATATAGGGCCAATCATGATCGTCCGGTATGTAGCTGGATCCATAGTATCACCTGACTTATGAATGGGCACTATGGTGTGCTCAGTCCATGAGTCAGGGAACCCTTCAACCAATGCACGGTTGAAGAGGTGGGCAATGAGCGGTGCCAGGGTCGTGCCTCCGTAGATGAGGTGCTCTGCCTGTAAACCTAAGGGGTCATGTGCTCTGCCATGCTGTAGACGGGCAATAGCGCGTCCCACCATAGTGGGTGTGAAGAAGTCAGAGGTAGTAGGACGTGAGCTCTGTGGAGTGGGAATGGGGGGCTTGTCTGGGATCTCGTATAGGCTCCGTGTATAGCTATGCCAAGTGCTCGGGTCTCGGATGGGTGTCTCTTGTCTCCTCTCTCTCAAATGTCGCCATGCCACTACAGTGTCTCGACTCATGAGCAAATGATAAATATCCCAATATTGTCTCTCCTCCCAATGCCGCCGTTTGCGGCGAGTAAGGCTCTGCATGCGACGCTGTGCCTGTGTGTGTGTAATATCTCCTCTATGCTCTAAAATCCGTAGGTGCTTCCGTAGCTGACGACAATCTACATCATACCAGCGGTTCTGGGGCATGGTACCTGTGCGTGGAGGGTGTATATGGGTGCGGTGTGGAAAGCTACAGAGAGCTGCGTGCTGTAGGATGGTGGTGAACTGTGATGTAAGTGTGTCCAAGGGTGATAGTGGATCGAGGGAGAGTAGGCGGGTGTGTAAATGGTGTGCATAAACGTGTGAGAGCTCGTGTGTGAAGTGTATCGTGGTGTGTGTCTGACTGGGTGAGGGAGGGTCTAATGGAATAGGGGATGAGAGTGTGAATGTGATAAATGTATGGTCAGCACCAAGTGGGCGTCGTCCAATACTAAGTGAGGGGATGAGTGAAGCTCCAGAGGTGGTACCTAAAATGTAGTCGACTGTGCTCTCACCTCCCCCGTGAGGGAAGCAAGTAAGTCCGCCCGAACCTGGCCAACGATCCATCCCGTTATATATAACGAGGTGGTGTCGGCTGCCTAGCTCAAGTAGATGTCTGCCATATCCGGTGGTGTCCTGACCCATATCCGCCGATACTCTACTGGTGCTCATCTCATTTGGGTCTCTGGTCCTCATAAGATGTGGCTGATCCATGTCGTATGCCTCGCACTGATGTGACTGAGTGCGGCCATTGAAGTCCCCCATAAGGAAGACTTCACCTAGCGTGCTGTAATGTAGTATCTCATCTGAAAGTGCTGTGTATGGTGAGTCTCTATCTCGGATCGGTCCCCCAAGATCTTGTCCTGCGTATCGAGATCCGCCTGGAGGGAAGTAGCATATAGCAATGTAGACCCAACTCCCCTGTGCTATCTCCATGCGAACCCACATGTATCGTGCCTCCTCATCTCTTCCTATAATATGGATCCGGCTCTGTATCTCCTGTCTAAATATGATGGCCACACCTCCCGACCCTCGCGCTGTACTCTGTCTGGTCGTGGTCCTGAATGCAGATTCCCAATGAAAACCTGCAATGCGTGGTAGACCTCTCTCTGGGCTCTCATGTGTCTCTGTGATGCACGCAAAGTCATGTGATCCCAGGATCTCCTCGAGTCTGTCTGGTCGCGTCCAGAGTGCCCCGTTGCAGTTCCACACTGCTCCTCTGAGTGGTGTCTCCTGGTGTGGTGATGTCTCATAGGCCGCGTGGCCCTATTTGATAGGGCGTCCATCTATGAAGACCTTACCATCACGGTAAAAGGCCTTCCTCCCCTCTCGGCGTGCCTGGAGTATTTGTGGCATGCAAGCGCGTCGGTGTGCCACCTGCATCCGCGTGAGGTCCTCGTCCATGTAGAGGGTGCCGCCTGGTAGTCCACGTAGTACTGATCGACGTCTAAAAAAGGCGGTCCGTGCCTCCTCGGAGCTCATCTTAAGGATGAGTGCTCGCAAACGCGATGTATCTTTCCCAACCCTCCATGTGCCTGTGAAGGGCATGCTCTCGTATCCAAGTCGACGGCAAATGTCAGTGGCGTCCGCCTCTGGTGATGCCCCTTCGGGTAGGCCTGTAATCCGAATGTGAAGTCTTCGAGTGTGTCGAAGCCTCTCCTCCTCAAGTGTATCCTCAACTCGTGTGAGCTCTTCTTTCTGCACGTCTTCCCTAACTTCCTTCTTAACCCTTTTGTGAACTACTTCCACCCACGACTCTCGAGTAGATTCTACCTCCGATTTGATTTCCTTCTTTATCTCCTCTTTGAGCGTCTCCACGTTGGAGATCTCTCCCTCTTCTTTCATGTGCTCATAGGCTGTCCTCCAATGGTCTCGTTCTTCTGTGAGAGTCTTCACTTGTTCTTCGAGTCCTTTGACTTTATCCATTACTTGTTCTTCGAGTCCTTTGAACTTTTCCATCATTTTTCGTATCTCCATATTGAGGTTGCGGTCTGCTTCCTTTTTGGCCTCTTTGAGGGCTTTAGCGATAAGTTCGTCCACTTCCCTCCGGTCCATGGGAGCCATTTCAGAGATTTCAGCTCGAGTTTCAGGTCAGATCAGGGTTAGGGTTTCAGATCAAGGTTAGGGTTTCAGGTTAAGGTTAGAGTTCAGGGAAGGTTTGGGAGCTAGGGTTAGGGTTAGGGTTTGAGGGTTTAGCTAGGGTTAGGGTTAGGGTTTGAGGGTTTAGCTAGGGTTAGGGTTTCAAGCTAAGTTCGAACTAGGGTTAGGGTTTCAGTTTTGGGAAGGTCATAGATAGAAGAGGGTTCAGACAGATCACTATATTCGCTTGAACTTGAGTATTTCTTCATCTCGGTGGTCCTCAGCTCAGTTGCCCGCCCCTCTTCTTTGATGCCCCGAAACCCTAACTACAGAACTCTCCTGCTCTGCGACGCCCTCTGTTCAGCTGCCCCGAAACCCTAACTGCAGAGGTGCAGTTGCTCGCAGGTACAGCAGCTCGTGAACCCTAATTTGGTGGCGCAGGTACAGGTACAGCAGCTCGGGAGGTCGGCAGGTACAGCTCGGGGGGCAGGTGCAGCAGGCGCAGATACAACAGAGAGAGAGAGAGAGAGAGAGAGAGAGAGAGAGAGAGAGAGAGAGAGAGAGAGAGAGAGAGAGAGAGAGAGAGAGAGAGAGAGAGAGAGAGAGAGAGAGAGAGAGAGAGAGAGAGAGAGAGAGAGAGAGAGAGAGAGAGAGAGAGAGAGAGAGAGAGAGAGAGAGAGAGAGAGAGAGAGAGAGAGAGAGAGAGAGAGAGAGAGAGAGAGAGAGAGAGAGAAAGATATATTAACGTCCACGGGTGAGACAAATCGATGTACATGGGTGTATCTTCTGTCTATCAGAGAAGATAAAAGTGCTGAAAAAGAAACTGGTAAAGCTGATACATCTCCGTGAAATGCGTGTGGAGATACCCATGAAAGGGGGGGTGTATGGAGTGCGATATCTATGGCAGTCTATATGCAAAGGGGTAGTACAACAAGCATGGGAATGCATCTGAAATGACTAACTAGCTCCATCCTGTGCTAGTGGGCAGGTGTAAGATGTGATACATAGGTGGAGGTGGAGTCAGGGCCATCGTGATAGCTGCAACGGGATCAACCATCATCTGGAATCGTCTCTCCTCCATGGAGCCATGGTGACGAGCCTGGATCTCTGCAATCTGATGTCGGTGATGTCTCGGGGCCCGATATCCTCTAGCACGGGGTCGTCTCCTAGCTCGAGCAGCTTGAGGCTGCTGAAGAGTCACCCCTCTCTGTGTGTGGGCTGAGGGGGGGAGGGCTGCAGCACGTCGTGGAATAAAGAACTCAGTGAGCTTACTCTGTCTCCCTCCTGTATGGGCTGCTACAGTAGGCTGGAGTAGGGAATCTCTGTGACTCTGTATCTCTAGTAGGAATCGCCCGAGCTGTCGCTGGTCTCTAGAGTCCATGATCTCTCGGAGGGTGGGCTTCCCTGTAAATAGAGTCCCATATCTACCTCTGATGCCATCATATGCGCTACATCTGCATACAAAGTGCTCCTCATCCTCTATCTCTACTCTGCAAACCCTGCATATCCGCTCCTCTCTGGGAATGTCTGCGGCTCTTCCCGTCTCAATCTCTAGTCTATGTGATGAGACTCTCAACTTGCCAATCGCTACCCTCGAGCTATGAGGCATGTAAGTATCCATGTAACATGGCCGCCGGATGAAACCGTCTGCTAGGATGTCTAAGAACTGGTCTCGATAGTGCAATAGTCTCGATCCCATGTGTGGTGTGTGCCATGTCTGACTAATGTAGCGCTGCCAAAGATCCTGTCTCAACACAACATTCCTCTCATGACGAGAGAGGTGGATGTGAGGTGAGTCTGGGTTGTACTGAAAAGGCGGTAATCTGTCCATATCAAGCCCATGACTATCAAACCATACTCTAACCTGAGTGTACCAAGCTCTCTCATATCCTGACTCTGATATCTGTATAGATGCCTCAAAAGCTCTGAGAGAGAGAGAGAGAGAGAGAGAGAGAGAGAGAGAGAGAGAGAGAGAGAGAGAGAGAGAGAGAGAGAGAGAGAGAGAGAGAGAGAGAGAGAGAGAGAGAGAGAGAGAGAGAGAGAGAGAGAGAGAGAGAGAGAGAGAGAGAGAGAGAGAGAGAGAGAGAGAGAGACTTTTTAACGTCTATTAGAGGCCAAAATCGGCCTATGAGACAAAACATATACATCAACATGATCCAATCCACTGTGATCCCAAAAGGAAAATAAAGCGTGAGTACAAAAGACGGGTATAAAAGGAGTGGACAATAACTGGCCTCAAGGGTGTGGGGTGCTATGGGTACGCACTCTATATGGTCAATGGGGGTGATACAAATATGATATGCATAGGGATGGGAGGCTCGATGGTATCACAACCCTCTAAATGCCTGGAGTGGGTGTAGAATATAATGCATCGGTGGGTAAGGCATCATGGCGATCCTCAAAATGCTCTGAATGTCCAGATCGACAGGGGTGCGCTGCTGACGTCTCCGTATCTCCATGTCATGGCGTGCATGAATCGCCTGAATCTCTCTCTGGTGTGGACGGACTCTCCGGAGTGGGGGTCTCGGTCGTCGACGCTCTCGTCTAAGCTCCTCTGCTCTGTGTAATGTGACACCCCGCATCGAGCTGGGTCCTCGAGTGGATGTGGGTCTGAAAAAATCTGTAATATGAGTCTGAGGGAGGGGGGCCAGGTGTATCTCCATCTGCTGCTGGAGTGATGTATGACGGTGCTGGAGCTCTACTAGGAAACGAGCTAGAGGGCGCTGGTCCTCTGTCCCCAATAAAGCCCTGATTTGTCTGCCCCCCCTGAAGAACTGTGGGTAGCGGTCTCTGATGTCCTCATATGCATGGCATCTACATGTGTAGTGCTCCTCGTCCTCCACCTCCTCTCTACATATCCTGCATAATCTCTCGTCCCTCGGGGTATGTGTCGCTCGCCCAACCTCAATCTCGAGCTGGTGTGATGATACTGTGAGCTGCCCAATGGCCACTCTCTCATCTGGTGCCATGTATGTATCCATGTATCGTGGTCTCTGAATGAAACCATCCGCTGTCATAGTCAGGAAGTGCTCTCTGTTGTGTTGCCTCTTTGTGGGAAGAGGCTCCCGTGGTGCTATCCATGTCTCCCTGACGTGTATCTGTAGTAGATCCTGACGGATGATCCTATTCCTCTCCGAACGAGAGAGGGTGATGTTGGGGGAAGAGAGGTCATACTGAAAGGGGGGAAGATCGGTAATGCTCATGCCATGGTCTGCTAACCATCGGTAAGTCTGTGCATACCATACTCTCTCATGCCCTGTCTCTGCTAAATGTCTGGAGCTCTCAAATGCAAGCCTGGTGAGTCGGCTGGTGGGGAGCTCACTGACCCTCAGAATAAAGGTCACCCTCTGGAAGAGGGCCTCCACTAGCATCGATGGTGTGCCAAGCTCAGCTCGTATAATGTCATGTGGAACGGAGGGCTTGCTGCGCAGCAAGGGTGAGATCATGATGACCTGGGGCCTCTCAATCTGCATCCACGTCGCCTCCGTGATCCGAGGTGCCCAAACTGCTGCTGCATACATCAATGCGGGTGTGACCAGAGTGTCAAAGAGCCACCCCTTAGTCCGGGGCTCCTGAAAATGTGTCTGAAAGCAACGTCTCTCCAATCCTGCAAGTGCCGCATAGCCTCGCATGAATCTATCTCTCGCTGCCTGTGCCATGGAGAATACCCCTGTGCTACCTGAGAAGGTGAGACCTAGGTAGACGTAGGAGTCCACTACCTCTATCTGTCCTCCAGCTGCAGTGAAAGAGGCGCGATAGCGTACTGTCCTGGAGGTATGAAAGATCATGACCTTGGTCTTGCCAAGGTTCACTGTGAGTCCTCTCTCCATGCAGAAGGTATCGAGTGCCTGTAAATGTGACTGCAACCCCTCCTGTGACTCTGAAAGCAAGACAAGGTCATCAGCATATAATAGGATGTGTACTTGCGTACCTCCGAGGTCTCCTCCTAGCCCTCCTGCTCGCTGTATATACTCCGTGATCTCGTCGATGTAGAGACCGAAGAGAGTGGGTGAGAGAGGGCAACCTTGTTTCACACCAATGGTGCTAACAAGGCTGTGTGATAGGCCGCCGGGGCAGCGTACCCTGCCTGTTACTCGTGCGTACAGAGCATGGATGGCCCATAGCATGTCTGATGGTAGCTGTAACTCCTGGAGCCTCCCTAGTAGTCTCTCTCGGGGAACCATGTCGAAGGCTTTGCGGAAATCCACAAAGCAACAGTATAGTCTCTGCCTCCTCGCCTTCGCGCTCTCAATCAAGCAACGAAGCACGAAGATGTGGTCGATGGTGGAGAAAGTGCGGCGGAAGCCTGCCTGGCCGGGTGCTCTGATCCCATCTGCCTCAGCGTGTGTACTGAGCTCTGCCTCTAGTACTGCCCCATAGATCTTGGCCAGGTGGATATGGCCTATCATAATAGTCCTGTAGTTCCCTGGATCCATCATATCGCCGGACTTATGGATAGGCGTAATAGTATGCATAGTCCACGAGTCAGGTAATCCCTCACACACACACACACACACACACACACACACACACACACACGCGCGCACGCACAAACCTTACGAACGTTACCCCCCATGTATGGGGATTGGTTTATCTTTGCATACTGCTACTCACCCACAAAATTATATATGAACTGTCATATTCCGTCAATTCAGCCTCTTTTAGATGTTTATGTATTTTTCTTTTCTATATCCATCTTTCTCCATCTCTTTTTCACATGCTTACTCACTCTCCAATGGTTACTGAAAGTATGTTTATAAATATATCTATACATTGCACAATGATAAGCATCTTGGACCTTTATCAATATTGGTGTTTGCGTTTTTGCTGCTGCTATTCATTCTTATTATTCAGCATTCTTCTTCTTCTTCTTCTTCTTCTTCCTCCTTTTGTTTTTCTTTGTGATTTTTATTTTTTGCACCAATGCAGGTTGGGTTTTTGGCTGAGGCTCAGTCAGAGGGATGCCCCCTGGAGGTCTTGATTTCTGTGGTGAGAGTTCCCTTTCTGAGTATTGTTAAGATGGCTTTCAGGATTCATATAGTTAACAAGTTGCGTGTACAAAGACAAAAACGTGAGAAGCATTCATGCATAAACAGCTCTAAAGCATGGGTATTTGTTCATAGCAAGGCATATGCAGGGTGACTGATACTTAAACATAACATCTTGTGAATTTCATGTGTTACAATAATCTTTGAGGGGATGTGTGTGATAACTTCTTTTCTTTTAGATTGTTTATAATCTTTTGTGATGTTAGGCTTCTAAAGAATTTACGGATTCACGGTTACAAAGTCATATTCTTACAGTCTTAAGAAGTTTACAAACTACATGGCAAAGATCAACAGCAGTGTCAGCTTCCTGCACAATGGACTCAAGAATACGTGGTTCTCTGCCGTCAAATGCTGCTGCTTCAACTGAGCTTTTTGAAATCCTTGCTGAATGTGAGCATCAGAAGAACTCTGGAACTGCTCTACTTACAAAAGCGAAGGACCTGCGCTGGCCACTTCTTGCTGTAGTTGCATCTTGTTTTATGGATGTGACACCAGTATCATGTCTAACAGTATGGTTGGAAATCACAGCTGCAAGGTGAACAGCATTAATATATTCCAATGAGATGCCGTTCATTTCTGTTGAAAAATTCATATAATATGTAGCACTATTTGTAGAGATGGGCAGATGCGTTTTACGGCTTTTCATTTCTCATACATCCACATACAAGTGTTAATCTCTTGCACATCTCTAACATCGACATTCTCAATACAATCTTGTCTCTCAGTCATTCTTTACATGAGCTGATATACAAGGTCGATGATTGCACTATTTATATCAATAAGCCAATCACCTTCAGATTAAGTACACAAGTTTTCATAATGAGCCATCCTTACTGACAAAAAGTTCACCGAAAGTAATACTGATCATTTTCATTGCTCTAATGCAGACAAATTTCATTCACAGATACTGTTCACTTACAAGCTTATACATCAGTTGCTGACAACTATCTGTCACGATTATTCATGAATAGCCATCCACAACTTTACAAAGTATTTGGAATTGTATATGAAGCGTGTCAGGCTTGTTTTATAATTCCTTATAATATACTTCATCTACAACAGAAATGTGAAATGCCAACATAGGTGATATCCATCGTGGCTTTCTTAGAGCTTTCAAAAGCGAATCCAAATAGTGACAAATATGTCTAGAGAGGAGCCTAAGTGGTTAATTCTCGTCTATAATTCTATTGTACACCACATAGTTTGTTCCTCTATCCATGACAGCTTGGACCAGAGGGAGTGGTCGAGTATCAAGGTTAACCTCTTCCAAGATATGGAAGAAAATTTCACTAGACTTGTATGGTACACTTGCATCAATAACCAGAAAAAATATGTAAATGTAATTGGGCCATTTTCCTCCTCTTGTGGTCAAACATAAGAGTTTTGGAAGTTAGCAGGAAATGAATGTGTGTGTGTGTGATGGTCAAACTCTTAATTACTTGGGGCATTTTTAGACTTGAAGTTGTGTTTTCTTGAACTTGGCATACGGCAACATAAAAAGAAAAAGTGAAAGTTGCTAAAAACAAACAAGCCTGGTTATTAAAAAGAAAAAAGAAAAGTGCAATGAATCCTTGGGAATCTTACCGTGCATCTGTGACCTCATACCTGTAGTTAAGTGCTCTTGGGCTGCACCTACACTTTGAAAGAGCTCTTGCAAGGTGTTGCTACTCGTTATTGCAAGTATAGTTCTATAGGTTGCCCTACCATTCATTTCTATAAGAAAGGTGTTTATGCCTTGAGTCTATGTCTTTGGACCTTGGGTTCCGTTTTCCACTATTTGCAGACAACTTTGACTTGGTGCTTAGTATAGACAACCATGGATTCTCCTACAAAAATAAGTATGATATGTATGTCTTCTTGTTCTTCCATGGGTTTTGACTCACAAGTGCATTGGAAATTGAGTTCTGTTCAAAAGAGGATTAAAGTGCAAGCAGCCTCCCACTAGAAAATTGCTTTCCTCTCTAGAATTCAAGGACACATATAATGGATTCGCCTAGAAAGGAAGTATGAGGTGTATGTGTTTGCTTGTCCTAGATTTCCACGGATTTTGCTTGACAAGTGGATTGGAAATTGAGTTCCCTTCAAAAAGGGACTAAAGTGGGAGCAGCCTCCTAATAGAAAATTTTGCTTCCTCTTTCGATTTCAAGGACACATCTAATCAGCTTGGGGGTTAGCTCTATCGTAGCCTGGGCCCTGAATGTACTCAAATATGGAACACTTGGTGTTCCATATTTTTGTATTACTTGGAGGTCGATTATAGGAGGTTTGCGCATATGTTCTCTCATTTGTCTTTACTCTGGCTATGTATTGTAGGCATCATTTCCACGTTGTGGTATATACAGAGAGACACATCACATCATGTGTCCCGAGGATTTTTATTACATTGAAAGATGGTGGTTAGAGTACAAGAACTTATGATAGTTGACTTGGCATGCCATATTATTATATTTACGTACCTTCTTGATGAAATTCTCTCTCTACCTCTCTCTCTCTGAAGCTAGGCATGCCATATTATTATATTTACATACCTTCTTGATGAAATTTTGTACAATTCATTGCACCGTTTGGTTGTTAGTAAACAATGGCAACAAATGAAATTTCTTCACATCCTTGAAGTGAGGGAAGTGGTGTATATTATTATGTATACAAACGTCTTCTAGTAACCAAGGCTCATTTTCAATGTTCGCTTATCTATTGTTATGGTGCTTTGTCTTGTATTTAACTGAAGATGAAACAAGAAGCTTAAGAAATAGTGGCAGAATTTCGCATCTGAAATGCTTAAGTTTAAAGAGCTTGGATTGGCCATACTTAAGCAAGGGACATATTGCTTTTCTCACGAGGAAAACAGTGGAGCATACTTTTTCTTATACAAACAACAGAACGGGAAATAAGTAAAAGTCGGAAGGACTGCACAGCTAGAATTTGTGTGTACAGGCATTCAGCTTGTCCAAAAAGTATACAAAAATAATATGAGAAAATGGAAGTCGTAGGAAACATGCTAAGTGAAGAAAAAGAGATTCAGGGGTCCGCGGATATAGTTTTTACATCAAGACAAGGAAAAGGGGAGGTGCTCATGTGACTGACATTGATGATGATGCAAAGGACAGAGAGGAAAAAGAGCAGCAGCATTTGTCGTGATGATATTGTCTTCATCTAAAAAGGAAATATGGTTTATAGTCAGCTTTAGGTTTTCCACAGGCTTGTCGATTTCATTTCGGATTTGTGGAATTCAGCTTTGTGATTTCATGTCTACAAATACCAACTCTGAACAATAATTTTAGGCAACAGCATTGTACTCATCTACTTTATTGTTTACCAGAATCAGAAACATGGATCTTAATTGCAGCTCATATTTAGAGTCTTATACATTGGATGCTAATATCATATTTCAGAGCTGATATTTACGTAAATTTTTTTTAATCTACTCTTGGTAAATTCAACCTTTTATTTTGACGTTTCAAGTGGGTCACTTTTTAGTCAAATTAATGTGTGAATGAAATTTGTTACATTTGAATTTTGTTCTTACTAGTCGGAATCTGACATTTGATTCAAATATGAATTAAGTGTGGGACTCAAGCCCTGGTGCTTATTATAATATGCTTTCTCAACTGTAAACACTTATCCCCTTTTGGTATTGCCAGAGAAACCTCTTCGATAAAGGTAAATGATGCTGCTGCGCATATTGCTAATTGTGTTGGAGCTGCTGTTGAAGCCACCAATGCACTGCCAGAGAGTAGCCATGTTGTAGATCTTCAGTACAACAGGAAGAGCTCTAAACGGAGGCGCCTTTCATTACATGAAAAGCATGTCTCAGAGGCTGCAAGCACCACAGAGACAACTAGTGAACTCAGAGACAACCTGTCAGACATGCAAAGAAACCCAAAAGTGCCTGTAACTGAGAAAAAGACCTCTGAGGATAAAGATAAAATACATTGTAGTCCTAGTGATGTGCCACCATATGGTGGCAAAGAAGAGCAGGAGTCTTTGTCCATGATGCTAGCTATACTTTGTGAACAGCAACGCTTCTTTCCTTTGTTGAAAGCATTTGAGCTTTTCATGCCATCATCATCACTCCTGCCTTTCATCCGATTTCTTCAGGTAAAAGTCATTAGGACTACGAATGTTGGGAACTCATGATATTAAAAATGCAAGAGCTACTAGAACTTATTGCTATACTTGATATGTATCAGGCTTTCTCACAGATGAGGATCTCTGAGGCTTCTGCGCATCTTGCACTATTTTCAACTCGATTGAAAGATGAATTGTTTCAATCTCAGCAAGCACAGAAAGGTGGAAAGATCTCAACAGCGTGGATCACGAGGGCTGCAGTCACAGTGGCTAATACTATGTTGAGGGCCTGCCCTTCTGCATATGAAAGGAGATGCCTACTGCAGCTACTTGCTGGAGCAGATTTTGGTGATGGAGGTGTAGCTTCCCAACAGTTCCGCCGCCTGTATTGGAAGCTTCATTTAGCAGAACCTGCACTTCAACAGAAATCAGATTCAGTTGCTTTGGGCACCGATATTGATGATCATGCATTGTTATTGGATCTAGAAAAGCAACGTAAATGGGAAGATGCTCGAAGCTGGGCTCGGCAGTTGGAGGTGAATGGACAAAACAGAAATGCTGTTAATCATGTGACTGAGAGTCAGGTAACTATTTATCAATCTTCTCAGTAGCATCAATCTTTACGAACTAAAACCATCCCATATTCAGTTCGATTATGTGCTTCTAGTCCAATCCAATTCTTTGGTCAAAAGGAAGAGAAAAGGGAAAAAGAAAGGAAAAAGAAAATAACAAAAAGAACAAAAAGAAATTCTTTTAGTTTGAACTATTTATATCATTTCAATGCACCATATGATGCCTTCTGAGTTTCCCAAGAAGATTCGGTGCACGGTAGGCTGCAAGACATGAGATAGAGAGAGAGAAAGAAGAAAGAAAGAAAGAAAATCATATTAATGGCTACCAAAAGGCCAAATTCGGCCGAAGAGACAAAACCATCTACAACTGTCGTCATCTCTGTGTAGCAATGAAAAGACAAAGACTCACTACAAAAACAAAAGAACTATGTAGGCTGAAAACAACAAGATGATGGTGTATCTACCAATGGTGGAGTAGTGAAGATAAAGGAGTGGTGCAAGGGGGGAGCATGTATCAAGGTCTCTGAATGAAACCATCTGTTGTCACTGTCAGGAAGTGCTCTCTGTAGTCTTGCCTCTTTGTGGGAAGAGGCTCCCGTGGTGCCATCCATGTCTCCTTGACGTGTATCTGTAGTAGGTCCTGATGGATGATCCTGCTCCTCTCCGAACGAAAGAGGGTAATGTAGGGGGAAGAGAGGTCATATTGAAAAGGAGGGAGGTCAGTAATGCTCATGCCATGATCTCCCAACCATCCGTAGGTCTGTGCATACCATACTCTCTCATGCTCGTCTCTTCCAAATGTCTAGAGCTCTCAAATGCAATCCTGGTGAGTCGATTGGTGGGGAGCTCCCTGACTCTCAGGATAAAGGTCACCAGTTGAAAGAGGGCCTCCACCAGCATCGGTGGTCTGCCAAGCTCAGCTCGTATAATGTCATGTGGAACCGAGGGCTTGCTGCGGAGCAACCGTGAGATCATGGTGACATGGGGCCTCTCAATGCGTGTCCACATCGCCTCCGTAATGCCCGGTGCCCATATTGCTGCTGCATAGATCAGTGCAGGTGTCACTAGAGTATCGAAGAGCCACCCCTTAGTCTGAGGCTCTGGAAATGTGCCTGAAAGCAGCGTCTCTCCAATCCAGCAAGCGCTGGATAGCCTCGCGTCAATTTGTCTCTCGCTGCCTCTTCCATGGAGAACACACCTCTGCTGCCCGAGAAGGTGACACCTAAGTAGACGTAGTAGTCCACTACCTCTATCTATCCTCGAGCTGCATTGAATGAGGCTCGACGATGTACTATCCTGGAGGTGTGGAAGATCATGACCTTGGTCTTGCCAAGGTTCACTGTGAGTCCTCTCTCCATGCAGAAGGTATCAAGCGCCTGTAAATGTGACTGCAGCCCCTCCTGTAACTCTGAAAGCAAGACAATATCATCAGCATATAATAGGATATGTATTGGTCTACCTCTCTCTCTCTCTCTCTCTCTCTCTCTTTCTCTCTCTCTCTCTCCACCTCCCCCCATCACCAGTAGCTAGGGTGTTTTGCTCATTCATATTATTGATCCCCTTGTATTAGGTGGCCACTATCTGCTGAGTAAGAGCCACTTCTCCCCAGCCTTTTACCAACTCTTGATAGCTTTGTGTTTATTTCATTTCATTTTCTACACATGGTTACTACACTTGTACAAGGCTCTTGTCTCATAGGCCAAGTTTGGCCTCCAGAAGACGTCAATATGACTTTCTTTCTTTCTTTCTTTCCCCCTCCCCCCCTAGAGAGAGAGAGAGGGAGGGAGGGGGGACAAGGGGGGGGGGGGGGGGGGAGAGCATGAGAGAGAGAGAGAGAAAGAAAGAAAGAAAGTCATATTAACGTCTTCTGGAGGCCAAACTTGGCCTATGAGACAAAAACCATGTACAAGTGTAGTAACCTTGTGTAGAAGATAAAATGAAATTAAAAGTATATCGCTACACAAAGCTATATAGGGCTGGAAAAGGCTGGGGAGACGTGGCTCTGACTCTGCAGATAGTGGCCACCTAATACATGGGGGGATCCAAAATGTGAGTAAAACGCCCTAGCTACCGGTGATGGGTGGAGGTGGGTGTAGTATGTGGTACATCGGTGGTGGTCTGAGTGCCTCTTGAAGGAAGACAACCCAGGGGGTGGTGGTACGCCTATGCTCCATCATGTGGTCGTAGGCAATCCTGATGCGTGAGATATCCTCCTGATATAGTCGTGGTCGACGATATCCGCCCATGCGTGGTCGGCGCCGTGCTCTCTGTGCTGCTGCCTGGTGTAGCGTGAGCCCTATAGATGGACCTCTCTGATGTAGCTCAACTCGTTGAAAGAACTGCGTAATGGTCTGCTGGGTACTCACCCGTGGCTGATGTATGGGCTGTAGTGACCGCTCTCGCCTCTCGTATGCTGCTGTGAGAAAGCGTCCCAAGCGTCTCTGGTCTCCCATAGTCATGCACAGCTGGAATGACTCCTCGATCTGGAACTGTGCTCGTAGGTCTAAGTATGCTGGACATCTGATAACAAAATGCTCCTCACTCTCTACCTCTGTCTGGCATACTGGGCACCACCTCTCCTCACGGGGGACTCCCCTGGACCGACCCCTCTCAATCTCGAGCTGATGTGATGAAACCCGGAGCTGCCCAATGACGACTCGTAGGTGGTGGGGAAGGTAGGTCTGCATGTATCTCGGAATCTCAGTGAAGCCCGTGCCCGATATATGTAGAAAATGCTCGCGGTAGTAGAGCATTTTCGGTGGCAATGTACCCCTAGGGCTCACCCATGTCCTCTGTATGTATGTATGCCATATCTCCTGACGAATGATCCTATTCCTCTCTTGATGAGAGAGCGAGTAGGTGGGTGCATGAGAGTCGTACTGTAGTGGTGGTAGCCTGTCTATGTCAAAGCCATGGTGGGCAAGCCAGTCTCGTGTCTGTGCATACCATGAGGAGCTGTCGCCTGCTAATGCCATATCACGTGATGCCTCGAAAGCACGATAAGCAATGCGCTCTGTATCCATGCTCCGAAATCTGTGTAATAGGCATACTGTCTGGAATATTGCCTCAACTAGCATCGGTGGTGCAGCGAGCTCTCCTCTAATGATATCATGTGGTACTGAAGGCTTGCTGCGGATAAGTGTGGCAATCATGAGGATCTGTGGCCTCTCTAATGCTGTCCATACTGATGTAGCTAATCCTGGTCCCCATATGGCTGCCCCATACATGAGCGCTTGCGTAACCAAAGTGTCAAAGAGCCACCCCTTTGTGCGGGGCTCCTGAAAATATGCCTGGTGGCACTGTCTCTCCATCAAAGCTAGTGCTGCGTACCCACGTGTGATGCGGTCACGGGCTGCTTGAGCCATAGAGAAGACCCCTGATGCTGCTGTAAATGTCACCCCCAAGTAAACATATGATCCGACCACCTCGATCGGTCCACACCTGCTGCTGTGAACAAACTATGTCTGCGTACCTGTGCTGATGTATGAAAGATCAAGACCTTGGTTTTACCAAGGTTCACAGATAACCCTCTGTGTCTGCAAAAGTCATCTAGGCCGTGTAGATGATGCTGTAGACCTTCTGCAGACTCTGAAACCAATACAATATCATCAGCGTATAAAAGAATATGGACAGTGGACCCGTGTACCTCAATGCCATCTCCCCCCTGCTCCTTTATGAAGTCCACTATCTCATCAATGTAGAGACCAAAGAGGGTGGGTGAGAGAGGGCATCCTTGCTTCACCCCGATAGTGCTAGCAAGTGGATCAGATAAGCCCCCTGGACATCTGACTCTACCAGATACTCTCTCGTATAAGGCGTAGATCCCCCATATCATCTCCTCCGGAGCTCCGATGTCAAGTAGTCGTCTGAAGAGTCGATCCCTGGGAACAGTGTCAAATGCTTTGCGGAAGTCCACAAAGCAACAATATATCTCCTCTTCCTCACCCTGGTCGATCAGGCATCTCAGAGTGAAGATGTGGTCAATGGTAGAGTAATCTCGTCTGAAACCTGCCTGTCCTGGAGCCCTGATTCCCTTCCTCTCAGCGAGAGTACTCAACTCTGTCTCTAGTACCGCCCCATATAACTTGGCCAATATAGGGCCAATCATTATCGTCCGGTATGTAGCTGGATCCATAGTATCACCTGACTTATGAATGGGCACTATGGTGTGCTCAATCCATGAGTCTGGGAACCCTTCAACCAATGCAGGGTTGAAGAGATGGGCAATGAGCGGTGCGAGAGTCGTGCCTCCATAGATGAGGTGCTCTGCCTGTAAACCGAAATGATCATGGGCCCTGCCATGCTGCTGCCGGGCAATAGCGCGTCCCACCATAGTGGGTGTGAAGAATTCAGAGGTAGTAGGACGTGGGCTCTGCGGTCTGGGAATGGGAGGCTTGTATGGGATCTCGTATAGGCTCCGTGCATAGCTATGCCAAGTGCTCGGGTCTCGGATAGGTGTCTACTGTCTCCTCTCTCTCAAATGTCGCCATGCCACTACAATGTCTCGACTCATGAGCAAATGGTAAATATCCCAATACTGTCTCTCCTCCCAATCTCGCCGTTTGCGGTGAGTAAGGCTCTGCAGAGAGAGAGAGAGAGAGAGAGAGAGAGAGAGAGAGAGAGAGAGAGAGAGAGAGAGAGAGAGAGAGAGAGAGAGAGAGAGAGAGAGAGAGAGAGAGAGAGAGAGAGAGAGAGAGAGAGAGAGAGAGAGAGAGAGAGAGAGAGAGAGAGAGAGAGAGAGAGAGAGAGAGAGAGAGTCATATTAACGTCTTCTGGACGCCAAACTTGGCCTATGAGACAAAACCATGTACAAGTGTAGTAACCCTGTGTAGAGGATGAAATGAAATAAAAGGTATATCCCTACACAAAGAGAGAGAGAGAGGTATATTAACATTTTATGACCTGGCAAGAGCATCTTTTGCACACCATGTGCTCAACCTTTCTTGCTCTTCCTTTGTTGGTTGATTCTTGCTCCTGAAGATTGGCATGTCTTCATCTCCTGAGATGTATCCATATAAGCTTCTCCCTTGAAGGTATGCTTGAATCCTTAGGGACTATGCTGAGTAGTTGTTTGTGTCCAATTTGTCAATGAAGGATGGAAATCCATCTCCTGAAGATTGGCATGTCTTCATCTCCTACGATGTATCCATATAAGCTTCTCCCTTGAAGGTATGCTTGAATCCTTAGGGACTATGCTGAGTAGTTGTTTGTGTCCAATTTGTCAATGAAGGATGGAAATCCATCTCCCATCTTGATTATGCTTGCTCTGATACCACTGTTGGAGGAGATGGTGGATACTCATAAGAGATGAGTTGGTGTAGCTAAAACCTTCTTCACACTTGCTATAAGTGATGGTTGGAGAGTGTTGTGGGCCTCTTTAGCTAGCGAATAAGCATAAATGATCACATATGTTGCTTGGAAGATGATGCACTAATGATAGGATCAAAACAGATAGGTAGGCATATGATCCAAGATCTAGAACTTGCTATTTTGGTTGAGACACTTACTCAGAGTTTTGCATCATTCTCAGAGTACAGCAGCAATTGATAAAATTCCTTTTGGGGAACTTCAATTAACTTAACAAGCTATCAATCATGAGTGAAATCATCTAACGTGATAAACAACATGCAGAGAAATATGTTTAGCATATCAAGCATGCCACCCGACTTTTACGGGCCTTGACAGTCACATGCCAGTGAGCAATGATTGATTAATGTCTGACGATCGAGTGAAGTATTATTAATGAAACTTTGTAGGATTAAAGTAGACAACATGCTTGAACTATCATGCTTCTAATCAAGAGAAATGATCCATTATACAGTGAGAACAAGCTTAGACAAGTACACTGATTTGATAGAGTATGACAGAGATATGAGAGCAGGAAGCAATGATCCTGTATGAATTAAATCATATAAAAGTACAATGCCATTGTTAATAACACATTGCTCAATGAGTGACGAAAGAGTGAGCTATGAGATGAGCTCCTCTTCTCAATGAAAGGACATGAATATGATCTCTGATCCTCAAGATACACATGGGCCTTTCATATCCTCTTTTATAGATGTTCTTGGAGCCAAAGATTTGAATTCAAATTCAAATCTACACCTAAAAGTGAATCCTAAAGCATAGGATTGATTCTCTCTTGACTCAACTACCAAATGGTATGAGAATATATGCTTCAAAACTCCTCGTGAGTTTATTGGTCTTTTACAATGGTAATTGTGAAGGAAAGTTACAAGAGGTTGTACATATGAAGCCTTCGAGATGTAATGTCAAGACATCAAGCTTATGTAAGGTGATCAAGTTTGTAGGCTTGGGGTTAATTGCACCAACAACATTAACCTCTTATTTGTGCAACCATGGCATCGTCGTCCTCACACATGAAGAATCTTTTTGAGATTTGCCGCCCGCTTTGAGGGCTTAGGATTTGATCTTTGGAAGGAGCAAATTCAGGGAATTCTCTTCCTCAAAGATTGTGATAGGGCATTGGAAGCAAGAAAGCCGGAAGATATCAGATGATGCGTAGCATAATCTGAATAGAAATGCCGTCACTTACATAAAAATGGCCGTGTTTGATGACATTCTTGTAGACCTCAAGGCCATTACTAGAACTTCAGAGTTCTAGGCGAAGCTCAAGGCCACTAATGAGAACACCACACCTGTTAATCAAGTACATTTGATGAGGAAATTAGTTGGCATGCAGTTGGGCGAGTCCTGTTGATATATTTAGGTAGTGATGTGTGTAAACCCACTAGGACCGTCGGGGCACTTTTTTCCCTCTTTAGGAGGTTTTTTTCCCCGGCTTGTATATACGCCTATTGCCCTAATGGGCTACTTACCTTTGTACATTCTCTAGTAATACATTCAGTATTGTGTGTTTGTGCTCCAAGCTTCTTCTTCTTCCTTGTGTTGTTCGTGTGCTTCCGCAGACATCTATCTCCAACAATTGGTATCAGAGAAGGTCGTTGCTTCATCTATGGCACCGTCGATACTCCTCCGTTTGCAGTCTCAGAATCGTACGAATTTTGGTAAGCATACTCAGGGTGTTTCCGAGATCAAAACGACTTCGCTTTGTGGTGCCGAAATCGCGATCTGAGCTCGTTTCGGCCTCCGAACGCACTATTGAAGCTCTTGTGCAGACTATTTTGTCTTTTTGTGCCAAAGGTATATACCTGTTTCTTTTCGTCAGTATAAGCGTCTCGAAGTCTGCTACAGGTTTAGCAGAATTCGTCTTGGCAGTTCTGTTCAACTTTTTGAGATACAGTCAATTTTTTGCATCAAGGTATTTTAGTCACCGGCCATGGCTGAAAGCAGTGATGTATTCCGTATGTTGGCTGTTGAGGATAAGTTGGATGGTACCAACTACCCATTATGGGCTTATATGATGCAACATGTATTGGTTGCAAAAGGATTGTGGAACATTGTGCAGGGTGTTGATAGACGTCCTCTTACACCTGTAACAACAAGTACTGCAAATACAGGTGCTGGAGCTGATGAAGATGGTGTCGAAGATGATATTGTGCACACTCTTGTTCCTGCTGCTCTCTCTGCTGCACCTGTTGGAGTTAGACGTCTCAGAAAGCACGCGAACAGCACAAGGAAGAAGAAGAAGCTTGGAGCACAACACACAAGACTGAATGTATTACTAGAGAATGTACAAAGATAAGTAGCCCATTAGGGCAATAGGCGTATATACAAGCCGGGGGAAAAAAACCTCTTAAAGAGGGAAAAAAGTACCTCGGCGGTCCTAGAGTGTTCACACACATCACTACCTAAATATATCAACAAATCCCCCCTGGGAGTGATGCGGTGAACAAGGAGCTTGCACTCATGTATAAGGAAGTGCCAAGCTATGTGGAAATCACTCCACAAAAGGAAGTAAGCCCAAAGCTTTGTGGAAAGCTTCAAACTTCTCCCTAGCCAGAGCCTTCGTGAAAAGGTCTGCAATGTTCTCCTACGTGGGCACATATGCCAAGCTGATCTCCCCAGCAGAGAACCTCTCCCTGACATAGTGATAATGCACCTCAATGTGCTTAGTGCGAGCATGGAACACAGGGTTCCTCGCAACTGCCAATGCGCTCTGACTGTCAGTGAAGATGGTGGTGGTAGAAGCCTGGCCAACATCCAAATCAGCCATAAGGCGTCTAAGCCACACACACTCAACAGTCGCTCTGAAAGCTTCCCTATACTCAGCCTCACAACTGGAAGTGGCCACAGTAGGCTCCTTCTTGCTCAACCAAGATATACATGAGCTACCAAGCATGAAGCAAAAACCACTGGTGAACACACGAGTGTCATAGCAACCAGCCCAATCTGAGTCAGAAAAAGCATGCAAATCTGGCGGTAGTGATCTGCCCTTGGGATAAAACAACCCAAGTAGCCGAGTACCACTCAAGTAGCGAAAGATGCGCTTAACCGCCTTCCAATGCGTGACTCCTGGGCAATGCATAAACCTGCTCGTCTCTGAGACAACAAACTGAATATCTGGCCGAGTAATGCATAAGTGAATCAAGCATCCAAGAGCCTGCTGATAGAGAAGAGCATCAAATGCATCTCCGGCATCATGAAGACTCAATCGTAAACCTGTTTCCATAGGAGTGGCAATAGGCTTACAGTCTTCAAGGCCAAAACGCTGCAATAATGTGTCAATATATTTCGTTTGACACAAAGCCATTCCACCATCAACTTGCATAAACTGAATGCCAAAATAGTGATGCAAATGCCCCAAATCAGAGATCTCAAATGAGGCATGCAAATCAGCCATGTAATCAGCAATATGCTTCTCAATAGGACCAGTGAGCAACATAGACAACAATGATCAGAAGCACATCATTAGCACGCTGAACATATAAGGTGCTTTCAGTTGGACCGTTCTCAAAACCATGTGCAACCAGATAGGCATGTATCTTCTCATACCAAGCACATGGTGCTTGCTTTAAACCATATAATGCCTTCTTTAACCTGCATACTTGGTTTTCATGCCCTTTCTGCACAAAGCCACGGGGCTGAAAAACATACACTTCTTCATGAAAGTCACCATTCAGAAATGTTGTTTTAATGTCTAACTGATGTACATTCCAACCATGATTGGCTGCAAGTGCACAAATGCTCCGAACAGTAGTCATACGGCATGTAGGTGCAAGGTCTCATCAAAATCAATGCCTCTTTCCTGCGTATAACCCTTTGCAACAAGCCTAGCCTTATACCTGTCAACTGTACCATCAGGTTTACGCTTCAACTTGTATACCCACTTAGTGCCAATGGCCTTCTTGCCAGGAGGCAAGTCACACAAAGACCATGTACCATTCTTCATTAAAGCATCGTATTCAGATTTCATAGCAGCCATCCAATTTTCAGAATTCTGTGCTTCATCAAAAGAAACAGGCTCATTCTCATCACAGAGATTAGACGCACCCATAGCATAGCAATGTGATGCAAAGGAGGCACTATGAGAGCCTGAACGAGTGCGATATGACAAAGGTGCATCTAATTTGCTGTCACGCAAAGTCTGCACCAGCCATTTTGGCATAGTTTTTGCCTGCTCAACCTGCCGAGTAATGCATAAGTAAATCAAGCATCCAACAGCCTGCTGATAGAGAACAGCATCAAATGCATCTCCAGCGTCATGAAGACTCAATCGTAAACCTGTCTCCATAGGAGTGGCAATAGGCTGACAGTCTTCAAGGCCAAAACGCTGCAATAATGTGTCAATATATTTCGTTTGACACAAAGCCATTCCACCATCAACTTGCATAAACTGAATGCCCAAATAGTGATGCAAATGCCCCAAATCAGACATCTCAAATGAGGCATGCAAATCAGCCTTAAAATCAGCAATATGCTTCTCAATAGGACCAGTGAGAAGCATGTCGTCTACACAGACAACAATGATCAGAAGCACATCATTAGCACGCTTAACATATAAGGTGCTTTCAGTTGGACTGTTCTCAAAACCATGTGCAATCAGATAGGCATGTATCTTCTCATACCAAGAACGTGGTGCTTGCTTTAAACCATATAACGCCTTCTTTAACCTGCACACCTGGTTTTCATGCCCTTTCTGCACAAAGCCACGGGGCTGAAAAACATACACTTCTTCATGCAAGTCACCAGTCAGAAATGCTGTTTTAATGTCTAACTGATGTACATTCCAACCATGATGGGCTGCAAGTGCACAAATGCTCCGAACAGTAGTCATACGGCATGTAGGTGCAAAGGTCTCATCAAAATCAATGCCTCTTTCGTGCACATAACCCTTTGCAACAAGCCTAGCCTTATACCTGTCAACTGTACCATCAGGTTTACGCTTTAGCTTGTATACCCACTTAGTGCCAATGGCCTTCTTGCCAGGAGGCAAGTCACATAAAGACCATGTACCATTCTTCATTATAGCATCATATTCAGATTGCATAGCAGCCATCCAATTTTCAGAATTCTGTGCTTCATCAAAAGAAACAGGCTCATTCTCATCACAGAGACTAAATGCAGCCATAGCATAGCAATCTGATTCAAAGGAGGCACTATGAGAGCCTGAACGAGTACGATATGACAAAGGTGCATCTAATTTGCTGTCACGCAAAGTCTGCACCAGCCATTTTGGCATAGTTTTTGCCTGCTCTATATCAGCTCTCTCATCAGCAAGTGCATCATGTAAATCTGCATCAGAAATGGAATGATTTGCATCATCATATGAAACCTGCAAAGGCTGAGAAGTTGCCTCATTAGGAGGCATCAAAGTATCATACATGTCTTTGGAGCTAACAGATGTCTCCTTAGTACATGAAAGCAATGGTTGAATAGCATCTTCCACAAATACAACATCACGGCTAACCAGAATGCGTTTAGTCTGTGGATGATACAGGCGATAGCCTTTACTTTCAGAACTGTATCCAACAAAAATACATTTAACTGCTTTATCATCCAATTTTCTGCGATGTTGTTCAGGCACTAATGCATATGCCAAACAACCAAAAACACGCAGATGAGCAACAGATGGCTTGCGGTCATGCCAAGCCTCATATGGAGTGATAGACTGCAGTGCTTTAGTGGGACACCTGTTCAGTACATATGCTGCACACATGACAGCCTCAAGCCAGAAACTATGAGGTAAAGCCTGACTCTTGACCATACACCTCGCCATCTCCATGAGAGACCTGTTCTTCCTTTCAGCAACTCCATTTTGTTGAGGTGTATACGGCACTGTACACTGGTGTTTTATCCCACGTTCAGCAAGAAATGCATTAAAATCTGAAGACATATATTCCCCCCTCGATCAGAACGGAGGGTGCCCATTTTACATGCTGACAGATTTTCAGCCAAAACCAAAAACTGTTTGAAGCACATGAACACTTCGGACTTTGCTTTGAGTGGACATATCCATGCATGCCGGGAAAAATCATCAATGAAAGTCACGAAGTAAAGGTAATTTCCAAAATAGGGTGTCTGCATAGGACCACATACATCACTATGTACAAGCTCCTTCCTGTATAGCCCGAACTCAACCATCTTTTGGAAAGGAAGAACGCTGCATTTTGCCCAAAATACATCCTTCACAAACATGTTTTCGAGGTGCCTCAAGTTTGGGCAAAGAGGACACTATTTCAGATTTCTGTAGGCGTAGCAAACTAGCTAAATTCAGATGACCAAAGCGTGCATGCCAAAGCTTTGCATCCGACATAGCCTGAGAATCTTGAAGTGCACATGCCGAATCATTCACAGATCTTTCATAGTCTATGAGCTTATACAGCCCACGACATAAAATGCGAGAAGCAATAATCACATCCCCATTTGAGAGATCATGAACTGTGCACCTGTCATCAACAAATTTCACAACCAAGCCAATCTTGGCTAATGCAGAAACTGATAACAGATTCTTTTTGATCCCTGGCACAAATAAAGCATCTGACAAAGTGAAAGAACTACCATCAGCAGTAGTCAAAATGATCTTACCAACTCCCATAACAGGATAAGAGGAGTTGTTGGCGCATGTAGCAGTATTCCCTGTAGGGGAAGGCTCGAGTGAAGAGAAGAAACTACGCTGCGAGGTAATATGTTTAGTCGCCCCACTGTCAAAGTACCAAACATCTGAGTCTACTGCAGACATGCACTGATCATGAGAAGATGGGTCAAAACTGCAAACTGTAGTAAGCGCCCATTCTTCTTCGTGCACAAGATTTGCAAACTCTGTTTTTGGTGTAGAGGCCTCTGCAACAACCATTCCAGCCTCTTTCTTCTTTGCCTCTTTAGCAGCCAGTTTTGGACAGTACTTTATGATATGATCATTGCCTTTACAGTACTTACAAAACAATTTCCGCTTTTCTGATTTTTTCTCATCTTTGTCTTGGTTCTTTGAATGTGGAGCATTTGCAGATTTCTGCTTACTAGTAGAAGAGCTCCATTTTCCTTTGCCCTTCTGATTAGCCAGGAAAGCTTGACCTGCAACTCGCATAATGGACCTGTTCTGCCTGGACTCGTCTTCCTGCAACAGAACAGAGACTAACTCCTCAAATGATAAGGCATTCGGATTGCCTTTCATCATCAACCGAAGAGTAGAAGCAAAACTCTGATATGAATCAGGAAGACCATTCAGAATGGTCTGCACAAGTGAGCTATCTGGTATAACCTCATCAACAGAAATCAACTATTCCTTCAAATCTTTGATCTTCGTTAGGAAACTGTCCATAGAATCACCTTCATTCATGTGCTCACTCTCCAACTGTTTTCGGAGATAAGCAATACGAGCCTCATTCCTAGCTTGGTACAATGTGGTAAGTGTATCCCAAGCATCCCTAGCTGTTCTGCAAGAGCGTATGTGAGGAATAATGGCACGTTTGAAAGACAAAGCTATCAATGCATGTGCCTGGGCATCTCTGCCATCCCAACGAATCTGCTCTGCAATAGGTGCAACAAAAACAGAAGCACGAACAGGAATCTGCACAATATCATCTTCGACACCATCTTCATCAACTCAAGCACCTCCAGCATGTGTATTTGTAGTACCTGTAGTCGCAGGTGTAACAGGACGTCTTTCAACACCCTTCACAATGTTCCACAGTCCTTTTGCAACCAATACATGTCGCATCATATAAGCCCATAATGGGTAGTTGGTACCATCCAACTTATCCTCAACAGCCAATATACGGAATACATCACAACAGCCAACCCATAATGGATAGTGCGTTCAGAGGCCGAAACGAGCTCAGATCGCGATTTCGGCACCACAAAGCGAAGTTGTTTTGATCTCGGATCTGAGACTGCAAACGGAGAGTGTCGACGGTGCGCTAGATGAAGCGACGACCTGCTCTGATACCAATTGTTGTAGTTAGACATCTGAGGAAGCACGCGAACAGCACAAGGAAGAAGAAGTAGCTTGGAGCACAACACACAAGACTGAATGTATTACTAGAGAATGTACAAAGATAAGTAGCCCATTAGGGCAATAGGCGTATATATAAGCCGGGGGAAAAAAACCTCCTAAAGAGGGAAAAAAGTGCCCCGGCGGTCCTAGAGTGTTCACACACATCACTACCTAAATATATCAACAGCACCTACTGCAGAGCAGATTCGTTGGGATGGTAGAGATGCCCAGACACATGCATTGATAGCTTTGTCTGTCAAACGTGCCATTATTCCTCATATTCGCTCTTGCAGAATAGCTAAGAATTCTTGGGATACACTTACCACGTTGTACCAAGCTAGGAACGAGGCTCGTGTTGCTTACCTCTGAAAACAGTTGGAGAGTGAGCACATGAATGAAGGTGATTCTATGGACAGTTTCCTAACAAAGATCAAAAACTTGAAGGAACAGTTGATTTCTGTTGATGAGCTTATACCAGATAGCTCACTTGTGCAGACCGTTCTGAATGGTCTTCCTGATTCATATCAGAGTTTTGCTTCTACTCTTCGGTTGATGATGAAAGGAAGTCCAAATACCTTGTCATTTAAGGAGTTAGTCTCTGTTCTGTTGCAGGAAGATCAGTCGAGGTAGAACAGGTCCATTATGCGTGTTGCAGATCAAGCTTTTATGGCTAGTCAGAAGGGCAAAGGAAAATGGAGCTCTTCTACTAGTAAGCAGAAATCTACAAATGCTCCACATTCGAAGAACCAGGATAAAGATGAGAAGAAATCAGAAAAGCAAAAATTGTTTTGCAAGTACTGTAAAGGGATTGATTATATCATAAAGAACTGTCCAAAACTGGATGCAAAAGAGGCAAAGAAAAAGGAGTCTGGAATGGTTTTTGCAGAAGCCTCTACACCAAAAATAGAGTCTGCAAATCTTGTGCAGGAAGAAGGATGGGCGTTTACTACTGTTTGCACTTTTGACCAATCTTCTCATGAGCAGTGCATGTCTGCAGTGGACTCAGATGTTTGGTACTTTGATAGTGGGGCGACCAAATATATTACCTCGCAAATCAGTTTCTTCTCTTCACTCGAGCCTTCCCCTAGAGGGAATACTGTCACATGCCCCAACAACTCCTCTTATCCTGTTATGGGAGTTGGTAAGATCATTCTGACTACTGCTGATGGTAGTTCTTTCACCTTGTCAGATGCTTTGTTTGTGCCAGGGATCAAGAAGAATCTGTTATCAGTTTCTGCATTAGCCAAGATTGGCTTGGTTGTGAAATTTGTTGATGACAGATGTACAGTTCATGATTTGTCAAATGGCAATGTTATTATTGCTTCTGGCATTTTATGTCGTGGCCGTATAAGCTCATAGACTATGAAAGATCTGTGAATGATCCGGCATGTGCAGTTCATGATTCTCAGGCTATGTCAGATGCAAAGCTTTGGCATGCACCCTTTGGTCATCTGAATTTTGCTAGTTTGCTACGCCTACAAAAATCTGAAATGGTGTCCTCTTTGCCTAAACTTGAGGCACCTGGAAAAAAGTTTGTGAAGGTTGTATTTTGGGCAAAATGTAGCGTTCCTCCTTTCCAAAAGATGGTTCAGTTCGGGCTATACAGAAATTGGAGCTTGTACATAGTGATGTCTGTGGTCCTATGCAGACACCCTCTTTTGGAAATTACCTTTACTTCGTGACTTTCATTGATGATTTTTCCAGGCATGCATGGGTATATCCACTCAAAGTAAAGTCCGAAGTATTCATGTGCTTTAAACAGTTTTTGGTTTTGGCTGAAAATCTGTCAGCATGTAAAGTGGGCACCCTCCGTTCTGATCGAGGGGGGGAATATATGTCTTCTGATTTTAATGCATTTCTGGTTGAACGTGGGATAAAACACCCGTGTACAGTGTCGTATACACCTCAACAGAATGGAGTTGTTGAACGAAAGACCAGGTCACTCATGGAGATGGCGCGGTGCATGGTCAAGAGTGAGGCTTTACCACATAGTTTCTGGCTTGAGGTTGTCATGTGTGCAGCATATGTACTGAACAGGCGTCGCACTAAAGCGTTGAAGTCTTTCACTCCATATGAGGCTTCGCATGACCGCAAGCCATCTGTTGCTCATTTGCATGTTTTTGGTTGTTTGGCATATGCACTAGTGCCTGAACAACATCGCAGAAAATTGGATGATAAGTAAGTAAAATGTATTTTTGTTGGGTACACTTCTGAAAGTAAAGGCTATCGTCTGTATCATCCAGAGACCAAACGCATTCTGGTTAGCCGTGATGTTGTCTTTGTGGAAGATGCTATTCAGCCATTGCTTGCATCTACGAAGGAGACATCTGTTAGCTCTAAAGACATGTATGATACGTTGATGCCTCTTTTTACAGGTGGACAATTTAGTGCTGGTCCTAATGAGGCAACTTCTCAGCCTATGCAGGTTTCATATGATGATGCAGATCGTTCCATTTCTGATGCAGATTTACATGATGCACTTGTTGATGAGAGAGTTGATATTGAGCAGGCAAAAACTATGCCAAAATGGCTGGTGTAGACTTTGCGTGACAGCAAATTAGATGCACCTTTGTCATATCGCACTCGTTCAGGCTCTCATAGTGCCTCCTTTGCATCAGATTTCTATGCTATGGCTGCGTCTAGTCTCTGTGATGAGAATGAGCCTGTTTCTTTTGATGAAGCACAGAATTCTGAAAATTGGATGGCTGCTATGAAATCTGAATACGATGCTTTAATGAAGAATGGTACATTGTCTTTGTGTGACTTGCCTCCTGGCAAGAAGGCCATTGGCACTAAGTGGGTATACAAGTTGAAGCGTAAACCTGATGGTACAGTTGACAGGTATAAGGCTAGGCTTGTTGCAAAGGGTTATACGCAGGAAAGAGGCATTGATTTTGATGAGACCTTTGCACCTACATGCCGTATGACTACTGTTCGGAGCATTTGTGCACTTGCAGCCCATCATGGTTGGAATGTACATCAGTTAGACATTAAAACAACATTTCTGAATGGTGACTTTCATGAAGAAGTGTATGTTTTTCAGCCCCGTGGCTTTGTGCAGAAAGGGCATGAAAACAAGGTGTGCAGGTTAAAGAAGGCATTATATGGTTTAAAGCAAGCACCATGTGCTTGGTATGAGAAGATACATGCCTATCTGGTTGCACATGGTTTTGAGAACGGTCCAACTGAAAGCACCTTATATGTTCAGCGTGCTAATGATGTGCTTCTGATCATTGTTGTCTATGTTGCTCACTGGTCCTATTGAGAAGCATATTGCTGATTTCATGGCTGATTTGCATGCCTCATTTGAGATCTCTGATTTGGGGCATTTGCATCACTATTTTGGCATTCAGTTTATGCAAGTTGATGCTGGAATGGCTTTGTGTCAAACGAAATATATTGACACATTATTGCAGCGTTTTGGCCTTGAAGACTGTAAGCCTATTCCCACTCCTATGGAGACAGGTTTACGATTGAGTCTTCATGATGTCGGAGATGCATTTGATGCTGTTCTCTATCGGCAGGCTGTTGGATGCTTGATTTACTTATGCATTACTCGGTCAGATATTCAGTTTGCTGTATAACAGACGAGCAGGTTTATGCATTGCCCAGGTTTATGCATTGCCCAGGAGTCACGCATTGGAAGGCGGTTAAGCGCATCTTTCGCTACTTGAGTGGTACTCGGCTACTTGGGTTGTTTTATCCCAAGGGGGGGATCACTACCGCCAGATTTGCATGCTTTTTCTGACTCAGATTGGGCTGGTTGCTATGACACTCGTGTGTTCACCATTGGTTTTTGCTTCATGCTTGGTAGCTCATGTATATCTTGGTTGAGCAAGAAGCCGCCTACTCTTGCCACTTCCAGTTGTGAGGGTGAGTATAGGGAAGCTTTCACAGCGACTGTTGAGTGTGTGTGGCTCAGACGCCTTATAGCTGATTTGGGTGTTGGCCAGTCTTCTTCCACCACCATCTTCACTGACAGTCAGAGCGCATTGGCAGTTGCGAGGAACTCTGTGTTCCATGCTCGCACTAAGCACATTGAGGTGCATTATCACTATGTCAGGGAGAGGTTCTCTGCTCTGCTGGCACATTGAGGTGCATTATCACTATGTCAGGGAGAGGTTCTCTGCATGCTCGCACTAAGCACATTGAGGTGCATTATCACTATGTCAGGGAGAGGTTCTCTGCTCAGCTTGGCATACGTGCCCACGCAGGAGAACGTAGCAGACCTTTTCATGAAGGCTGTGCCTAGGGAGAAGTTTGAAGCTTTCCGCAAAGCTTTGGGCTTACTTCCTTTTGTGGAGTGATTTCCACATAGCTTGACACTTCCTTATACATGAGTGTCTCCTTGTTCACCGCATCACTCTCAGGGGGGATTTGTTGATATATTTAGGTAGTGATGTGTGTGAACACACTAGGACCGTCGGGGCACTTTTTTCCCTCTTTAGGAGGTTTTTTTCCACGACTTGTATATATGCCTATTGCCCTAATGGGCTTCTTATCTTTGTACATTCTCTAGTAATACATTCAGTATTGTGTGTTTCTGCTCCAAGCTTCTTCTTCTTCCTTGTGCTGTTCGCGTGCTTCCGCAGACATCTATCTCCAACAAGTCCAAGAGCGTTGTAGAGCACTTGTCTCATTTTACAGGTACTCTATCAGAGTTGGAGGACTCGGGAATACCTTCCTTAAACGATAAGTTGAGAGCTATTTTTCTGCTTATGTCACTTCGCGATTCTTGGGAGACCTTGGTGGTCTTATTATCAAATAACCCCAATCTTACTTCTGATGGTGTGAGGGGTTCCATATTTAATGAAGAAATCAGAAGGAAAGGAAGTGGTGAAGGAGGCACTTCTGCAAACATGGTCAGAGGCAGATCAAAGAAGAAGGGCTCTTATTCATAGAAAAGTAAGAGCATAAGCAAGGAACGGGAAGGTCCAGCGAGAAGCAGGGTATTGATGTGACATGTTATCGGTGCGATAGGAAAGGCCATAAGAAGCCCGACTGTTGATTCTATAAGGCAGAGCTTGAGAGGAAGATGAATGCTAAAGACAAAAGAAAGGACAAGAAGGAAGACAGGACGGATGGACAGGCCAGCCAGAAAGAGAAAAAGAAGGCCAATGTAGCCTCTAGTGTTGTTGTTGAGGAGCTTCCAGATATGGAAGATATTCCATGTGCTACTATTTCAGTTGACGATGCTCATGCACATGATGTCTCTTGCAATGTTCATGTACAGGACATGTCGATCACTAAAAGTGATATAATTGATGCTTTATTGACTGTAAATGATGCATTATCGGACAGATTGTTGATTTGAGTGCTTCGTTTCATTTGACTCTTGTCAAGGAGTGTTTTGTGACTTTTCCTTCGGGCAGCCATGGCCATGTATACCTAGGGAATAATCATGCATGTCCCATTGAAGGTATTGGCACTGTGCATCTTTGAACAGATGGCACAAATGAGCTTGTCCTGCATAATGTGAGATATGTACCAGGAATCAAGAAGAGTTTGCTCTCTGTTGGGGAGCATGGTTACAACGTTTTATTTGAAAGAGGCTCATGGAAGATGATCAAAGGGTCACGGCTGATTGTTAAAGGCACGAAAAAGGGAACTTTGTATTGCTTGCATGGAAAGGCCTTGTCTGGCAAATTCATTGCATTGACTGAGATAAATTCTCATATGGAATTGTGGCATAAAAGACTTGGCCATAAGAGCCAAAAGGGTCTATCCAAACTTTGTAACTGGAAGAAGCTTGATGTTAAAGGCACCAAGCTAGATTTTTGTAATGATTGTATGGAAAGCAAGTGAGAAGTTCCTATTAATATGGTGTATCTCGTAAGTCTTGTCCATTAGATCTTGTCCATTTTGGTATATGTAGCATGCCCACCAAATCTATGGGGGGTACTTTATATTTTATTTCTTTTGTTGATGATTTTTCTAGGAAAATTTGGGTGCAGCTACTCAAATCAAAAGATGAAACGTTTGCTGCATTTAAGAGATTTCATGCATTTGTGACTACCCAAATAGGTAGAAAACTGAAATGCTTATGTACGGATAATGGGGGTGAGTTCACAAGTGCTGAATTCAATTTTTTCTGTGAAAATTTGGGCATAAAGACGGAGCTTACTGCTCCATACAGCCCCTATTCTAATGGTGTGGCTGAAAGGTATAATCGGACTCTTTGTGAGAGGGTGAGATGCATGTTGTCCAAAGCTAATCTTTCTCATGTGTTTTGGGGAGAGTCTCTTAAAACTGTAGTACATATATGTAATCGATCCCCTCACATGTCCTTGAAAGGTGACATCCTTGAAGAGGTTGGTCTGTCAAACCTGCTTCATATGATCATTTACAGGTTTGGCTGTGAAGCTTTTGTACACATAAGGCCTGAGTTGAGGAGTAAACTTGATGCCAAATCCATTAAAGGCCTCTTCATGGAATATGGTGAAGAAGGTGAAATGGGTTATAGAATATGGTTACCTAGCTGAAAAGGGTCATTCGTAGCCAGGATGTTGTCTTTAATGATGCAAGGCTGCTACAAAATAATGTTGCCTCGAAATATGACCATAAAAAGGTCACATTTTAGCAAGACCAGCCACATCATAGGCCTATTTCAGACCCTCATGATGCACCACATATGGCTGAAAATGTAGACAATCGAGTGGTTTTTAAGCCAGATGATGTTGGACAGCAAGAAGAGGCTCCTCATGGGCATATGCAGCCTCCTATTCATGCTGAAAACAGGGCTGGAAAGGATGTACAACAGCCCATTAACAATGAAGAAGTTGATGTACCTCCTGATGTAGATCCATTACTGGGTAATGTGGATCATTGGGTAAGAAGATCTACACGTCCTAGGAGGCCAATGAATAGATATGTGTTATCAGATGAGGGTGAACCTCTTACTTATAAAGAGGCAAAGCTATGTGAGCAGAACAAGAAGAGGGAGTTAGCCATGCAGGAAGAGATAAAGGCCTTGCATGCAAATGATACTTGGGATTTGGTTGAGTTGCCCAAAGGAAGGCCGGCCATTCCCAACAAGGCATTGATTTCCAAGAGGTGTTCTCTCCAGTGGTTAAAATGACCACATTACGTGTGTTGTTTGCTCTCACAGCTGCCTTGGATTTGGAATTATTCCAAATGGATGTTAAAACAGCCTTTTTGCATGGTGATTTAGACAAAGAGCCGTACATGAAACAGCCAGAAGAATATGCCATTCCTGGAAAAGAGCATCTAGTATGCAAGCTGAAAAGGAGCTTATATGAGCTGAAACAGGCCCGGAGACAATGGTATAAGAAGTTTGATGCATTTATGCTCAAACATGGGTTCAAAAGAAGCCATGCAGACCACTGTTTGTACACTAAAAAGGATGAAGATGGCAGCTCAATTATTCTTGTCCTGTATGCAGATGATATGCTGCTGGCTGGGAAGAAAAAGAGCACACTGAATGCTCTAAAACAGCAGCTGAACTCTGCATTCTCAATGAAAGACCTTGGGGAAGCTGAATATATTCTTGGTATGCGCATAAGAAGGGATAGGCAGCAGCATACTGTGCATTTATCCCAAGAAAAGTACATTGAAAAGGTTCTGGACAGATTTAATGTGGCTGATGCTAAGCCTCGTGGAGTGCCATTGCAGCCACATATTAAGCTTTCCAAGGATGACTGTCCCAAAAATGATGATGCAGCCAATTACATGAAGAGTGTTCCATATGCATCAGCTTGTGGTTCACTTATGTATGCTATGGTTGCCACTCTGCCAGACATTGCTCATGCAGTGGGAGTTGTTAGTAGGTTTATGGCTAATCCCGGTAGAGCTCATTGGGAGGCAGTCAAATCTATCTTGAGATATTTGGAAGGAACTAAAAACAAATGCCTCAGTTATGGAAAGGACCCATTAGAGCTGAAGGGATTCTGTGATTCCAACATGGCAGGTGATGTGGATACATGGAAATCCACAAGTGGCTATGTTTTCACTTTTGCAGGTGGTGTTGTATCATGGTGCAGCACACTGCAAAAGACTGTTGCTTTGTCTACTACTGAAGCTGAATATATTTCAGCCTAGCCAAAGTGTCATATGTTTGGCAAAGAATGCCATGTTCCATGCACGCACAAAACATATTGATGTGTGATATCACTTCATTCGAGAAGTGCTTGAGGATGGCCTCATCACATTGGTTAAGGTCCATACATCACAGAACTCTGGAGATGTTTCATTGAGTGCTTACCCAAAGCAGAACTTCAGTTATGCATACAGATGGTTGGAGTCGCTTAGCTTAAAGGCGCCATTTATGCCTTTAAGTGGGAGGTTGTTGGGTTTAAGTCCTAAATGACCCCTTTATAGTGTACACGTGTATAGGCCTATTTATAAAGGCTATGTCACTTATCCTTTATTTTTTCAGCCAACATTTTGGGGCTTTCTCATTCATTGTGAGCTCCTCCAAAACTAATCGACCGATTCTCTCTCTCTCTCTCTCTTTAGCACAGGATGGAGCTAGTTAGTCGTTTCAGATGCATTTCCATGCTTGTTGTAATACCCCTTTGCATATAGACTATCATAGATATTGCACTCCATACACCCCCCACTTTCATGGTCTCCACATGCATATCATGGAGATATGTATCAACTTTACCAGTTTCGTTTTCAGCACTTTTTATCTTCTCTGATAGACAGAAGATACACCCATGTACATCGATTTGTCTCATAGGCCGAGTTCGGCCTCCTAATAGACGTAAAAACACTTTCTTTCTTTCTTTCTTTCTTTCTTTCTTTCTTTCTTTCTTTTCTCTCTCTCTCTCTCTCTCTCTCTCTCTCTCTCTCTCTCCCCTCGAGAGCGCATCTACTCCCTTGATCCCTCTCCCTTACCACCCACTTCTCCTCAATCCTCCATACATCTGCTACTCTCAGCTTCCCATACACCACCCATAGCACTGCACATTCGACACGGTTGGGGATACACCACATAATAGATGGTACGATGAGGAGTGTAGGCGACTATACCAACATCTCAGAGCCCAGAGTATCTTTGGATCCATTACTGAGAGGGAGGCACGACGACAGATGCGAGCCCTCACACGCCGAAAGCGGCGAGCTTTTGAGGAGCGACAGGAGGCAAAGCTGATCGACCTTCTCATGTGTTGCAGAGCTAAAGAGAGCACAAGGCAGAGAAAAAGGCGGGCCCCAAAATTTTTTCGATTTGGACACCCAATTTTTGTATTATTGTAATATATTTTCCGATGTAAATGCACCAGAGGAGTCCTCTAGATGCATCTGCACAGAACATTAGAAACTCATCCATGTAAATTAGTAGGAAATTAGTCTTTAATTAATAAAGTGCCGGTCTCTTGTGTGAAAGGATCATTTTTATGGCACAAGTATATAAGTCAATTTGTGACTCTTTGTAAAGACTTTTTGCCATTGTGAGAATCAAGAGCACAAAAATTCGAATTTGTGTCCTCTCTGTATCTTCTTCTTTGTGAGCCTATGTGCATGTGTATTACTCGGAAAGAGTGTTAGGAAGTGTTGTATATCCATGAAAGTGTTTGTTTGCTGTTGTTAAGGTGTGTGCGAAGTGTAGGAAGTGCTGAAGTGTAGAAAGTGCTGAAGTGTAGGAAGTGCTGAAGTGTAGGAAGTGCTGAAGTGTAGGAAGTGCTGAAGTGTAGTAAGGTTTTCCCACGACTCAGTATTTTGCTCATAACTTGAAGTAGGAGTGTCAGAATTGAGTGAAACCACCGCCATTGGATGCGTCTTCTCGAGAGCTTCGAAAGGCATATGCTATTCGCTATATTTGGAGTTCGGAGCTGAGAGAAAAACTCAATTTACTGTTGACTGCTGTTCCAAGTATCGTGACACCATAACTGAGAGTTAGAAGCTTGTTTGGATTAGTCTTTACCTTGTTTGCACTCTTTGAGTAGTTCATTTGCATTGATCATCATTTGAATGCATGTCCTCATACACTCCGCTAGGTTTGTATACTCATCGGATTGATAATTAAAGCGTGAATCCCCACTATATGCACTTGAGGGGGATTGAGGTATAGTCTCTTTCTCCACAAGTCCCTAAGTTGGTTCTTAGGTCAACATGTTTTTTTGGCGCCGTTGCCAGAGAGTGTCGAATCAAACGGAGGCATTCGTGTGATGGTAAGTAGCTTTTTGCATTGAAGCGAGAGGAGGAGTGGTGATTTTCTCTTCTTTGGTAAGTCATTTTCAGCCGCACTTACTACTTCTCATTCTTTGAGTGTGTGTAGTGAGTTGTTATTCTAGGGAAGTGAGTGGAATGAGTAGAGTAGGAGGAGTAAGGGAGTAGGATAGGTAGTTAGAGTAGCTTTCATCCTGGTAGTGTTGTTTTATTTTCAGTGAGTAGGAAAATTCAAGAGTATAAAAGCCAACAACTGCCATTTTGTAAATTATTAGTGCTCAAAGCAAGTATCGTGAGAAACGGCGACCGGGTATCGTGGACGAAGTTTGGAGCGTTCCGAGCTACGCAGAGCTAGTCGGGAGGGGTAGGGAACTAATATAGAGTCCTAAGGTAAGCTCATGTATCATTCTCTCAGTTTCATTACATAACTCAAGCTTTTCAGAAGAAAACGATCTGTGTTAGGTATCGTGTTTGCCTTACAGGGGGTAGAGAGTGTTTTGGGTAATGCTGAGAGTGAGGAGAGGATAGAGGAACTTGGAAAACATCTGTGTGCATTCAAAACCAAAAAAAATCTAGCAAAAATTTGAAAGAAAAACAGGGTCAAGTATCGTGTTCTCCCGCGGTCGAGTATCACGATACCTGACAAGTATCGTGATCTCCTATGGTTGAGTATCGCGATATTCCCCTCGGATCGTGTATCGTGTATCGTTTTTCATCGATCGCGGTACTCACCAGAGATCGTGTATCGTATATCGTTTTTCATCGATCGCGATACTTGCCAGAGATCGTATATCGTGTTTCGTTTTTCATCGAATACGATACTTCCCAGAGATCGTGTATCGTGTATCGTTTTTCATCGATCTCGATACTCACCAGAGATCGTGTATCGTGTATCGTTTTTCATCGATCGCGATACTCACCAAACATCGTGTATCGTGTACCGTTTGTGTCCAGATATTGAGTATCACATACTCAGATATCGTGTATCGTGATTGCTGAGGTATCGAGTATCGTTTGGTGCCGATCGCGATACTTATTAAGTGTCGTGTATCAAGTATCGTTTCCACACTGGTATCGAGTATCGTGAGAGTCAGATATCGTGTATCGTCTTTTTGGAGTATCGTGTATCGTTTTCTTGAAGTATCGTGTATCGTTTTTGGCCAAAGGTCGTGTATCGTGAAATTTTTGAGTCAAGTATCGCGACCTGAAAGTTTCTTTTTCAGTCATTTTTCCAACCAAATTCCTCTAGAATTCTGACCCATAGTAAAGAAATCTAGAAGATAGAGGTTAGCAAGGGCTGATGAGAGCTGTTAAGTGGATGAACCTGAGATCTGGAAGAACCCTAGGAAGCCGAAGAAGTGTAATCTCTTCTGTAGGTAGTGTAGCCGAGCCAAGTAGCCG
This sequence comes from Ceratopteris richardii, assembly GCA_020310875.1. Classification (NCBI taxonomy): domain Eukaryota; kingdom Viridiplantae; phylum Streptophyta; class Polypodiopsida; order Polypodiales; family Pteridaceae; genus Ceratopteris; species Ceratopteris richardii. The sequence continues at coordinate 137,919,333 of CM035408.1, read as the reverse complement.
TTCACATTACTCGGAGACCTCCAGTGAGTCAGAGGAAGAAATTCCCATGGCTTCAGAGGATATGCAGAACACTGTACCAATGATTGGCATGATGTCAATTATTGAGGGAGAGTACCGGACCTCTTTAGAATATGTGACCACCAACCAACATGAGATATCCATATACTTGGATGGTCTGAACAGATCGGTGGCCAGACTAAAGAAGGCTTCAGAAGGCCAGCAGTCAAGTATGAAGGAGGATTTTACATGGACAAAAGAGATATCCAGTATGTTGTCACGGAACACCCTGAAAACATTAATGAACTTGGAGAAGAAAACAATGCTTCAAACCTAAATGGAGAAGGGAATGAAGAGCAAGTAACTACTCCTAGAGGGAGATCTACGGTTGTTAGGGTTTGGAGAGGAGACCTGATTCCCCAAGATGACTCCATAATGGATGTATACTTGATCATTGGAATGGACCCTCTCCTTAGAGCATATTCTTCAATATGGGAAGCTGCCCCTAATCCTGTCACCATCTATGAGTTACAAGATCCTGATTTCCCCACTATCATCACATATTTGGATAAGAATCAGAGAAGATATTGGCCCTTAACGGAATTAGAAACAGCCGAGTTGAAATATCAGAATATTCTAGTGTTTCCCCCTAGGGACCAAGCCACTACTTCACGAAACCCACTTGGAACGTCTCAGAATGATTCATATCAACGGTCGGGGTAAACACAACAAACACAAATCCCGGTCAGATCACATGTGCAGTTTGCAATGCTTGCAAATAACCCTAATTACCGACCTCAACCACCTGTTGACCCAAGACATGGAGTTCTTGCCCCAGTCAGACCACCTGTAGCAAGAGGACCAGGCATACCCGTAGGAAGACCAATTTTCCCCGTGATGCCTAGACGGCCTGAAGCAGGAAGAAGATTAAGACCAGTTCAAGTGGCCAAATGCATGAGAAACCACTATGATGGCTCTAGTGAACCTTACAATCACATAGCTGAATTTAAGCAAGTAATCAGAGCCGAACAAGTGGAAGAGTTTTTGATCCAATATGAATCTTTTGGTCTAACTTTGACAGACACAGCGTTAGCATGGTTCCAACCATTAGATCCTAATAATTTTCAAAACATGGAACAAGTCTATCAAGAAATGATTGAGGAATTCACTAAGTCTGGAATTAAAAACAACTCGTCATCATTGATCCATAGCTTTAAGCAAGCCCCTACAGAATCAGTGAGATTGGCAGCAAGAAGATTCAAGCAGTATGTGGACAGATGCCCAGTGGAAGAGAGACCTACCCAAAATAAAATGGTGTCATTATTTTTGGAAGGATTACTGAACGGATCATTAAGATCTCTGGTGTATGTAAAGAGAGTTCAAATTTTGCAAGAATGCATGAAGGAATGTATTGATTTAGAAGACAATCTTGCGGAGGATTTGAAAATACCTCAAGGTAGCTTGAAAAGTGAAGATTCGGCCAGTAGCACATCAAACCCTAAAAACAATGTAGAGGAAATAGCCGACTTAGTAGCAAAGAAACTGAACGTTCAAGAACAGAGGAACTACCCCAATAACCCTATAAGAGTGCCCATGCTTAGAAGATGTATGCAGTGCGGAGGTGATCATCCCTCTCACTTGTGCACTAGGGGAGTAGTCCCACCACCTGCTTATGCTTATAATAGACCCACCGTCCCAGGACCTCTACAATATTGCAGTGTAGAACAAAAATATACAAATCACAGTACATAAAATTGCCCTTACAATAGGCAATCGAGACCAGCACAGCCATATATGAGACCTTATGAATACCCTCAGAGAGAGCAAGGAGGTGAAGCATTGAGGTACCCCACTTATCAGCAGCAGCAGCAGGCACCACTTCCACGACCATATGCTTATCAAGGATACACCCAACCACAACCAGTACTATGACAACAACCGCCCCATCCTCATAATGTTGTCTCAGTGAAAGTGGCTCGTCTTGAAGAAAACCTAAAGAGAGCAATAGTACCAGCTACACCTTTGATTGGTAATGAATCATATGACTCATCTTATGACTATAGTCAAGGAGGCTATCCCTCTTATGAAAGCTCCATGATAGAGTATGGACAAACGTACGACCCATATGTTTATGACTTGGAACCACAAGATAACTCTTATGGATATGAGCAGGATTATGTGCCAATGATGTACACAGCTTCGAGAGCAACCATACCACCCCGAACCATGAACAGACCGCCTGTGCCCAGAGGACCATGCTACAGATGTGGAGGTGATCACTATATCAGAGAATGTACATTGCCAAACCCACCACCACCACAACGAGTCTGGGAAGGCTATTGTAGTGACTGTGGTAAGGAACATCTTTTCAGAGATTGCCCCAAGAATCCCAACAAGGTTACCTCCAATGTGCAAATCAATGTGATAGAAGTAATAGAATCATCAGGGAGTGATAAGGAATACACTGTGCCATTGAAGGCGATAACAAGAGCAAAAGCTAGAGAGACCCCAGAAAATCTGAAAAACACAATCAAAGTGACCTAGAGACGAATACGCCTGCACCTCAAATAGTTGAAGATTCGGAAGAGCCTGAGAAAAGTGTTGTAAGCAAACGAACACAAAGATGGAAGATCCAAAGAGATAGAATAAAGGAAAAGAAACTACAACAAAAGAAGGAAAATGAAAAGAATGAACAAACTCAAAAAGAAAAAATGAACCTGGAACAAGGAAATAAGAATGAAAGGCATAAAAAGGATGAGATAGGATCGGTTTTAGCAGATCCCATGCCTGAAGAATTAGCCATGTGGATTCAGGCATACAATGCACGAATAAGAGCAGGATCTACCATAGAACAACATGAAAGAGAATATCCTAGAGGTGACCTAGAGAAAGAGAGGTTGGAGATCTGCAAAAAATTAATAGAAGTTGCTCGACAGACCTTAGAAAAACCTGGGTTGCCATTACCCAATACCTGAATTTCCGAAAGAGAATTCCAAGAGTGCGTCATCACTAATGATCACGAAAAACCCGAAGCAAGTAAGACACAGATTGACAATTATTGTGAGGATAAAAGGGAAGGATCCATTGTTCCCGAAGTAGAAGGGGAATGGCCTAAAGACTTGTGGGCAAGAGTCCAAGAAGACAGGTGGAAGAAAGTGGAAGGAATTGAACCGCCCTTTGAAGAGCTAGAAGCAGAAGATTGAATAGAGGATTCAATACCTGAGTTGAATTCAAATGAAATATTACCAATTGATCCGAGTAACGAAGAAAATGATAGTGTAAAGGTTTTGCCAAATTACACAGGAGAGTATGAACATAATTCAGAATTGTATTGCATTCCCTCAATAAGGAAAAAAGAACCGAACCCATCAGTCCAAACATCGGATATCATACAACACCTTAGAAAGGTAAAAATCCCTTGTACCCTAACATTAGAAGAACTGTTGAAGATTAAACCACATTTGAAGGAGAAATTGACCAGTCAATTGGAGATCAAGACGGAAGAAAAAGAGATATTTGATGAAGTAAACACAGTAAAGATCCCAGTGGATAAGGTAGGAGATTTTAGTGAGGGAGATGAAGGAAACACTTGCCTTCCAATTACTTATAGGGGTTATACCACCAAAGCCATCTTAGATTCCGGAGCTGGTGTAGGCATTGCTACTAGAGAAATCTGGGAGAAATGGGGAAAACAAGCTTTAAGACCAACGCGCATGAAGATACAAATGGCATACGGACACACAGAAAGACCCTTGGGATTATTGGAACGAGTAGTTTTTACCACATGCGGAGTTGAATTTGAACACACCTTAGCAATATGTCAATTTGAAAGGGCGAGCAATTATGAAATGATACTTGGGAGACCTTTCATGAGACAGCTAAAGGTTGTGCAAGATTGGGGAAAAGATGATGTATACCTACAGCATGAAGGAACCACCACGAGAATAAATCTCCACACATATACATATCAAGATGTTCCCCCATTACAATGGAATCAAATTCATAAGGAGGAAGACGATCAGTCATTTCACAGCATAGGTTCTAGTGACCAATCTTGGATGAACGAGGACACTCATCTATGGATATGCCAAACTGCAAAAAAGGAAGAGGATAGGAGAAAGGGATGGCAAGAAAGGCAAGGAGTAGCTAGGTCTGTACAAGTTCCAGCTTACATGCCTCAAGTCTTTTTGGATGAAGAGTTTGAACCTCACGGTTGGATGGAGATTTTAGCAACCCTCGATGTATGTGTGAACGAAGAAGTAATAACTATGAATGAATGTATTGATGAGGAAGGATATGACGTTAGTCTATATGTGGTAGTCCTTCAGGAGGCTGAAGAAGGAGAAGTGATAGAGAAAGAATGGAAGGAGGACTATGAGAGCATTGAGATGGAGCAAGAACCAATGGAACCAGGGGATGAAAATCAAAAAATAGGTGTCACAGCTAACGAAAACAACCAGGAACCTACACAGGAAGAAGAGCTGGAGTTAGATAAAGAACCAGAAGCTGAAGAAAACAATCCACAAGATCAGTTTGAAGTGCCAGCCCACTTCAAAAAATATGAAGTAGAAGAGAGAAAAATTGCTATTCAAATGCCTAAAAGAGAAGCACAGCCAAGAATAGCATATGACAATAAAGAACAAACCAAGAAGATAGTAGTAACCTTAGAGGAAGGAGAAGAACGATGTACTTTCATAGGACAGGATGTCTCAATGGAGGAAGAACAAGAGTTAATACGCCTCATAAGGGAATATCGGGATGTCTTTGCCTGGACCTATAAGGACTTGAAAGGAGTAGATCCATCTATATGTGCCCATAGAATCCCCATGACATCCGAAGCCAAACCTTCTAAACAAAGACCGTATACATACAATGATGTGTATTCAGCAAAGATAAAGGAAGAGATAGATAAGTTGTTAGATGCTGGATTCATTTACGAGATCGAACAGACGGAATGGGTATCACCTTTGGTGGTTGTACCGAAAAAGAATAGGAAGTTAAGAGTTTGCATCAATCCGAAGAAAGTAAATGCCGCGGCCATAAGGGATAGTTACCCATTACCCATTACGGATCATCTGTTGGAAAGAGTGGCAAGGAAGGAAGTTAATAGTTTTTTGGACGGCTTTTCAGGATATAATCAGGTAGCCATTGCTCCTGAGGACCAACATAAAACCGCTTTTGCAACTGAATGGGGAGTATACGCCTTTAGAGTCATGCCTTTTGGTCTAACTAATGCCCCAGCCACCTTCCAAAGATTGATGTGCCATGTATTCAAAGAGTTCCTGAGAAAGAGTATGGAGGTATACGTGGACGATCTATGTACTTATTCAGCTATACGATCAGAGCACATCACTGAACTAGAAAAGATCTTTGCCAAATGTCGACAATATCGAGTATGCCTCAACCCAGAAAAATGTGTCTTCATGGTTCGACAAGGAAAAATATTAGGACATATTGTCTCTAAAAATGGAATTTCAACTGATGAAGACAAAATCAAAGTAATTCTGGATTTACCAAGACCAAAGACTGTTAAAGAAGTACAAGCATTTATGGGACACTGTGGATACTACCGAAGATTTATACATATGTATGCCATAATTGCTAGACCTCTCTATGCACTCTTGTCTCAATTTAATTGGACCGAAGAATGTGAGAAAGCCTTTAATGAGTTAAAGAATCGATTGAGTTCAGCACCAATCCTTCGAGTACCTAATTGGAATAAGCCATTTCACATTCATGTGGATGCTTCCAAGTTTGCCATTGGTTGCATCTTAGCTCAACCTGCAGATACAGGAAAGCTAGACCACCCTATAGCCTATGGCAGTAGACAATTAAATCAAGCAGAGCGCAATTATACCACAACTGAGAGAGAAAGCCTAGGGATGGTATACGCAGTGAAAATGTTCAGACATTACCTGTTGGCAAACAAATTCAAATTCTTCATTGATCATAAAGCCCTACTGTACTTAGTCAATAAACCTTGCAATACACGAAGTCTAGTACGATGGTTTTTATTGATAATGGAATTTGATTTTGAGGTAGTAGTCAAGAAAGGAAATACCCACATAAGAGCAGATCATTTATCAAGAATGACCCATGGAGAACCACCCATAGGAGTACCAGATGATCTGCCAGATACGTACCTTTTAAACCTGGAAGTATGTCCCCAATGGGCAGAAAAGTTGATCCCTATACTCACGCATGGACCTAAAGATGGGATCACACCAAACCGAACCCAAGACCTTTGGAAGACTAAAAACCTTCATATCATTGCAGGAAGTTTGTATCACCAAGATTCAAGTGGATTACTAATGAGATGCATTGAAGAGGAGGAACAAGAAATGTGGCTTCAGAAAGCACATGTAAATCAATGGAAAAATCATTTGAATGCAAACGGAACATGGCAAACCCTAAGGAGATTAGGCATATATTGGCCAACCATGCACAGGGATGCGCATAACTATGTATAAGCCTGCCAAACCTGTCAAGTAAAAAATCCAGAAGAGAACTCCACTCTATGCTACTCCACAATAGCACCGAGATGGAGCATGCCTCTGGTAAAATTCTTAAAGACCCAAGAATACACAGAAGGAGTCACTTCAGCAAGGAAACGTGCACTTGTAGAAGAGAGCAAGGATTATGCCATTATAGGAAAACAACTTTTCAAGCGAGGGAGAGATAATCAATTATGATTGTGCATTCATCAAGACGAATATCTTGTTGTTTTAGAGATGGCACATACAGGAGCTGCAGGAGGACATTTCTCTGCAGATAAAACAGCAAAAATGATCCTCTTTGCTGGAATGTGGTGGCCAACTCTACATCAAGATGCCGTAACATATGTGCAACGATGTGATAATTGTCAACGAACAAAATATCCAATTAGAAGAGATGAGATGCCACTGAGACCCATGATGAGGGCCAGAGCTTTCACTAAATGGGGAAGACTTCATAGGACCTATTAACCCACCAGCGAAAGGATCCCATGCCGAATATATAATTGTAGCCACAGACTATCTGACCAAATGTGTTGAAGCCAAAGCAACCAAGAAAAATGACGCAAGAACTACCTTCAAGTTTCTCTTTGAGAACGTTTTCACTAGATTTGGACTACCGATAGAAATTGTGAGTGATAGAGGTACGCACTTTGTGAATGAAGTTATAGAAGCATTATTGAATGAATTCTTGGTAATTCATAAGAAATCAGCTCTTTATCACCCACAAGCCAATGGACAAGCCGAAAGTTCAAATAAAATCTTGTGTACAGTTCTCACAAAAATTGTTAAGAATGGTAGATCTGATTGGGATAAGCAATTACATCATGCTTTATGGGCATTTCGAGTAGCCTACAAAACCGCCATAGACACTACTCCTTTTAACTTAGTGTATGGACAAAATGCTATTTTGCCAATTGATTTCTTAATTCCCACTCTCAAAGTAGCAACCACTTACGAGTGGACGGGACATGAACTATCAGCTCAATTGGATCAAATAGAAAAGCTTCACGAAACTAGGTTACAAGCAGTAACAGGCATTCATGCTGCTAAACGGAGACAGAAAGCCTACTTTGATGCTCACATTAAAGACAAAAATTTGAAGGAAGGAGATTTAGTTTTGGTATATACCTTGAACAACACGCTAAGAAGTTGTAGAAGAGAGGATATGGCCCATTAATCATCAATCATATATCGACAAGTGGAGCCATCAGCTTAGCAACCCTAGATGGGGAAGTATTACCAAACTATATCAGTGGATGTCGAGTGAAAAAATATCTAAAACCGTTGACTGAAGAAACAATGTCACGATTAATCAAGGGCAAGAATAGACGCATCGAGGAAGAAAGGATATGAGAGAAGCGAGACAGGAAGCACTAGAAGGAATTAAGAAACGGAAAGAGTGGATGAGAGAGAGATATGAGAGATATCGACTAGGAGAAGAACTCATCCCAATGGCTAATTTTAGAGCCACTAAAAACCTAGGTCCACAGAGAACACAACCATATTTGAATTTGGGAGCCGGTAAAACGGAGTACCACTTAGTGGATGCTCTCATTGACACAGGAGCCGCCATAAGCTGTATCAAACTTTCTTTGACTCATAAACTCAAGGAGGAATTACGTCCATCGATGGCACAGTTGATAGGAATAGGAGGAACAATTACTCAATGTATAGGTGAAATCACCTTACCTCTGCATCTTGGCAACAACACTATGGAACAGAAGCTATTAGTGTGTCATGATCAGGATTTACTCGAAGATGTAGTGTTAGGTCAAGACTGGATATACGAATATGAGGTGACCATTCAATTGGCTTTAGGATACATCTCAGCCAAGATAGGACATCGTGAAGTATTCAGTTTGCTAGACGAACGACGAATCAAAGCCGCAAGCATAGAGCCAAAAATTCACTCTAATGAACACAGTCATGAATGTTCACTAGCACTATAGAAACCCCTTCATCAAGTACTTACTGTGAGGATACACAGAATTCTGCTTGCCTTCCATCTTCTAGTTTAGCAAGTCACCAGAGTGTCAGTTCACCTGAAAACAGCCCTAATGGAGAACCAAGCGCAATAGAGACTAATTCCAAGGATCATCCCAAGTCTACACCTATTAGACTATACCCTATTTCGTACACTAAACAAGCTTGGATAAGGAAGGATCAAACGGATGCATATCTTCAACAACAGAAACATCTTCGACATCAGAACGACCAATCAAACAAGAAGGCAAATCATTTTGAACACCAAAGTCAACGACGAATTGTTAGGATATGGATTCCAAAGAAAGTAGTAGCCTCCCAACCGGATCGAGTACAAATATGGATTCCAAAATCATGTGCTCCAAAGACGCTAAACCGAAACGATGAACCACTGCACAAGGAGAACCAATATGGTCTAAGGGCAAAACAACCAAAGAAGAATAGCTACAGGAAAGAGAAGGAGTCTGCAGTTGCAACACAAGCCAGTCCGAGATTCAAAAAGCAGATAGAGCAGACGTACAACATGAGAAGCATCACATTCATCAGGAATGTTCGGGATACAATACGTCCCAACAGAGTAAAGCAGATTTGGTTGCCGAAAGACAAGAAAAACTGCATGCATCATCCAACTACTTCAAGTTGCACACATTTGGAGTTATGATGACCCAAAGCATGCATAATAGGGCCACATTACAAGGCCAAGCATTCGGCAGATCTTTCTTCTATTTCAGGATAGTCGAGCACATTTTCCTCTTGGGAAATAGGAGAGCACTTGTACATACATTAAGAAAATCACTCAAAAAATAATAACCGCTTCGGCTATGACCTAACTTTTCTATTTTTTCTTTTCAGATGAAAATATAAAAATATCTAAAATATGGAAAAATCCAGGTATTACCTTTCTCACACCCACGGGAAAGGGACGACACCATTCACACGGAGAATTGCCAATCTAATAAAGGATAAATGAAGGATGATTCTAAATATTATTCGGTGACTAATTACTGCCATCAATTGAGTGCAGATGGCATCTCCCAATTCTGAAGCTACGCAAGAGGAAGAGGTGCAACTTCTTCCATTGGAATCAATAACGAAAGCAAGAGGCCATTGGTTTCTTGATGACCAACCAGTGTAGGACCTTATTTTCATGGCAACCATAAAGATCATGGATAGGGATCACTACTCGCATGGTGGATGTCTGGACACAAGCAGGGATAGATGCATTTCTGAGAGTACCTATCTGTCTACCAGATTTTCAAAGATGTACACAAGTGATGAACACATTGCAGCCTGCAGCGACGAAGATATCAGTTCCTGAAGCAAGAGTACTGGACAGAGTGGGTACTTGGAGAACAATTCAATTCACTCATGAGTTAATCAACAAAGCTTTTGGATGGAATCAAGAAGGAATCACTAACGTCAAGGAGGAATGTCATGACCCAAAAAAGAGATCCTTTTTGGATATTAACAGAATAGATATTGAAGATGTTGTCCGCTTAGTGCATCAGCACTTTTGTTTCCCGAGTATGCATAGATACAGAGCCCTGCAAAAGATTGTTGTACAACTACTATCTCATGCAATGAAACAAGTTGGAAACAAAGTGAATATGACTCCTTATGTCCAAGAAAGATTATTTGAAGCCAAGAAGAAACGGGGTCAGAAGAAGTTTCTAAATGGAAGTTCTGCGTTAACCTTACTTATCTACGAGGCCCTCGATATGAAAAATTGTCTCCGTGAGATGCCAACCTCAGAGGGGTTAGCGCAATATGCCAAATCCGCTACGGTCCCCAAGAAAAAGAAAGCAGCTGTCGCTGTTGAAGAAGCAGGAACTAGTTCACAGAAACCCATGAGGGGTACAAAGTGCCTCAGAGAGGAGGAAGCCTAGGCTACACCCCAATCAAAGCGAACACACAGTTTACCAAAGATTCCTATAGTCCAAATGCCAATCACCAAGAGAGATCTCTCCTTTGCTCTGGAAGAGACACATCAGTACATGCAAGGGCAAGTGAATCTGAATGTTCAAGGTCATCACTACAGACAAGCAAGTCAAGAAAAGCAACAACGGAGTAAAGAAAAGACCTCAGAACAAGCTGCCAGATACAAAGCACTGGGCTTAAATGATTCAAGCTCCAACGAAGAATCTAGTCCTCAGAAAGATACATTGGATACTGATATAAGAACAGAAACTCACGAGGAAGACTGGACGAAAATTAATCAAGTTGAAGTCACACCTGACAACCAACAGTCGCAAGCGAAGAATATCGAACAACATGGGGATAAGGTGCACATGATTCAACTAAATGACCAATCGAAGATAAGTGTGAAAGAAGTCCCCGTGAATAATGAAGCCCCCAGGCCCCCTATCAAAGAGGAGATACAAACTCCAGTAAACGCAGACTCAGACATATTACAAAACAAAGAGCCAATTGTATTCGAGGTGCCCGATGACACACCTCAAGGCAAAATCAATCACATGGAGGCTGAGCCAAGCATACAACTCCACATTAGGCAGCCCCATGATACTACATTACACATAGCACAAGGAGAAGATGTGACAACAGGAGCAGAACCAAATATTCCTAAGACCTGGTTAAATGTGGATGTTACTCAGTTAAAGCCGGTTGTAAAACAAATGATCCAAACGGCCATGGACACACAACAACAGATGATGGATATAGATGCAGATTATGATAAGGCCATTAGGGAAAAGAGTCAATTCCAAATCATGAGTGAACAATTGTCATCACAACTCATTCAGGCCCAGAAAGAAACGGCAACTAAGGAAACGGAGTTACTCAATGTAAAAACACAATGTGATACATTGATGAACCAGCATCACGAACTCCAGGCATAATTAATAGATCTACAAAGATTACATGAAGCCAGTGAAGCAGACAAGGAGAGAATAAAAGCTAGAAGCAATCTGCTTCAAACACAACTAAAATTGTACATGGAGGAGAATGATACTTTACGAAACACAAATAAAGAACTGATGAAGTCATTACTTTATGATCAGCCCATTGAAAAGCAGGAGACATCAGAAACCGCACAGCAAGAATTAAGAGATCAGGTTGCAAAATATGCAGATTTGCTAAAGCAAGAGCAAGCCCGAGCAAAAGAGTGGGAAAGAAAGTACACCAATGAAACAAATGAACTGAAAATGCAATTACAAAATGTGAACGCCAAACTAGTACGAAGTTACAGCGAAAACATGGACAATATAGCAGAAATTGGCAATGAATTGCTTGCCGCAAAGGAAGCACTCAGAGCAGCCATGCAGGAAAGTAAAGAGAAAACTGAACGTATAGCGCAATTAGAAATCCAAGTCAAACAAAGCGCAACGATCGGGACACTAGTAGAGCCAGCTAAGGAAACTCCTACTGACGAGGTAGAGAAATAAGTCAGAAGGAGCGGGCACTAGTGGTGTCCCGATTGATAGAAAATTTTGAAAATGAAGTAATCAAAGTAATGAAAGAAGCAAAGATCAAGGGTAAAGACTTGGAACAGATCATGAAGCCTTTCAACATTCCGTACGGATTATTGAAAGAGAAAACAAGACAATATATAAAGAAGATTACAAAGAAAAGTCGAGATGAGCTTCTAAACTTCAAACATGACGCGTTCAATTACACTCAGGAAGAGTTCGACGCTGCACAACCGGTTTGGAGAAGGAAGTTTTTGGAGAGACATCCTACACTACGGGTGCATTGGCAAGCAGCACCGTATTTCCTACAGGTAAACCCTTCATTTTGTCCTATACCACGCCGAAGAGAAACCAGGGCATTTTTGGAAATGTAGAAGAACGGTGCTATAAATAAACAGTGGCTAAATTACCCTCTGCTTCCAAGTCCGCCACATAATTATCTACCTACAGAAGAGTATATGGTCAAGACCATCGAATTTTGGATGCAGAATTATGCGACAGTACCCGACTTAACTGCCAAAATGACAAATAAAATACTCAGTATGATACTTACAGTATTGAAGGTCTTCAAGCATGCGGCCTACACATTTTTTAATTTCATTGGTATTAATCAGGGCACAGAGATCCTCATTTTTTATCTGTCTGTTATGCCTAGCCGACCAACCATAATGGCCTATTATTCCAGGTTGATGTTCTTGCCCAATACATATATGCAAACATTCAAAGAAGGATTCTTTACAGGATTTTTTGAAATTGATTCAGAAGTCTTTTTAAAGATGTCCTCCAACCTGAATGCCATATTATTGGCATACGAACTGAGCTTCTTCGCGGACCATAGACAGCCATCCCATGACGGTGTAAAGGCAGAACAGTGGAAACAGCTAATGATACGTGAAGCCAATCTGCTTAATGACAAAGAGCAAAAAGTATATAGAACATACGCCCGTCGATTGTCCAAGCTTGTCGGGGACGACAGAGTCCAAGAGGGGGGCAGTGTTGAGGGAGAATCAAGCAAAAAGAAGAAAAGAAGAAGACAAAGAAAAAAGCTTCAATAAAAAGATATTTTATAAAGACATATCTCGGCAAGAAGCCCCGCAGGGGCACGCAACACCCATCTCTGCACAGAGCCCCGCAGGGGCACATATCAAGGAAAAAGCCCGTAGGTGGAAGGAGGAACCAGGGCCAACAAGTATCCATGAAGAAGTGCAAGAAGATATCCAGCGGTTCGGAAACCACAAGAGGGTGCTTCAACCTCTTGATCTTTGGAAGGTCCAGATCGAAGACTGAAGCATCACATCCTCATACCTTCCACTGGTGTCGTGCGTGGCAACCCGACTTATAAAGCAAAACAAATCCATCAGGCCGAGAGAATGTAAAACAAGAATTAAGAAGAGGCCATTAAAACCGAACACCTGTTTAACAAACAGGTAGAACTGAGCAAGGGTTGCGAGCGATGAAAAGAAAAGAACAGGCAGCACAAATGCATCAGGCAAAGAGGATGTAAAAGACAAAATCAAGACCAGGGCCATTAAAACGTAATGCCAGTCTAACCAGTAGGCAGGACTGACCGAAAGATGCATGCGGACAACAAACTGAAGACAAGAAGTAAAGCCTGTCGAGGGACGACAGAGACGAACAGGGGGAGAGTGTTGCAGAGCTAAAGAGAGCACAAGGCAGAGAAAAAGACAGGCCCAAATCCGATTTGGACACCCAATTTTTGTATTATAACCATTCTTGTAATATATTTTCCGATGTAAATGCACCAGAGGAGTCCTCTAGATGCATCCCCACAGAAGATTAGAAGCTTACCTATGTAAATTAGTAGGAAATTAGTCTTTAGTTAATAAAGTGCCAGTATCTTGTATGCAACGTCCATTTTTAGGGCACATGTATATAAGTCAATTTGTGACTCTTTGTAAAGACTTCTTGCCATTGTGAAAATCAAGAGCACAAAAATTCGAATTTGTGTCTTCTCCTCTCTATATCTTCTTCTTTGTGAGCCTGTGTGCATGTGTATTGCTTGGAAAGAGTGTTAGGAAGTGTTGTATATCCATGAAAGTGTTTGTTTGCTGTTGTTAAGGTGTGTGCGAAGTGTAGGAAGTGCTGAAGTGTAGTAAGGTTTTTCCGCGACTCAATATTTTGCTCATAACTTAAAGTAGGAATGTCAGAATTGAGTGAAACCACTTCCATTGGATGTGTATTCTCGAGAGCTTCGAAACGCATATGCTATTCGCTATATTTGAAGTTCGGAGTTGAGCGAAAAGCTCAATTTACTGTTGGCTGCTGTTCCAAGTATCGTGACACCATAACTGACCGTTGAAGATTGTTTGGATCAGTCTTTACCTTGTTTGCACTCTTTGAGTAGTTCATTTGCATTGATCATCATCTGAATGCATGTCCTCATACCCTCGGCTAGGTTTGTATACTCATCGGATTGATAATTAAAGCGTGAATCCCCACTATATGCACTTGAGGGGGATTGAGGTATAGTCTCTTTCTCCACAAGTCCCTAAGTTGGTTCTTAGGTCAACATCATGAGTAGGGATTGTGCCACCGCGTGGAGGGCACTATGTGAGCCACGCCCACCTACACCCATAGCAGATCCTGCGACTTGGCACACCTACGCCCAGAGGTTATATGACGTCCCAAGACAGTCACCATTGCCGATTCCTTCCACACCACGTCCTGTGATATCCACCCTCTTCACGGTACGTATCGTACGACAGGCCATCCATAGGCTACAGCATGGCTGTTCAGCAGACCATACGGGGCTACAGGGAGAGCACTTTATATATGCAACAGATGTAGTTTCCCACTTGATCGTCCATCTCTTCAACCGTGCTTTGGTTGAAGGATTACCCGACTCATAGACTATGCATACCATTACGCCTATCCATAAGTCCGGCGATATAATGGACCCAGGGAACTACAGGACTATTATGATAGGCCATATCCTGGCCAAGATCTATGGGGCAGTACTAGAGGCAGAGCTCAGTACACACGCTCAGGCAGCGGGGATCAAAGCACCCGGCCAGGCAGGCTTTCGCCGCACTTTCTCCACCATTGATCACATCTTCGTGCTTCGTTGCTTGATTGAGAGCGCGAAGGCGAGGAAGCAGAGACTATACTGTTGCTTTGTGGATTTCCGCAAAGCCTTCCACATGGTCCCTCGAGAGAGACTACTACGGAGGCTCCAAGAGTTACAGCTACCATCATACATGCTATGGGCCATCCACGCTTTGTATGCACGAGTCACAGGCAGGGTACACTTCCTGTGTGGTCTATCCGACAGCCTTGTTAGCACCATCGGTGTGAAACAAGGTTTCCCTCTCTCACCCACTCTCTTCGGTCTCTACATCGACGAGATCACGGAGTATATACAGCGAGCATGAGGGCGAGGAGGAGACCTCGGAGGTACGCCAGTACACATCCTATTATATGTTGATGACATTGTCCTTCTTTCAGAGTCACAGGAGGGGTTGCAATCACATTTACAGGCGCTCGATACCTTTTGCATGGAGAGAGGACTCACAGTGAACCTTGGCAAGACCAAGGTCATGATCTTCCATACCTCCAGGACAGTACGCCATCGTGCCTCCTTCACAGCAGCCGGAGGATAGATAGAGATGTGGAGTCCTACGTCTACCTAGGTGTCACCTTCTCGGGCAGCACAGGGGTATTTTCTATGGCACAAGCCGCGAGAGATAGATTGACCCGAGGCTATGCGGCACTTGCAGGATTGGAGAGACGCTGCTTTCAGACACATTTTCAGGAGCCCCGGACTAAGGGGTGGCTCTTTGACACTCTAGTGACACCCGCATTGATGTACGCAGCAGAAGTATGGGCACCAGGGATCACAGAGGCGATGTGGACGCGGATTGAGAGGCCCCAGGTCACCATGATCTCACGCTTGCTACGCAGCAAGCCCTCCGTTCCACATGACATTATACGAGTTGAGCTTGGCACACCATTGAGGCTAGTGGAGGCCCTCTTCCAGTTGGTGACCTATATTCAGAGAGTCAGAGAGCTCCCCACCAACCGACTCACAAGGCTTGCATTTGAGAGCTCTAGACATTTGGAAGAGACAGGGCATGAGAGAGTATGGTATGCACAGACTTACTGATGGTTAGCAGACCATGGCATGAGCATTACGGATCTCCCCCCTTTTCAGTATGACCTCTCTTCCCCCCACATTACCCTCTCTCGTTCGGAGAGGAATAGGATCATCCGTCAGGACCTACTACAGATACACGTCAGGGAGACATAGATAGCACCACGGGGGCCTCTTCCCACAAAGAGGCAAACACTACATAGAGCACTTCCTGACTGTGACAGCGGATGGTTTCATTCAGAGACCACGATACATGGATACATATATGGCACCAGCCGAGAGAGTGGCCATTGGGCAGCTCAGAGTATCATCACACCAGCTCGAGATTGAGGTTGGGCGAGCCACACATACCCCGAGGGATGAGAGATTATGCAGGATATGTAGAGAGGAGGTGGAGGACGAGGAGCACTACACATGTAGATGCCGGGCATATGAGGACATCAGAGACCGCTGCCCACAGCTCTTCAGGAGGCCCAGAGAGATCAGGGCTTTATTGGGGACAGAGGACTAGCGCCCTCTAGGTCGTTTCCTAGTAGAGCTCCACCACCGCCGTGCATCACTCCTCGAGCAGTAGATGGAGATATACTTGGCCCCCTCCCCCCTCAGACTTATATTACAGATTTTTTCAGACCCAAAGCCACTCGAGGACCCAGCTCGATGCGGGGTGTCACATTACATAGAGAAGAGGAGCTTAGACGACAGCGTCGACGACCGAGACCCCAGTCCGAAGAGCCCGGCCACATCAGAGAGAGATTCAGGCGATTCATGCACGCATGACATGGAGATACGGAGACATCAACAGCGCACCCCTATCGATTTGGACATTCAGAGCATTTTGAGGATCGCCATGATGCCTTACCCACCGATGCATCATATCCTACAGCCACTCCAGGCATTTAGTGGGATGTGATACCATCGAGCCTCCTCTCCCTATGCATATCATATTTGTATCTCACCCATTGAGCATATAGAGTGCATACCCATAGCACCCCACACCTTTGATGCCAGTTATTATCCACTCCTTTTATACCCGTTTTTTGTACTTACACTTTATTTTCCTTTTGGGATCACAGTGGATTGGATCATACTGATGTATATGTTTTGTCTCATAGGCCGATTTTGGCCTCTAATAGACGTTAAAAAGTCTTTCTTTCTCTCTCTCTCTCTCTCTCTCTATATATATATATATATATATATATATATATATATATATATATATATATATATATATGAGACAGCCTTGTTAGCACCATTGGTGTGAAACAAGGTTGTCCTCTCTCACCTACTCTCTTCAGTCTCTACATCGACAAGATCACGGAGTATATACAGCGAGCAGGAGGGCTAGGAGGAGACCTCGGACAGTGAACCTTGGCAAGACCAAGGTCATGATCTTCCATACCTCCGGGACAGTACACCATCGCACCTCTTTCACTGCAGCTCGAGGACAGAGAGAGGTAGTGGAGTCCTACGTCTACCTAGGTGTCACCTTCTCGGGAAGCACAG
Source organism: Ceratopteris richardii (assembly GCA_020310875.1). Taxonomy (NCBI): domain Eukaryota; kingdom Viridiplantae; phylum Streptophyta; class Polypodiopsida; order Polypodiales; family Pteridaceae; genus Ceratopteris; species Ceratopteris richardii. The sequence goes on along the minus strand of CM035408.1, from coordinate 137,901,817 downwards.
GGGTATTCTCCATGGCACAGGAAGCAAGAGATAGATTGACACGAGGCTATGCGGCACTTGCAGGATTGGAGAGACGCTGCTTTCAGACACATTTTCAGGAGCCCCTGACTAAGGGGTGGCTCTTTGACACTCTAGTGACACCCGCATTGATGTACGCAGCAGCAGTATGGGCACCAAGGATCACGGAGACGATGTGGGCGCGGATTGAGAGGCCCCAGGTCACCATGATCTCCGTTCCACATGACATTATACGAGCTGAGCTTGGCACACCACCGATGCTAGTGGAGGCCCTCTTCGAGTTGGTGACCTTTATTTTGAGAGTCAGAGAGCTCCCCACCAGCCGACTCACCAGGCTTGCATTTGAGAGCTCTAGACATTTGGAAGAGACAGGGCATGAGAGAGTATGGTATGCACAGACTTACCGATGGTTAGCAGACCATGGCATGAGCATTACGGATCTCCCCCCTTTTCGGTATGACCTCTCTTCCCCCCACATTACCCTCTCTCGTTCGGAGAGGAATAGGGTCATCCGTCAGGACCTACTACAAATACACGTCAGGGAGACATGGATAGCACCAGGGGAGCCTCTTCCCACAAAGAGGCAACACTACAGAGAGCACTTCCTGATGGTGACAGCGGATGGTTTCATTCATAGACCATGATACATGGATACATACATGGCACGAGCTGAGAGAGTGGCCATTGGGCAGCTTAGAGTATCATCACACCAGCTCGAGATTGAGGTTGGGCGAGCGACACATACCCCGAGGGACGAGAGATTATGCATGATATGCCGAGAGGAGGTAGAGGATGAGGAGCGCTACACATGTAGATGCCAGGCATATGAGGATATCAGAGACCGCTACCCACAACTCTTCAAGGGGCCCAGAGAAATCAAGGCTTTATTGGGGACAGAGGACCAGCGCCCTCTAGGTCGTTTCCTAGTAGAGCTCCAGCACCGTCGTGCATCACTTCTTTAGCAGATGGAGATACACCTGCCCCCCCCCCCTCAGACTTATATTACAGATTTTTTCAAACCCACAACCACTCGAGGACCCCGCTCGATGCGGGGTGCCACATTACACAGAGCAGAGGAGCTTAGACGACAGCGTCGACGACCGAGACCCCCAGTCCGGAGAGCCCGTCCACATCAGAGAGATATTCAGGCGATTCACGCACGCCATGACATGGAGATACGGAGACGTTAGCAGCGCACCCCTGTCGATTTGGACGTTGAGAGCATTTTGAGGATGGCCATGATGCCTTACCCATCGATGCATTATATCCTACACCCACTTCAGGCATTTAGTGGGTTGTGATACCATCGAGCCTCCCCTCCCTATGCATATGATATTTGTATCTCACCCATTGAGCATATAGAGTGCATACCCATAGCACCCCACACCCTTGATGTCTGTTACTATCCACTCCTTTTATACCCGTTTTTTGTACTCACACTTTATTTTCCTTTTGGGATTACAGTGGATTGGATCATACTGATGTATATGTTTTGTCTCATAGGCCGATTTTGGCCTCTAATAGACGTTAAAAAGTCTTTCTTTCTCTCCTCCTCTCTCTCTCTCTCTCTCTCTCTCTCTCTCTCTCTCTCAGGTACACTTGTCCACATTTTAGTATATGCCGATGACATTGTCTAGGTTTGAGAGTCACCCGATGGATTACAGCGCCACTTGGATGCCCTCGATGAGTTTTGTACACAGAAGGGCTTGACAATAAACCTTGGCAAGACCAAGGTCATGATCTTCCACACCTCCCCCTTGGTGAGGAATGGAGCAGGATTCACAACTGGCGGTGGACAGATTGAGGTGGTCACTTCCTATGTCTACCTCGGAGCCACATTCACGAGCTTATCAGGCCCCTTCAGCATGAGACAGGCAGCCACCGATAGACTCACACGAGGATATGCAGCTTTAGCCATGTTAGAGCGGAGATGTCACCAGGCACACTTCCAGGAGCCCCACACGAAGGGGTGGCTATTTGACACACTAGTCCGACCAGCTATGATGTATGCTGCAACAGTTTGGGCCCCAGGCCTCACATGGTAGTAGATGCACTATTCCAGACTATTTGCTTTATTCAGAGGATGAGGGAGCTCCCTACAGACAGACTCACACGCAGAGTTTTTGAGGCATCTATACAGATATCGGTGTCAGAATATGAGAGAGCTTGGTACACTCAGGTTAGAGTATGGTTTGATAGTCATGGCTTGATATGGACAGATTGCCGCCTTTTCAGTACGACGCAGACTCCCTCACATCCACCTCTCTCGTCATGAGACGAATGTTTTGATGAGACACGATCTTTGGAAGCTCTACATTAGTCAGACATGGCACACACCACACATGGGATCGAGACTATTGCACTATCGAGACCAGTTCTTAGACATCCTAGCTGACGGTTTCATCCGGCGACCATGTTACATGGATACTTACATGCCTCATAGCTCGAGGGTAGCGATTGGCAAGTTGAGAGTCTCATCACATAGACTGGAGATTGAGACGGACAGAGCTACAGACATTCCCAGAGAGCAGCGGATATGCAGGGTTTGCAGAGTAGAGATGGAGGATGAGGAGCACTTTGTATGCAGATGTAGCGCATAGGATGGCATCAGAGGTAGATACGGGGCTCTATTTACAGGGCAGCCCACCCTCCGAGAGATCATGGACTCTAGAGACCAGCGAAAGCTCGGGCGATTCCTACTAGAATATAGAACCACAGAGATTCCCTACTCCAGCCTACTGTAGCAGCCCATACAGGAGGGAGACAGAGTCAGCTCACTGAGTTCTTTATTCCACGACGTGCTGCAGCCCTCCCCCCCTCAGCCCACACACCAAGAGGGGTGACTCTTCAGCAGGCTCAGACTGCTCGAGCTAGGAGACGACCCCGTGCTAGAGGATATCGGGCCTCGAGACATCACCGACATCAGATTGCAGAGATCCGGGCTCGTCACCATCGCGCCATGGAGGAGAGACGATTCCATATGATGGCTGATCCCGCTGCAGCTATCACGATGGCCCTGACTCCACCTGCACCTATGTATCACATCTTACACCCGCCCACTAGCACAGGATGGAGCTAGTTAGTCGTTTCAGATGCATTCCCATGCTTGTTGTACTACCCCTTTGCATATAGACTATCATAGATATCGCACTCCATACAACCCCCCCCCCCCCCCCCCCCCACACTTTCATGGGTATCTCCACATGCATATCACGGAGATATGTATCAGCTTTACCAGTTTCTTTTTCAGCACTTTTATCTTCTCCGATAGAAAGAAGATACACCCATGTACATTGATTTGTCTCATAGGCCGAGTTCGGCCTCTTAATAGACGTAAAAACACTTTCTTTCTTCTCTCTCTCTCTCTCTCTCTCTCTCTCTCTCTCTCTCTCTCTCTCTCTCTCTCTCTCTCTCTCTCTCTCTCTCTCTTCCGCCGCACTTTCTCCACCATCGACCACATCTTCGTGCTTCGTTGCTTGATTGAGAGCGCGAAGGGGAGGAAGCAGAGACTATACTGTTGCTTTGTGGATTTCCGCAAAGCCTTCGACATGGTCCCTCGAGAGAGACTACTACGGAGGCTCCAGGAGTTACAGCTTCCATCAGACATGCTATGGGCCATCCACGCTTTGTATGCACGAGTCACAGGCAGGGTACGCTGCCCCGGCGGTCTATCAGATAGCCTTGTTAGCACCATTGGTGTGAAACAAGGTTGCCCTCTCTCACCCACTCTCTTCGGCCTCTACATCGACGAGATCACGGAGTACATACAGCGAGCAGGAGGGCGAGGAGGAGACCTCGGAGGTACGCCAGTACATATCCTATTATATGCTGATGACATTGTCCTGCTCTCAGAGTCCCAGGAGGGGTTGCAGTCACATTTACAGGCGCTCGATACCTTTTGCATGGTGAGAGGACTCACAGTGAACCTTGGCAAGACCAAGGTCATGATCTTCCATACCTCCAGGACAGTACGCCATCGCGCCTCTTTCACAGAAGCTGGAGGACAGATAGAGGTAGTGGACTCCTACGTCTACCTAGGTATCACCTTCTCGGGCAGCACAGGGGTATTCTCCATTGCACAGGCTGCGAGAGATAGATTGACGCGAGGTTATGCGGCACTTGCAGGATTGGAGAGACGCTGCTTTCAGACACATTTTCAGGAGCCCCGGACTAAGGGGTGGCTCTTTGACACTCTAGTGACACCTGCATTGATGTACGCAGCAGCAGTATGGGCACCAAGGATCACAGAGGCGATGTGGACGCAGATTGAGAGGCCCCAGATCACCATGATATCACGCTTGCTGCGCAGCAAGCCCTCCGTTCCACATGACATTATACGAGCTGAGCTTGGCACACCACCGATGCTAGTGGAGGCCCTCTTCCAGTTGGTGACCTTTATTCTGAGAGTCAGAGAGCTCCCCACTAGCCGACTCACCAGGCTTGCATTTGAGAGCTCTAGACATTTGGCAGAGATAGGGCATGAGAGAGTATGGTATGCACAGACTTACCGATGGTTAGCAGACCATGGCATGAGCATTACGGATCTCCCCCCTTTTCGGTATGACCTCTCTTCCCCCCACATTACCCTCTCGTTCGGAGAGGAATAGGATCATCCGTCAGGACCTACTACATATACACGTCAGAGAGACATGGATAGCACCACGGGAGCCTCTTCCCACAAAGAGGCAACACTACAGAGAGCACTTCCTGAGTGTGACAGCGGATGGTTTCATTCAGAGACCACGATACATGGATACGTATATGGCACCAGCTGAGAGAGTAGCCATTGGGAAGCTCAGAGTATCATCACACCAACTCGAGATTGAGATTCGGCGAGCCACACATACCCCCAGGGATGAGCGATTATGCAGGATATGTAGAGAGGAGGTGGAAGACGAGGAGCACTACACATGTAGATTCCAGGCATATGAGGACATCAGAGGCCGCTACCCACAGCTCTTCAGGGGGCCTAGAGAGATCAGGGCTTTATTGGGGACAGAGGACCAGCGCCCTCTAGGTCGTTTCCTAGTAGAGCTCCAGCACCGCCGCGCATCACTCCTCCAGCAGCAGATGGAGATACACCTAGCCCCCCCCCTTTCAGACTTATATTACAGATTTTCTCAGACCCACATACACTCGAGGCCTCAGCTCGATGCGAGGTGTCACATTACACAGAGCAGAGGAGCTTAGACGACAGCGTCGATGACCGAGACCCCTTGTCCGGAGAGCTCGTCCACATCAGAGAGAGATACAGGCGATTCACGCACGCCATGACATGGAGATACAGAGACGTCAGCAGCGCACCCCTATCGATTTGGACGCCCAGAGCATTTTGAGGATCGCCATGATGCCTTACCCACCGATGCATTATATCCTACACCCACTCCAGGCATTTAGGGGGTTGTGATACCATGGAGCCTCCCCTCCCTATGCATATCATATTTGTATCTCACCCATTGAGCATATAGAGTGCATACCCATAGCACCCCACACCCTTGATGCCAGCTACTATCCCTCCTTTTATACCCGTTTGCAGTACTCACACTTTATTTTCGTTTTGGATCACAGTGGATGGATCATACTGATGTATATGTTTTGTCTCATAGGCCGATTCTGGCCTCTGATAGATGTATATGTTTTGTCTCATAGGCCGATTCTGGCCGATTCTGGCCTCTAAACAACAATACAACTACTGCAATATATAAAGAACACTACGTCAAGAAAATCCTAATGTCCGCGAATGAGTGAGCTAGCAAGAAACAAATGTGCCATCGCTCTCTATAGATAAATCTAGTAAAGTTCAATGAAGTATCCCTGAATGCGTGACCACTATACATTATATGTATATGTATATGTGTATGTGTATGTGTATGTGTATGTGTATGTGTATGTGTATGTGTATGTGTATGTGTATGTGTGTGTGTGTGTGTGTGTGTGTGTGTGTGTGTGTGTGTGTATGTGTATGTGTATGTGTATCTGTATCTGTATATGTATCTGTGTATGTATCTGTGTATGTATCTGTGTATGTATGTATGTGTGTATGTATGTGTGTATGTATGTATGTATTGTGTGTATGTATTGTATGTATGTATTGTATGTATGTATGTATGTATGTATGTATGTATGTATATGTATATGTATATGTATATGTATATGTATATGTATATGTATATGTATATGTATATGTATATGTATATGTATATGTATATGTATATGTATATGTATATGTATATGTATATGTATATGTATATGTATATGTATATGTATATGTATATGTATATGTATATGTATATGTATATGTATATTATATATATATATATATATATATATATATATATATATATATATATATAGTGTGTGTGTGTGTGTGTGTGTGTGCGTGTGTGTGTGTGTGTGTGTGTGTGTGTGTGTGTGTGTGTGTGTGTGTTTACCCAATCAACCATGCATTTTCTTTAATTTTTTCTATTTTTTGTTTGCTTTTTATGCTAGCTTCAGTATGGCTGAGTTTGCCCATCACTTTCGGAAGTGATAGAAATTCAGTTGAGAGAGCTTCTTATGAATTCATGCTCATGGTGTGTGTGCATTGTGGGGTGCATGTGTGTGAGCATGTACTCATCTTAGATCTATACCCACTATTAGTGAGGATGTCATAGCATTGAAATTTGAGTCGGCACTATGTGTAATGGAGCTGATGGTTATGTAGTCTTGTGGTTGACTAATATGAGCTTATAGTTGCACTTTATTTGAGGGTGAATTTGGGGTTTGCTTGGATTCATTCTGGTTGAAATAGCATACCTTACCTCGAAGGTAGTAGGTATGGTTTGGTATTCGAACCTTAAATCCATGGAACAAAACAAACCAGACCACTTAGACATCAATTGATGTAGACAGGGCAACGTCAATTTCAATTGCTATCATGTCTATTGCTGTGTGTCAAGATTTCGTGGAATCTAGTTCACCTTTACAGTTTTGTTCACAAAACATTCAATACTCAGGAAGTCGAGACTCGAGATTTAATGTTGTAGGTGATAGGACAAAGGATGCTTCATGAAACATGTTGAAACCCCTTTACTTTTTTTGGACCTTTACTGCTTAGAGATCAATATCATTTTAGCCAAATATAGTTTTATTCCAAATAAGTTATCCAGTGGAGCTGCCTAGACTCAATTATCATTTCATAAGGCAAGAAAGCAGTGTGTACGGTATTAAATTTTCTGTTTGAACCAACGTTAAGATTTCTATTCAGCTAATGGATATAATTTCAACCCAATTCATACATGTAGTCCTCCAAATGAGGTTCCAGTTCTAAGATATCGGATGAATTTTAAAGGTCTAATAAATCATAACAGATGAATTAGTGTCCATGCTTTTTGAGTACACGTGTTATAGGGCAGTCACTGTCAAAAATATGACCCCCTCCCCCTTTTTCATTACATAAGTTTTCTGGTTCATGGGCTATCATCCCACTAATGTCTGTGGCCAGTTGAAGCAGTTTATGGAAAATTCAACACAGTCAAACTAGTTTTCAATCAGAATGTGACATGCTGTGCTCTTTCTTGATGCAGGCTGAAGCTATGGTATCCGAATGGAAGGAATACCTTTGGGACTTAAAAGAAGAACGAGTTGCCTTATGGAATCATTGTCAAAAATTGTTCTTAAAACACTCGTTTCCACCACTGCAGGTAGAACAGTACCATGCCTTGATTTGGGCTCTGATATCAGATTGAAACATATTTTATCATTATCCTGAAAAGGAGATTGTATGTTTGGGCAGGCAGGAATGTTCTTTCTAAAACATGCAGAAGCAGTTGAGCAAGAAGTGTCTCCGTCAGAACTGCATGGAATTCTTTTGCTAGCACTTCAGTGGCTAAGTGGTTTAATCACAAGCACACCTCCGTATGGATTTATTTTGGTAGCTGCGTTTGTGGTTTAGTTAACATCATCAGTATGTCAAGTTAGTTGTCTTTTGTAGATCTTATCCAATTCATCAGCTACGGGAATTGGAAACACGAATATGGCTACTGGCAGTAGAATCACAAGTGGAGCTCCAATCTGATAAAGGAAAGAAAACATCTTCCTTTAAATTTGAATTGGCGAACCCAAAATTGAATCAGGATACCATCGACAGTACCCCCATGAACATCGATCCCATCAACCTCACAGCAAATTCAGTTTCTGTTGTAGATAATCACATAAAATTTGCAAGAACAAAGTTGTCTCAAGTTGGTGCAAATGAACGAGTTGGTACTTCACGAATGCGTCAGTCCAACATGCAGGAACAGTCTGTTGATGCTGTCTCAGGAACCATTTCAAAACTCAAAAGAAAGCCAAGAAATTATACACAGCACAGAAGAGCTCATGTTGATAAGCCTGCAAAGGTGCAGGTGGAGGTAGAAGGCAATACCGAATCAAGTGAGATTCCTTCTCAGAAGGCGGATATAAAGGTAAAAGTCAATGTACAAGAGGATGCTAAAGGTGAGGCAAGTAGAAGTGAAGACCGGCTGCTTTGGGAGAATCGGGTTGGAGAACAAGAGCTTGAACGGGCTGTCCTCTCTCTTTTGGAAGTCGGGCAAGTGTCTGCAGCTCGTCAATTACAACAGAAATTGGCACCAGTCTATGTGCCTCTAGAACTACTACTGGTAGAAACTGCTCTAATGGTAGCCAGTCTGTCAACACCTACCATAAAAGGCTGCATCGATTCCTCAGATCTTAACCCTTCTGTGTATGAGCATCTTGTGTCATCAAATTTGCTGACAGATTTGACATCAGCTACTCCCTTTGAGGTGATTAGTCTCATTAATGTCCACTCTGTTTTCCCTGATTATACATACCTTGAACAACGTGACCATTAATTACTTGAATTCATAGGTTTTGGAAGCTTTGACTAATGCCTGCCAAGAAGGTTGTGGCCGTGGAAGCTGTAGAAGGATTAAAGCAGTTGCGCACATTTCGAATTTTCTGGATATACCATTCGCAGAAGCTTTTGAGAGACAACCTACCCAACTCTTACAGCTACTTTCCTTGAAGGCACAAGAGTCTCTTGCAGAGGCTAAGCTCCTAGTTGAGACCCACCCAATGCCAGCTGCAAGTATTGCCAAAATTCTTGCTGAATCATATTTCAAGGTAAGTAAATTCTGGAGCTTCAACTGAATGCCTCGAACATGATATTACCACAGAACTTACATTTTGACTTAAGTGCAGGGTTTGCTTGCTGCACACCGTGGTGGTTTTATGGAGTCTTCTCTTCGAGAAGAAGGACCATCTCCATTGCTTTGGAGGCCATCAGATTTTTTGAAATGGGCAGAGCTTTGCCAGTCTGAACCTGAGATGGGACATGCTTTACTAAATATCTCAATAAGTGGGCATGAAGTGCCTCACTCCTGTGAGGTATTTCAAATTTATTGTCCTTAATATGGCATGGAAGCTTCAATGTATCATTTTTACTTGATGAATCATCTACTATGTTGTCAATACTTTTGTCTGCAGGTTGAACTGCTTATTCGTGCCCATCATTTCTATATGTCTTCTGCATGTCTTGATGGCATAGACGTGCTCTTATCATTTGCAGCTACTCGGGTCGAAGCATACATTTCAGAAGGAGATTTTGCATCTCTTGCACGTCTAGTAACAGGCATTAACAATTTCCAGTCATTACATTTCATGCTGGATATTTTAATAGAAAATGGGCAATTAGAGTTGCTACTTCAGAAACGAGCAGTGGTAGAAGCTGCCATGGAGTCATCAGCTTCTGTAAGGGGGTTTCGTATGGCAGTGCTGTCAACTTTGAAGCATTTCAGTCCGCATGATCTGGCTTCTTTCACTATGGTATGTACGGTCGATCTTTTATATCTTTGTACTATTGTGAAAGTCAACCTCTATAAATTCGCATGTGTGATTAAAAGGGTGGGATCTGCAGGTATACAAGCAGTTTGACATGAAACATGAAATGGCAGCTCTTTTAGAGTCACGAGCACGTGGACTGGAGCATTGTTTGGAAAGTTATGATGCTGAACGCAATAATTGTCTACTTGATATGATGCGTGATAATGTTGAGGCAGCAGAGGTTTGGGCCAGTGTTGATGCAGGAAACAAGGCTAGGTGGAATTGCGCGCAAGCATCGTTAATCTCTCTTCAGCTGCGCATTCCGGAAGTAACATGGCTGAATTTGTCTGAGACAAAAGCACGAAGACTGTTTGTTGAACAGTTTCGATTTCAAGAGGCTCTTGTTGTTGCAGAGGCATACAATCTGAACCAGCCAAGTGAGTGGGCACCTGTTTTGTGGAATTTGATGCGTAATGCTGGATGGGTTGATCAGTTTTTGAGTGAGTTTGTTGCTGCGTTACCCCTTCCTGCAACCATGCTAATGGAATTGGCAAAATTCCATCATGATGAAGTTGCAGCAAGGCAAGGTCAGATAGATTTTTCTTGGCTTACTCCAGCTGGATTGCCTCTTGAATCTACGAAATACCAAGTCAAATCCTTCAAGTGCCTTCTTAAATACGTTCGTGACATGAGATTAAGGGTACAGCTTGCTACATTAGCAACAGGTTTTCCAGATGTGTTGGATGTCTGCATGCGTATACTTGACAAGGTCCCTGAAACTGCTGGGCCACTCATTTTGCGCAAAGGCCATGGTGGAGGTTACCTTCCCCTCATGTAGCCGCAAATGTCTTTTGTCTCTATGATTTATTATGCATATGTAACAATTTTACATCCCAGTTTTTTAAGGTGAGTGTATAATGATCGGCATAAGCAAGGATATTGTTTTGTATAAAGGACTGACAGAACCACAGATTAGACGGCAATTCATTCATATGTTGTAAAATAATATTCACTGTACATACGTGTACAAGTTTCCTCATAAGGAACTTGGCCAGCAATTTGGTTGTATCTACACTTAATTCTTGTAACTTTAATGACAGGATCTGTGTAATATATTCTTTGTTTGCTGGTTTGCCTATCTTAAATTAACTTTATCGTTTTGTGTATTGTCCACCAAATGCAAGCTAAAATTAATTTTTATAGAAAGTACAAAAAGGGGGGGGAAGGGGGGGGGGGGGGGGGGGGGGTGTGTGTGTCAGAGAAACAGAAGATCCCCGACCACCCCCCACCCCCCCCCCCCCCCCCCCCCCCCCCCCCCCCCCCCCCAAAAAAAAAAAAAGGGGATAGGAGAGGGATGTCCGTCAAGCAGTCTGAGAAAATCTACCGGCCAAGCAAGAGTGGAGACTAACTAACTTTTTCACATTACATATTAGGCTAATGAACCTTTCATGTCCATGTGGGAGCCACTTTCTTTTGAGAGTACTTTTTACTAATACAAAGGCCTGAGCATATCAAAATGGAGGTTTTAAGTTGTGGTGTTTGATTTTTTTGCCTAGGCGAGTTAAAGATTTTGCTTTGGAGAATTCTTTGGGAGTTTGGTGCTGCTCCCAACAAGGCTTGTTTCCAAAGAGCCCTTTTGATCATTCTTGACGTGTTCCCACACCTGTTGACTAGAAGGGCACAAGAAGAAAAAGTGGTTGATATCCTCATTGGCCTTGTGGCATTGCTTGCATCTCTGGGCCACAAGCTTTGGAACTTCCAACTCCTAGCGAAACCCAAACTAATTCAAGGAGCATTTTTGGTTGAGCTTGGAGTGAAAGCCCCTCTTTTTATTGATTATAGGGATGTCTTCAATTTTGTTGCCTTTGATCCATCTTAATCCTCTTGAGTGAAGAAAGCAAGGAAAACTCATAAGTCTAACATCTTTCAAACTCCAAGCAAAGATTTGGTCCCTAATTAGGCACCACTCATTGTATTCCATCCTATTGTTTTTAGGAAATTCTTCTTGATTGATTCAATCGTTTCTTTGAGTGTTCCAAATGTGATTCCAATCACAAAAATCCTTGGACCGAAGATGCTTGTACTTCTAAGATTCTTGAAAAAAATTGGTACAATGATAGACATGGAGCATCGAATGGAATCATTATATCTAAGGCTCGGAGCCCATTGCCACTCGTTACTAAGGTGAATATGTGGCCTCGTCTTGTTCCAAGCTTGCAAGAGGAAACCACAACTTCAGATCCTTTAAGGGAAACTTAAGTGTAGGAGGAAATCAGTGTGATGAGATCTTTGTTTTTCTACCTCGAGCACACTGCAAGGAAAGGTTTTGGTTGTTTTCGAAGATTAATTGTGCCCAAGACTCAGACCTACTAAGCAAGGCCTTGATCATCCACTTTACAATCATCTTGTCTGCCAACACTAGCACATGAAGAATAACAAGCTTGCCAACATCCTTAGGTAGCACACATGTATCCCATGTTATCTTTGATATCCCTCCATCTAGCTCCATCATCCAAAGAAAATTCATGCACGCTTCTTCAACCTTGAGAATCTCTTTTTCGCTTGGTCTCTAGCATGAAAGAAAAGGGTTGGTTATAAACATGGCTTTTCTTGCCACATTGAGTTGCATGACTTTCCAATGCTGGAGCTTGGTTTCCAACTTTTCAATAAACCATTTCCAATGATGGTTTTGGTGACTTGAAATCCTATATGGATTCCAAGTAGCCTAAACGTTCACCTTGTATTGATTTCTTTGCACCCCTAATCCAAGATGAAGTGAGGTGTTTGTCAATTGAAGGACTTAATAGTTGTCTTTCTACAATCATGGAGCTAGAGGCCATGCAAAAGATCTCTAGACAATCGTAAAAGTGCTTTGGGCTAACTACATCATGCATAAGAAATAAAAATGGTGTCATTGGCAACCAATGTGAGCACCAATAGATCAGAGCCATTGGAAAGGTTCATGCATTTGATATACTCCAACCACAACTCTTCTTGCACAAGATAGCTAAGCCCTTATGGGGCAATTGCAAAAAGTATGGGGACCAAGGGGCACCCTTGCTTGATCAAGCACTTAAGCATGAACGAGGAGATGGACCCATGAATATTTATTCTAGTGGTACTTCCCATCAATGTGGAGACCATTTTGATGAAATTATTACTAAAACCCAAATCCTTAAAAGATATGCATATAAAGTCCCATTCTAGTTTGTTGTACACTTTGTCCAAGCCAATCTTCATGAATAAGACATCTTGGTTGGTCATGCGGACACACTTCGTACCTTCCCAATACAATTAATGTACCAAGAATTAGGCTTGCCTTGATAAAATCTTTCTTATTTTTAGACAGTTGTTTGATGCATAAAAAGTAGAGAGCATACTAAATGTTTTTATATTTTGTTATTCCCTTATGCAAGTGCTTGTGATTTGCTAGTTTCCATAGCCACTCTTTACTCTAGATATACATAAAACACAGATTTGTTTTTTTAAGAGAGAAAATAAACAAAACATAAAAAGGAACTTACTCTTTCATAGTCATGGACTCATGACTTTCATTACCTCATACAGAAGATATGCACATGGTGGAGCATCTAGTGGACACTATCGAAACCATTAGCACTAGGATTTCCCATTTGGAGAAGTAGGTTGTAGCTTTAAGAAAGATGAAGCAGTGCTTGAGAGTGAGATTCCAAGGATGGAGTTAGAAGCTCTAAGTGAGCATCAGACTCCCAAAGTCTTTGGTGAGGGTGTTTTAGTGAGAGAAGTAAGATTGCAGCTTAAGCCTCCATGATATCATGGGTCCACTAATATGTGAATTGTTGATGTTGTTGAGTAGTGGCTCGGCAAGTGGGAGTAGTGCTTTCGCTTATGCCATAGCATAGGCGATAGGTACAAGATTTGGCAGGCTACTTATAATCTCGTGGACATTGCCCATAGGTGGTGGCATAAAATTGAATAGGATAAGAAAGAGCCTACTACTTGGGAATAATCTAAAATCTTGTTTTATAATAATTTTGTATCACCAAATGAGAGGTTCGCGGCACTAGATACTTGGTTTTTCATCAGTTAGAAAAACTAGATAGTCCAGGATTAAGCGGACAAGTATAGGGAGGTACTTCTTAAAGTACCATACTCTATCCCAGAGTTTCCCCAAGTTCATAAGTTCATCTTGGGACCTAGAGGAACAGTTCGACCATTGGTGAGAAAGGAGAGGTATCACTCTTTGGCACAAGTCATAGAGATGGCTTTAGTCTACGAAGATGGTCATAGGGGCATAGCCTTTAGGGCCAGAGATCCTCATGGACTAAGATGAGTTGGCTCTTTTCCTCTAATAATCCTATCTTGCCCAATGCATAGTCTCAAAAAGAGACTAAGCAGATTCACATGATCAATACAATCTCACGAGCCAAAAGAAAAGCATCTTCTTTAGCTGAGAGGGCTTATAATAAGTCTATTATTGCCTCTCAGTAGAAAGAGAAGGCAATGAGAGAAGGCTTATGCTATGGATGAAGACTTTCCTAAGAAGAAAAAGATAGTTGTGTAGGGAGTACATGCGCGGAAGCAAAATGAAAAGAAGAGTGTATTCACAAAAGAAACAGTGTGAGAGACGCAAAGTGAGTAGACCAAGAAATGGGTAAACTCACATGGATTAGAAATGAACTTGCCAAGAGCATGGAGTAGACTCCTCAAGCTTCTAACCAAGTACAAATGGGGGGAGAGGCCCTCCTTATATAGATTTGGGAGGGGCTCTCCAAAGTACATCTCATGTGAGATAATTCCCCTGAAAGGAGAATGAATACAGTAGTAGAAGCAAATGGCAAGGTACCCAAACACGAAAGAGATACAACATAAAATGGAAATTAACTAGAAATGGAGTGCCTCATAGATACAAAATGGAGATGCACTCATGTGGATACAAATGTAGATGATGTAGGAGCAATCATTTCATCAACATCTGTAGCTCCATTTTGGAGCGGCTGAATGCTCCAGAGGTCCACCAAGCGCTGACGCGGAACGGGAGGTAGAGCTTTCGTGAACATGTTTGCCAGGTTCACTTGAGAGGTACACTACTCTAGAGTAATCTCTTGGGATATGAGCTTCTAGCGGATGAATTGGTATTAGATTTCGATGTGCTTTGTTCAAGCGTGGCACACTAGATCTTGGCGATGGCCAAGGCTGACTGGTTGTCCATGCAGATGCATGTTCGAGTAACTTGCAAACCACCAATGTCAAATAATAAATGTCGAAGCCAAATGGCCTCACATGCTGCAAAGCTAAATGCTCGGTACTCAACCTCCATGGATGATAGAGCAATGGTAGGCTACTTCTTACTTGCCCAAGAGATAGCTCTTAAGCCAGACAAGAATATGTACCAAGAAGTGGGCCATCCAGGATCAAGATCACTAGCCGAATCTTAATCTAAAGATCCGGCGAGTTCCATGCCCCCTCTATACCAAAGACCATGATGTCACGTGAGGGCAAGGTAGCAAGTAGTCTCTGTGCAAACTGGCTAAAAATACCAACTGCATAGGCAATATCTGATCTAGTGTTGGCAAGGTAGAGTAATGAGCCAACAAGTTGTCGATAAGGATGCACATCCACACGTGATGATGAATCCTCCATTGTGGGCTTGATGTTTGGATCAAGTGGTGTAGATATTGAGCCACACTAGTCCATGTTATATCTGGAAAGAAGATCAGAGCAATACTTTTCTGTGATAGGAATATACCTTCTCTTGTTTGCCAAACTTCCATACCCAAGAAGTAGTGAAGTAGTCCAAGATCTATCATAAAGTACTCAAGATGAAGCTGTGTGATGATGAATTAGATGCATTCTTCATCTCAGCCTATCAAGATCAAGTCATCTATATAGAGGATGATGATAGCTTGTAAGGACTCATTCTGGTAGATGTATAAGTTTGCATCGGCATTACTTCTTTGAAATCCTTTATCTTCGAAGAACTTGTGAATCGTTTCATATCAGGCTCCTGGCATCTACCCAAAACTTGTAGGGTAAATCTTTGTTGTGAAGCATGGTTCTTTCCATTTCCATCACACTTTGGATCTTTCTCTCAGCTACTCCATTCTAGGATGGAGTGTGCAAGCTTGGGTGCAAGCTTGTCAGACACCATTGACTTGCCCGATCATAGGCAATCCTTTAACTATCTGAGAAGAGGAAATCCTTGGTAAATATGAAGTGTGGACATACTGTTGATGCCACACACTGGAAAGCGAATCCTTAGATATAAAGCAAGAGATTTTCTAGAGCCTTTTATCTTCTACGCCTTATGCAATGATGTCTTTTGTGTGAAGATCAATCACCTTAACTAAAGTGTTATCAAATAACACTTGTTTATCGTGATCGGTGATCTCCTTGACGGATAGTAGGTTCATGCACAAGTTAGGAACCAATAAGACATTTGATAATGATTTGCACTCCCCTTGTGCATTGGTGATTTATACTTTGCTTGTCCCTTCGATGGATAGGCTCTTGTTGTTGCCTAGGTAAACTTCTCTAGTATGGTCTTCAATTTCTTGAAAGGAATCTCGATCCTTACACATGTGTGATGTCGCACCCCTATCAAAGATCCATTTTTGAGAAGAACTGGAAGTTACCAAGGCATTAGCCTCCGTGGAAATAAATAGGTCTTCACTAGAACAATGAGATCTATATTGAGATGTTTTTGAGGAGTTCTTGGAACCAAACACCTTCGATGTATGCTTCTTCATATAGCAAAATTATTTCAAGTGTCCTATTTTTTCACAAAAATTGCAGGTAAATTTCTTCGACAAAGTGTTGGAGCCATGATTTGGTGCATTGCTAGTATTATGACTAGCATTTTTACCCTTGTGGAGGGATCCTTTAGCCTTCATATATGTTTCTTCGGAGGAAGCAGACTTTGCTCGTGAGTTGTGGAGGAGCAAAAGTAGATGGGAACTTAACGTGTGTTATACAGAGTGGTCACGAATGTTTCATAGGACCTAGGAAGCTTGTTAAGTAATCTTATAACCATGTTATTACTTGAAATTTGTCGTCCACACAGGGATAACTTGCATTGGTAATCTTTGAATTAGGCGATCACTTTTGTGATGGTGTCTTGTCGACATATAGTGAGATTGTGAAATTCGGCTTCTAGAGTATATATCTTAGAAGGTGTTTTGTCCTCATATAAATTGGCTAAAATATCCAAAGCTTCTTTTGAAGTCTTACATGCAATGATGTGACCCTTTTTAGTTCGTTACATGCTATGAGAACTTGGCCTAATGCTCTCTTGTCCTTTACATTCCATATATTCCAAGCTCCTAGATTGCTATCCTTATCAGGATCTCATTCTGTGCCTTCGACTACCTCGTACAACAGATTTATATAGAGATAGGCCCTAATTGTATCCTTCCATAGGTTGTAATTTGTGCCATTTAGCCTTTCATATTTAGGAATGAATATCGGCATAAAGGAGGGTAAATATAATTAATCCAAGATGTGGTATTCGAAATCATTGATATTTTCATCATTTAAACAAAGTTACCACACTTGCAATAAAAATTGGTCCACAGATTTGAGTTGGGGAAGGGGTGGGGGGGGGGGGGCTTAGATTGGCCCTACACTTGCACCAAAATTGAAGTAGACACCTTGGAGGGGGTGATGGCTTAGAGTAGCCCTAAGCTTGACACAATAATTGAGACGTTGCGAAGGGAAGAAGAGGGCTTAGAGTAGCCCTATGTTGTCAGAGAAAGGCACACTTGGGGGCTTAGAGTAACCTCTCGAGTCACATACACACTTTCTTCTTATATTGCTTGATGTTACAAGGGGTAATTATTGCCAAATAGTGCTAAATAAGGATGGGTTAAACCCTTGGAAGTGACTCTTTGAGTAGTGCCAAATTGTTTCCTTGAGGAAGAGGGTTACAACCTTTGAACTACAAGAAAACTCCTTGATAAAAGTGCCAAACTTAAGGGTGGATACCCTTAGAAAATACAATGTGGTAAATAATAATGAGTATTTGAGAGTCACATAATTGGTGGCAAGTAGAGCGAAAGAGTCTTGGGTAAAAATAAAGGATAAAAGTCTTGTTTGTACAATACAAGATAAGTGTGTTGATGAGGATCTGAAAATCAATCATTTAAGGCAAGAATCATAAGATTTTTCTTTGTGAAGATATCGAATTTAAACATAATAAGCCTTATATGAATACATGCATCTCATCTTTTGATTAAAGATAATGTAAGTTCATCCAACCTTTCACTCCAAGTTGGCATATTAGAATCATGTGCCTAAAGTCCCATGCAATGAATGCGGTGAGTGCGACCTAAGAGAGATACACAAGTGGCCAATTTATCCGTTGGGTTAGTTTGTAGACACTACTTGGTACAACGTACCAAAACCAATATCTGATTATTGAATGCAATGAATGACCAAAATTGGTATTTGATGATTGAATGCAATGAATGTGAGACTAGAACAAATTATTTACATGCTCAACGTATGACTTATGATGTTAGCAAGCCAATGTCACTGTAAAAAATAGAATGTTAGTAATGATTTCTCGTTGTAAACAAAATTGGTACTCCCTCAATTTAGGTCCACGCAAAATGCAGAGGTGCAGTTGTGCACCAACTCATAGCCACGTGAATGTTGCCAGACACAAAATTTATCTTCGTTTCTTTAGGCGTAGCTCTTTCAAAATTCCACAGGAACTTTGGCAAAGCCAAGGCCATAGAGGTGAGTAGCTTTAGAACCCAATAGAGAACGGATCTTCAGATCACCAACACCCTTTTGTTCTCCCTCTGTGCTTGTCGGACTCCCTCTTTGAGCACCTCCTGGTATGCTTCTTAGCCTCATTGAAGGTCTATTTACAAGAAAGTGGAGCACTACTTCTTTTGTGATAGGAATATACCTTCTTTTCTTTGCCAAACTTCCATACCCAAGAAGTAGTGAAGTAGTCCAAGATTTGTCATAGAGTACTCAAGATGAATCTTTGTGATGATGAATTAGATGCGTTCTTCATCTGAGCCTATCAAGATCAAGTCATCTACATAGAGTATGATGATGGCAGTAAGGACTCATTCTGATAGATGTATAAGTTTGCATCTGCATTACTTCTTTGAAATCCTTTATCTTCGAAGAACTTGTGAATCTTTTCATACTAGGCTCAGGGAGCTTGCTTGAGTCCGTAGGGTGCTTTGTGAAGCTTGTAGACTTGATCTTCCTTTCCTTTAATCTTGAATCCTTCAAGCTGATCAACATATACTTCTTCTAGAAGATCTCCATTGAGGAAAGCACTTTTCACGTCCAATTGGTAGATGGGCCACTTGAAATGTGCACATAGTGCTACAATGATCCTTATGGTGGTAAACCTTGTAGTAGGGCAAAGGTTTCTTTATAGTCAATGCCATGATGTTGCTTATATTCTTTGGCTACAAGTCGTGCTTTGTACTTGTCTAATGTGCCATCTTATTTGAACTTAACCTTACAGATCCACTTAACTCGTATGACTTGATGATTTGCGGGCTTAGGTACAAGGGTCCAAGTCTTGTTCTTCTTGATTGCATCCATTTCCAGGTGCATAGCTTCTTCCCACTCAGGTTGGCCTTGAGCTTCTTTGTAATTGGAGGGCTCCAGAATTTTTTAGATTTGATGCATCAATGCATAATTTACATAATGACTTTGTTCTCGCTGGTGCTTTTCAATGAGCCTTTATGATCTTCTTGGTTGACGTGAAGTACTTGCTTCTGATCTAGGCTTTGAAAAGAATGTGTCCCCCTCTAAAGTGTAGATGGGTGGACTGAGACTTCTGTTTGGATCTTTGGTTGAGAATCTTGAAGCTTCATTAAAGATAACATCTTTGGAAATTATGATGGAGTGGTTCTCAAGATCATATAGTCTATATGCTTTTGATTTTTCATGATAGCCGATGAATATATGCTTCTTAGACTTGGACTATAACTTGTTGCAATCTTCTTTTGGTACATGGACAAATGCTTCACTTCCAAATACTCAAAAGTAATGACATTCGTCTTTCTTCCATACTAAGCTTCAAAGGGTGTCTTGTTGTGTGAGTGAAGCCTTAATTGAGTATATGCATGGCAGTGTGCACTGCTTCTACCCAAAACTTGTAGGGTAAATCTTTGTTGTGAAGCATGGTTCTTTCCATTTCCATCACACTTCGAATCTTTCTCTCAGCTACTCCATTCTAGGATGGAGTGTGCGGTTGAGTAACTTATCATTTTATCCCCTTTTGTTTTAAGAAGTTATCAGAGTCGTGATTAATAACTTCACCCCCAAATTGAATAGTTTTGATTGTCTTTGATGCTTCATTCTCAACTTGGTTGATCCATTCTTGAAACTTATAGAAAGTGTCTTCCTTTGACTTCAATAAATATACCCAACTATAGCGGGAGTGATCATATACTAATAGAAACAAATAGAGTGAACCACTATGAGAAGGGGTATTCATAGGTCCACAAAGGTCCATGTGGATGAGGGCTAAAAGGTTCCTAGCTCTTTTGGAAGCCTCCTTGGGAACGGGAGACCTGTGTTGCTTGCCTTGGGTGCAAGCTTGGCAGACATCATTGACTTGCCCGATCATAGGCAATCCTTTAACTATATGAGAGGAGGAAATCCTTGGTAAATATGAAGTGTGGCCATACCATTGATGCCACACACTGGAAAGTGAATCCTTAGATATAAAGCAAGAGAGTTTGTAGAGCCCTTTATCTTCTATGCCTTGTGCGATGATGTCTTTGGTGTGAGGATCAATCATCTTAATTGAATTGTTATCAAATAACACTTGTTTATCATGATTGGTGATGGCCTTGATGGATAGTAGGTTCATGCAACAAGTTAGAAACAAATAAGACATTTGATAATGATTTGCATTCCCCTTGGGTATTGGTGATTTGTACTTTGCTTGTCCCTTCGATGGATAGGCTCTTGTTGTTGCCTAGGTAAACTTCTCTAGTATGGTCTTCAATTTCTTGAAAGGAATCCAGATCCTTACACATGTGTGATGTCACACCATTTTCAAAGATCCATTCCTAATAAGAATTGAAAGTTAACAGGGCATTAACCTCCGTGGAAATAAACAGGTCTTCACTAGAACAATGAGACCTATGTTGAGATGTTTTTGAGGAGTTCTTGGAACCAAAAGCCTTCAATGTATGCTTCTTTTTATAGAAAAATTTTTCCAAGTGCCCTCCACAGAAATTGCCGCTAAATTTCTTTGACAAAGTGTTGGAGCCATGATTTGTTGCATAGGAGGAGCAAAAGTAGACGGACCTCTTCCCAAGTTAGAACTTAACCTCTGTTATAGAGAGTGGTCACGAATGTTTCATAGGACCTAGGAAACTTGTTAAGTTATCTTATAGCCATATCTTCACTTGAAATGTATTGTCCACATAGCGCTAACTTGCATTGATAATCTTTGAATTAGGCGATCACTTTTGTGATGGTGTCTTGTGGACGTATAGTGAGATTGTGGAATTCGACTTCTAGAGTATAAATCTTAGAAGGTGTTTTATCCTCATATAAATTGGCTAGAATATCCAAAGCTTCTTTTGAAGTCTTACATGCAATGATGTGACCCTTTTTCAGTTCGTTACCTGCTAGGAGAACTTGGCCTAATGCTCGCTTGTCCTTTACATTCCATATATTCCAAGCTCCTAGATTGCTATCCTTATTAGGCTCTCATTCTGTGCCTTCAACTACCTTGTACAACAGATTTGTATAGATATAGGCCCTAATTGTATCCTTCCATAGGTTGTAATTTGTGCCATTTAGCCTTTCATATTTAGGCATGAATATTGGCATAAAGGAGGGTAAATATAATTGAGTCGAGGATGTGGCATTTGAAATCGTTGATATTTTCATCATTGAAACAAAGTTACCACACTTGCAATAAAAATTGGTCCACAGATTTGAGTGGGGAAGGGGTGGGGGTGCTTAGATTGGCCCTACACTTGCACCAAAATTGAAGTAGACACCTTGGAGGGGGGGGAGGGCTTAGAGTAGCCCTATGTAGTCAGAGAAAGGCACACTTGGGGGCTTAGAGTAGCCTCCCGAGTCACATACACACTTTCTTCTTATATTGCTTGATGTTACAAGGAAGGGGCACTTAGTGCCAAATAGTGCTAAATAAGGGTGGGTTAAACCCTTGGAAGTGACTCTTTGAGTAGTGCTAGATTGTGTCCTTGAGGAAGAGGGTTACAACCCTTTGAAACTACAAGAAAACCCGTTGATAAAAGTGCCAAAGTTAAGGATGGGTACCCTTAAAAAATACAATGTGGTAAATAATAATGAGTATTTGAGGATTACATAATTCGTGGCAAGTAGAGCGAAAGAGTCTTGGGTAAAAATAATGGATAAAAGTCTTGTTTGTACGATACAAGATAAGTGTGTTGATGAGGATATGAAAATTTCAACGAATTTCTTCATGATGTAATTGAGTTAATCATTTAAGAGTCATTAGATTTTTCTTTGTGAAGATATTGAGTTTAAACGTAATAACCCTTATATGAATACATGCATCTCATCTTGTGATTAAAGGTAATGTAAGTTCATCGAACCTTTCACTCCAAGTTTGCATATTAGAATTATGTGGCTGAATTCCCATGCTAGAGAATGCGGTGAGTGCGATACACAAGCAGCATTGATGACTCAATGCAATGAATGTGAGACCAGAACAAATTATTTACATGCATGACTTATGATGTCAGCAACCCAATGGCACTATCAAAAATAAAATGTCAGCAATGATTTCTCACTGTAAACAAAATTGGCACTCTCTCAATTAAGGTCCACGCGAAATGCAAAGGTGTAGTTGTGCACCAACTCATAGCCACGTGAATGTTGCGAGACACAGAATTTGTTTTCGTTTCTTTAGGCGTTGCTCTTTCAAAATTCCACACAGGTGAGTGGCTATGGAAAGGCCACACAGGTGAGTAGCTTTAGAACCCGAGAGGATCTTCAGATCATCAGCAACCTGTCGTTCTCCCTCTGTACTTGTCGGATTCGCTCGTTCAGCACCTCCTGGTGTGCTTCTTCGCCTCATTGAAGGTCTATTTATAAGAAATTGTAGCAGTTGTTGGACGACCTTCTACCACCTTTCTTTGCTGCTCGGCTTCTCAAAACAATAAGTGGCACAGAGAGTGCTCTTTTTCTTGGTTTTCTAGTAGGTGAGAGGAATTGACGACTGCAAAAGCTGGAGCAGATACTCTCTCTTTCTTTCTCTCTCTCTAGCTCTCTTTCTCTCTCTCTTCTTTGCTCTTTGCCTTGTTCCCACAGAGAAAATGGCATAGGTGCATTGAAAAGGATGCAGCAGTCATATAGTAGAAGGACGTTTTTGTGTTGATCTAGGGAGCCATCCTTCCTTCTGAGTGATGTGCAGATGGTATACTCCCTCTTAGGGTCCTGCAGCAGATTGCTAATCAGTGAACAATATGTCCAAAAAGTGGAGGGGTTCGTCAATTGCTAAGAGTGCGTTGTAGAGAAGAATGAGTTTGATATGTAAAGATCTATAGACTTCTTTATGCAGCTCTCATATTGGCTACTCGTGTAGAAGCAAAGGAAGCACAGCTCAGGTCTAGCTACGAGATTGTGCGTAGAGATGTTCACTCGAAAGATGGCATCCAGCTTCAATGAGTAATAAAATTGATAGCATTTCTCGATAAGTAGAGAGATTAGAGGTTGTGTGTCCATGTAATAGAAGCACTACAGCCTCGGGTATGCACAACCTCTATGTCATGGAGTCAATCAAAGAGACAACATGACAGGCATAGAAGGACTGATAGATTCATATCAAAGAAACATCAAACATGTGGCTGAAGCTTGTGGGCATTAACTTATGAAGAAGCATGAATCATGCTATAGACAAAAATGCTCGAGAAGACCATGATTACAAAATGAATGTATAAATATTTATGAACACTGTATTGGAAATGCATCATAACCTTTACTATAAGTGTTTACAAACACTCCCAAAAGCGAGAGATGAATTAAGAAACCCACAAATTGGTTATGTGCAACAATAACATTGATATAGAAAGACTTCACACAAAGGGTAAGAGGGAGGGAAAATGGGGGTAAGATGTAAGTTAATGAATGATAGAAGGGTGGGAGGGTGAGCAAATGGGTAGAGTGAATCCCACAAAATTTATGGCAAAGGCACACCAAGTCCTCCACCTAATGCTCTGATAACATGTAGAGAGTACACCCATGGAAGCAAAATGAAAAGAAGAGTGTATTCACAAAAGAAAGAGTGTGAGAGACTCAAAGTGAGTAGACCAAGAAATGGGTAAACTCACGTGGATTAGAAATGATCTTGCCAAGAGCATAAGCTCCTCAAGCTTCTAACCAAGTACAAATAGGGGCAAAGGCCCTCCTTATATAGATTTGGGAGGGGTTCTCCAAACTACATCTCATGTGGGATAACTCCCCTCAAAGGAGAATGAATACAATGGTAGAAGCAAATGGCAAGGTACCCAAATACAAAAGAGATACAATATAAAATGGAAATAAACTGGAAATGGAGTGTCTTCTGGATACGAAATGGAGATGCACTTATGCATATACAAATGTAGATGATGTAGGAGCAATCATTTTGTCAACAAGTTGCACCTATAGTAATAAACCCCACACAGACAGGGATTGATGCAGATCAAGATTTTGGAGATTCCCCATCTCAGATATCATCTCCTATAGTGGCCATGACGATCACGAAGAAGGTGCCTTTTGTGCTAGATGTTGTGCTTTCACCAATGGCACAGAAAGGTTAATAGTTTCCAGATATAGAACTCATTGTTATGAGAGGATTCATTGCAAGACAGCCTATCAAGGTCCTCTTTGGCACAGGGTCCACACAATGTCATTAGTTCTCGACTTATCAGACGGTTACACTTAGATACTATGTAGTGAGAGTATGTCTAGTGGAGTTAGCAAATGAAAAGGGCATTAAGACATGGGACTGAGGAGTTGTGAGTCCACCCATCTAGATACAGTCCTATGAGAACAAATTGGATTTTGAGATAACACGAATAGCTCATTTTGATATAGTCCTAAGTAAGTAGTAGCCTGCTAGGAAATGACCATTCATAGACTTTGATTCACATGTTTATCAGTTTGTGCATGAGGGAAGGCCATTACTAATTTGTGGAGAGTTATATCTCCAAGAGATGTGATCGGTGACCGCAACCAAGCTTCTCAAGATTGCTTCTAAATATATTTATTTTCTCTATTTTGTACATCCATCTTGTAGTGATGGATTCTTGCAGTCAAGGAAACTCTAGTTGGAATGCTCAAGTACTTTTAGATAAATCAAGAGCAAAATTTTAGGATTTGTTTTTTAAAGAATTACCTTTGGGTTTAGCTCCTTGTAAGAATACTGAGCAGAGGATCAAATTGGTACCAAGAGCAAGTCCCACCACTTGACCACCATTTTGTATGAGCTTGCAAGAGGAAAATGAAGTCCATAAGCTTGTGGATGAGTTCATGAAGAAATGGCTTGTTAGACCCCGCTATTCGCCCTTCATAACAACAATTCTTCTAGTAAAGAAGAAAGATGGAACTTACAGAATGCACATCAACTACACGAAACCCAATAAGATTACCATCAAGCATAGGTACTCCATGCTAAAGTGGCTACCAATAAGATTACCATCAAGCATATGTACTCCTTGATGCTCTAGCTGGAGTAATTTTATATACTAAAATAGATTTGAAAAGTGGCTACCACCAGATTAGAGTTAAAGAGTAGGATGTATATAAGATAGCTTTCGAGGCCCGTTTTTGGCATTATGAGTATTTACTTATACCATTTGGGGAGAGAGAGGGGGGTAGAGAGAGAGAGAGTAATGAGGAGAGAGAAAGTGTGAACGAAGAGTAGGTGGAGAGAGTTTTTTTTTCACCACAAGACTTTCATTGGCCTCTATAAGAATTTGCTCTAATAAGAGTTGACATAGTTGTTGATTTTTCCATCTATCTCATGCTTGTAGAGTTTGTCTTTAATAATAATTTATGGTTTTTCTTTTAATTAAGAGCCTCGTTTTTGCAATGGAGTCATATATTTTAGGTATTTTCCTGAAGTGAGAAATTCTTTGACTTATTAGTACCACTCTTAAGTGTTCATCCAGAAGGGTTGAGCATCTAGAAAGTCATCTTTGACACCCTTCTCTTGTTTCCTAGGTGTGCCTCTTCACAAATCATGGACCATGACATGTCCTCGATTTGGCCCATGTGTGATAAAAGTTGATTGATCATGATCATTAGGGTGGATGGATATTTGATTGTACTCATTGAGGCCATCCATAAACCTATAGAGTGTATGCCTACAACTTCCTCAATGTAATAGTAGCAAGGGTCGTGCATGTTATGGTCAACATCTCAACAATTCAAACCAATCTCTTCATCTGAATTTAGGGTCATCATCTATCTACCCCTGTCCTTGGTAGGCCTTCGGGCTCTATTAATCCCTAACAAGTTCTGTGTTCTACCCTTGCTTGTGTGAGATTCAAAGGGTCCCATGGGTGCTATGCCCTTTGTTTTATAGTTTCGCTTTTAATTAATTCAAACCTTAGGACATAACGATTGTAAGATCGAACTCTTTCTTTAGGAAAGATGAGGAAAAAGCATGAAAATTTTGCAAGTTCTATTAGGCAAACAGTTATGTTATAAAGAATTTTCCCAAACTTGTTGCTTACGACATAAAGAAGAAAGAAACAAAAATAGTTATTATAAACATCTCTTCTTCTAAGACCGAATCTTCTAACTCACTTCAAAATGAAAAATGAGAATTTATTGCAAAAAGTTTTGTTTAAATGTCTCATGATCATTGTATGTCTACTGTAGACTCAAATGCTTGGCATTCTGATAGTGGTGTACATCTCAATGTGGTTCCTTCACCTCACTTGAGCCTACCCCTAATGGTAATATTAACAGATGCAAACAACTCCTACCATGTCATGGCAGCTAGAAAAATAATTTATAGTGTTACTTATGGTAATAAATTCATATCATCATATGCTTTACATTTGTCATAAAGTCTATTGATGATAGGTGTATAGTTCACGATCTCTTGTTGATGATAAAATAATATGGTATGTTATGTCATGGGCTCTACAAATTATGGAAAATGTATGGATGATTATGCATATGCAATTCATTATTTGCCAGCTATCTGTTGGAGATAGATGTCTGCGGAAGCACGCGAACAGCACAAGGAAGAAGAAGAAGCTTGGAACACAAACACACAATACTGAATGTATTACTAGAGAATGTACAAAGATAAGTAGCCCATTAGGGCAATAGGCGTATACACAAGCCGGGGGAAAAAAACCTCCTAAAGAGGGAAAAAAGTGCCCCGGCGGTCCTATTGTGTTTACGCACATCACTACCTAAATATATCAACAAATCCACCCTGGGAGTGATGCGGTGAACAAGGAGCTGGCACTCATGTATAAGGAAGTGCCAAGCTATGTAGAAATCACTCCACAAAAGGAAGTAAGCCCAAAGCTTTGCGGAAAGCTTCAAACCTCTCCATAGGCAGAGCCTTCGTGAAAAGGTCTGCTATGTTCTCCTGCGTGGGCACATATGCCAAGCTGATCTCCCGAGCAGAGAACCTCTCCCTGACATAGTGATAATGCACCTCAATGTGCTTAGTGCGATCATGGAACACAGGGTTCCTCGCAACTGCCAATGCGCTCTGACCGTCAGTGAAGATGGTGGTGGCAGAAGACTGGCCAACACCCAAATCAGCCATAAGGCGTCTGAGCCACACACACTCAACAGTTGCTGTGAAAGTTGCCCTATACTCAGCCTCACAACTAGAAGTGGCCACAGTAGGCTGCTTCTTGCTCAACCAAGATATACATGAGCTACCAAGCATGAGGCAAAAACCACTGGTGGACACACGAGTGTCATAGCAACCAACCCAATCTGAGTCAGAAAAAGCATGCAAATCTGGCGGTAGTGATCCCCCCTTGGGATAAAACAACCTATTAGAGGGCCGCCGAACCAGGACGGATGAACCCGGACAGGTGCCGTAAAAAGTGGATTCGCGGAAACATTGTAGCAGATTTCTATTTAAAGCGCATAAAGGAACGCGGTAAAGATGAGTAGTAGTAGTTTTTCGGAAGGAGTCTCTGTTCTGTTGGGCATTGTAGCGAGTAGGGTTGATCACATCTCGAACTGAAGTGTTTGGAAATTGCAAGTATCGTATTGTATTCTGTCTGTCTGTTGAATCAATTTGGGAGATTGCGAGCATCATATTTTGAGACTATGTATGAGATATTGATGAGTACATTGAGTTCTGTTCTATTCTATTCGTATCTAACTATTCTGCTATTCTCCTTGTTGAACCGATTTCCATTCGGTAGTCTTGTGTTGTGAGTCTGTTTGATGATCAGTTATATACGATTCTGGATCTTTTCTATCGTGAAATAGTGTGTTTGTCATCCTGCGAGAGACTGTGTAAGGTCAAAGTTAATCATCTACATTTAGTATCTTTTCGGTTAAGTGACCAGATTCGATACAATAGTCTGCGTTCACTGAGAATTCGGTAAAGATCTGTATGTGAACAGAAGTATTGGTAAGTTTGTCAATTGCGGTAGGAATTTGTGACTTGAGTCAGTATACGATAAGTTTGGCGTAATCCCGATTATAGTTGTCTGTGTATTATTGTTCGGTGTACTTACCTGTCACATGGAATCGTCATATTGAGTAGTATTCAATTACTGAAAAGTGCGTATTCTATTATTTATAAGTCACAACAGGACCTCTGCTCCATTACCATAGCAGATTCAGTCTAAAAGTCCTAATATTCACCGTGCCGAAGAGTGGTCAGTATTCAGACTCACCCACTGTGCTAAGACGTGATGGAGTATTTATGATTGTGTGAAGAATTGGGAAAATAGTACAGGGCCTCTGTCTAACAGACCCCTACCACTCCCAAGAACCCGAGGACCCGATAATACTCTTCCGAAAGTTGGATAGAAGTATTATCGTTTAACATTGGCGATCGTGCTGGGGATGTGGCATTAAGATTGCCTGGTATTTTGTTCGAATTAAATTTTGTTGGATAGACAATAGCAACAGAATCAAATTGTTGCAAGACTGTTCTGTTCGTAATACTATATGATTAGTACGGAAATGCTACATGCCGATTACTCGATCAGGTGAAAAGTATCCCAAGAATCACCAGTTAGGGGTATTAAGAACAACTCTGGGAGGTACTAGTGCAATTAGACCTGACCCAATTGTCGAAAAAGTGACGAACGATAACACTGATTCCGGTGAGATTACGGTAGAACGTAGTACATCTCTAGAATTGTCTGGTATCACTACGGTGCAGACTGTCGAAAATACAGCAATTTTGGAACCTACCAAGACGCAGTTGGAATCTAGTCTAAAAGTTTTCGGAATAGATTCAGATACGATTAGAAACACTTTAGGGAAGGAAATTAACACAGGCGAATCAACACTGTATCCAGTCACAATTTCGAATCCTTCCGGTGGAATTTCGATAAGAAAAACACAGTTTTTCGGTGACGATTCAGCAGTTTCGGCTGAATCTTCCGCTCAACTACAACGTTTGGAAGCAAGTCCTCCTACTCTGGATATCAAGGAGGAAGGAAGACTATTTGAAACAGAAATTCGCAATATAGTAAGTACGCTAATTGCACCAGAAAGTGTGCCATTTGGTGAAACAAATTCCGGGAGTTCAGAAACTCAAAACAGAAATACAGGAGTGTATAATACATTTACGATGAATGAACAACCGCAACAACAGTTAGGTCAACCCAGATCGGCTCCAACGGGAGTAACATACACAAAGTTTAGTGGATTTCCAGGAGATGATCCAGATGCTCACGTACGCACCTTTGAAATCAGTTACGCTGTCCTCAACCATCCACCGGATTTGGCATACAAAGCATTTGTTTTTCAATCTACACTTGTGAATGAAGCAGCAAGATGGCTTACTGAATACGATATTAATCATTTTGGTACTTATGAAGCAGTACGAGACGCTTTTTTGCAGCGATTCAGGCTGAAAAAGAATCCTGCAGAGATCTTTGAGTATTTACAGAACAACAGACAGAAACCAAATCAAACTGTACAAGAGTATGCTACCCTTTTCAGAACACATTTAAGAAAGTTACCCCAGGCTCATGCTAATTTACCAGACGATGTTATTACACAGTGGTTTATCAATGGCTTACTTCCTCAACTTAGGCAAATCATGATTATAAGATGTGTAGGAGCCATGACCCTCGATGCAGTGATCGCAATGACCCTTCAGCTGGAAAACAAAGTTGGTGGATTTTCAGAGGATTTGGAATGGATAAAAACAAACAAACATGTGGCTGAAGATATAACTAAGCAAGTATATTGCACCACCTGCAAGAATTAAGGACATACTAGTGCCCAGTGTGCGTTAAATCAGACCTATTGCGCCATCTGTAACATTGTTGGACATACCACTGAGAATTGTGCATACAATGCCAGAAGACAAGGAACAGCAACAGTTAATGCAATTATTCAGGAACAAGGGCAGCCAGCCAATCAATATGTACCCCCACATTTGAGAAACAATCAACAACAAGGTTATCGACATTATCGAGGACAGAGGAACAACAACTATAATACACCGCGCTGGCAGAATGGACCACCACCGGAAAATCATAATTTACCACCACCTCAATGTCATTTCTATGGACAATTGGGCCATATTAGAAGATTCTGTAGAGATGCAGCGGAATATGATCAAAGGAAAAAGGAACGTCAAAACCCAATGGCCAATGTGGTAACAATCACACCTGTAGAGACGCAAGCAGCAGCAGTTCAAACTCGTTCTGGTAAACAATTGCAACCAGCAGCAGAATTATTTGAACCAGGGATACGTGAACAACACAGAATGTATCATAAAGCTAGCCAGTGGACCACCGTAGAACCACCTGTTTTTTCAGAACCTACTCCAGTAATCCAGTCCCCGGATACGACACAAGCTCGTGCTGACAATACAGAAGCAGGTACATCATCTGCAGTAGAATTACCATCTTCAGACCAAGCTTCATCTTCAACAGTTAAGGAAGATGCAAATCAATTGCAACCAGCATGGGATATATTGTCAAAAGCATCCATCACACTGCCTTTCGGGCAATTACTGGCATTAGTACCAGGAATACGCCAACAATTTCAACAACAGTTTACTACAAAATCTGCTTGCATTCCGGCTACCGCAACAGTACAAGCAGAGCCAGACTCTACGGTAGATCACTCAGTTCCTCTGATTACGGTATGGTTTCATAAACATCAAATCCCACAAGTTTTAATTGATGGGGGGTCTGGCGTGAATATTGCCACTGCGTCACTTTGTAAGAAGTTAGGATGGACTAAGATAGAACCAGTTCAATTCTTTGTTAGGATGGCTGATCAATCTAGAGTTCATCCAGTAGGACTGGTCCGAGATATACCCATAACTGTGCAAGACACAACATTCAAGATGACTTTTGTTGTTCTAGAATTGCCGGAATCCACCCTAGATTACAATCTACTTTTCGGCCGTCCTTGGTTGAAACAAGCCAAGGTAATTCAAGACTGGTCAGCCCAGGAACTTACGTTCAAAGATAAAAATCGCAAATGTGTTGTAAAGTTAGATGCGATACAACCCTGTGAGTTACATGCTCGACCATATTTTGCCGAACCAGTCCATATGTTAGATGGGTTGTCTGATGACGAAGAAGAAGAATTTTTGAAGAATAATGTTGATTTAATGACATTAGGAACTATTGATCTACAGTCTGTGGTAGATACCTGGAATGCTTCAGTATGTACAGTAATACCCATTGCCGAAGAAACTAAGGAGGAAGATACCATTTCGATTCACGGTAATGAACTACAGCAACTTCTCGAACCATCAGCTAATACAGAGAAATATCAACAATTTTATGTTCCAGAAGACCAGTTAATTACTTATAATCTTGGAGATGAAGATCACCCTCGTCCTGTAAAGATAAAGCAAAACTTACCTGAAGCCTTTCAAGCAGATTTAATTCAGTTACTCCAAGAATTTACTGACGTCTTTGCATGGGATTACAAAGACATGAAGGGCTTGGATCCTCGTATTTATCAACACAGAGTTATGCTAAAACCAGAAGCGAAACCGATAAAGCAAACCAGCTACCGGATGAACCCACATTATGCATCACAAGTAAAGGCTGAACTTGATAGGTTATTAAAATTTGGATTCATAGTACCAATAGAACATGCGGAATGGATTTCACCGATTGTGATTGTACCAAAGAAAAACAAGCAATTGAGAATCTGCGTAGACTATCGGAAATTAAATGCTGCAACAGTACCGGATCCTTTTCCGATTCCTTTTTTGGATACTATGCTTGACAAAGTAGCAGGTCATGAGATGTATTCATTTCTAGATGGATACAGTGGATATAATCAAGTAAGAATGGCTGAAGAGGATATACCAAAAACTGCATTTATTACAAATTGGGGTGTCTTTGCTTGTACAGTAATGTGGTTTGGATTGAGGAATGCACCAAGCACATTTCAAAGATGTATGCAGGAGATATTTTCTCCTTATCTCACCTCATTTATGCAAGTATACCTTGACGATTTTTCAATTTTCGGTAAGATGATCGCACATCTGGTACATTTACGATGTTGCTTTCAGAGATGTAGAGAATATAGATTGTGTTTAAACCCAAACAAATCTGTGTTTGCGGTTTCATGTGGTAAGTTACTTGGTCACATCATATCAGGACAGGGTATTCAAGTCGATCCTGATAAAATTTCAGCAGTATTAGAAGCTCCGGTGCCTAATACACCTAAAGAAGTAATGCGGTTTATGGGTCAAGTGAGATGGCATGGAAGACATTTACGGTGGCTTGCTCATGTGGCAATACCACTGAACAAATTAATTTCCAAGACTCCACGGCAATTCGAATGGACTCAGGAATGTCAGATAGCATTTGATCGACTGAAACAGTTATTAACACAGGTTCCCATTTTACAGCCACCGGATTGGGATCACCCATTTCACGTATTTGTTGATGCATCTGATATAGCAATAGGAAGTGTACTGATGCAACAAACAGATAAATGGTTTAGACCAGTATACTATGCTAGCAGAAGATTAGCACCTGCAGAGAAGAACTACTCGGTAACTGAGAGGGAATGCTTAGGACTAGTGTATTCGGTAAAAAAATTCAGACATTATTTGCTGGGCCGAAAATTTACATTTCATGTCGATCACGCTGCACTTGTTTACTTGGTTCGGCAGCAACATATAGGTGGCCGCCTAGCACGATGGGTCCTACTATTGTAGGAATTCGACTATGATGTCATTCATCGGCCAGGTAGTTCACATGTTTTAGCAGACTTTTTGTCACGCTTAGATTCAGGTGAACCTCCGGTTGGTATAAATGATACAACGCCAGCCATCTATACTTCAGAACCAACTACTGAGGAATTGTCAACCCAACCAGTACCAACTACGTATTATGATCAGTTATTGACCTTCCTTTCGGATGGATGTCTACCTTCTGAAGTCCCTACAGCTACACGCCGAAAAATTGCAGTTTTTAGTCGAAGGTTCCGGTTAGTTGCATGAAGTAAATTCAGTCATCAATTTAGCTCACTCAAGTCCAACAGGAGGACATTTTGCAGTAGATCTTACTCACCGAAAAAATCTGCAAAGTGGACTTTGGTGGCCAACTATGTACAGAGATGTATTGGAATTTATCAAAACTTGTGATAGCTGTCAAAGAACTGGACAACCACTACAACGCCATTACTTTCCACTTCATCCAGTACTTCCTTTAGAACCATTTCAGAAATGGGGTCTAGATTTTATTGGTCCAATCACACCTCCCGCGGTATTCAGTAATAACCGGTATATATTGACTTGCACAGACTACGCAACCAGGTGGACAGAAGCATGGCCTTTACGTTCGGCTACAGCAGTTGAAGTAGCAAAATGTCTATTATCAGATGTCTTTCCAAGATTTGGATTGCCACTAGAGCTTGTTTCAGATCAGGGCACCCATTTTATGAACAATTTGATGAAAGCATTAACACAGTCATTCCAGATCAGTCATAAATTCAGCTCACCATATTATCCTCGTGCAAATGGATTGGCAGAAAGTACCAACAAATCTTTGTTGAACATGCTTCAGAAATTGACTAGAGAAACACCGGAAAGATGGGATCAGTTGCTACCTGCAGTCTTATGGGCCTATCGCACTACATATAAGGTAACCACCGGCTTGACACCATTCAAGTTAGCCTATGGACTAGAAGCAATAGCTCCGATGGAAATTGTAATACCAAGTTTAAGAGTAGCAATTTCTCAGAAGCTTCTACCCGAAGAGTCATTGGTATTTCGGTTGGAAACACTTAGAGAATTAGATGAGCACCGATGGCTCAGTTTCTTAACTATGAAAGAAATCCAACTAAGACAGGCCAGGACACATGACCGCAATTCAAAGACCTCAGTATTTTCGGTAGAACAGCTTGTTCTTTTCTACAATGCGAAGTCCAACAGATCAGCAGGAAAATTCAAGTTACGTTGGTTCGGTCCATTCAAGATTTCAGAACAAGTTGGTCCGGCAACTTTTCGGTTGACTACGTTGACCGGAAATCCATTGCCAAAGGTAATCAATGGGTCGAAGCTGCGGCCGTATTATCCCAGTACTAATACGCATTAAATTATTCGGCGGCGAACCGCGTTTTGTATAAATTTTTGTGTTTTTCTTTTTTTTCTTTTCTTCCTTTTTAGTAGTGTTTTGTACGAATCTTTATGTTACTAGCCGTCTCTCCCTACCGGTCACTCAAGCACACACGCCAGCATGCAAACAGTACCTTTCACGCACCGAACAATGATACCCATTCCCCTTCCCTTTCTCACCATGTTCTCCTTATTTAACCCCCTCGGTTGCGCCTAAACACTATTGTGTTCTCGAGACTATACGTATTCCCTTGTCTTCTGTGTTATCTGTAAGAGTGCTTGTAAACACCATGGAAGCGCTAGCCAACTACGCTGCTTTCCGTGATGGTATCCCGACAGACGTCGGCGAATACCTGCGTTGTAGAGGATTGTCCAACTTCGCTGAGTTGCCTTGGCACTCAGTGGAAGCCCATCCCTTCTCCGCACAAATCATCCACGCCATCGCCCAATTCCCCGTCACCGAACGACAGTGGGTCTTCCCTTCTCTCCCATATAGGACCGTCATCACCTTCCAAGCCTTCTCTGCAGCCTACCGCCTCACCCCACAAGGACGCGAAAATGGCCCTAGCATCCCTATCGCTCGCATGACCGCACTCTTTCCCCGCTCCTCATCCAACGAATATGCCATTCTCTGCCGCCCAGAACCCCAACGATCCGCCCTACAGTTTCTTGTAGCAATCCTCAACTTGCAAAAATGAACCTACGGTATCTCTCGCCCCTTCTACTCCGCTCTAGAATTAGCCACCCGTGAACCTGTAAACTTTGCCTCTTATTTCTTCCAACGAATCCATAAAGAATCCGTCGCTATAGTGAAACAACTCCAGAAAGGCAGCTCTCCGCGCTCTCGCCTTCCCCACATCATCTCCTTCCTCTTCCCAACCATTCTCGCTGCACAACCCCCACCCACAGGCCCAGCACTTAGGCACGAAGAATCAGCACAACCACTCGAGGAAACTGAAGAAGACGACGAAGAGATCAATCAACTCTTCCGCACGAAGCGAATCAGGATCAGCTCTTCAGAAAGTGAAGTCCAAGGATCCGCCGGAAAGAAACACGACGCCAAAGAAGATCAGCAAGAAGAAACTTACCACGACACCGCCACTTCAATACACAACGACACTTCGACAGAGCAACAAGACCAACAAAACCGAGCAGATACAGAGATACTGTCCACCGAAAAGGAGTCTGAGCATCAACACGACGAACCGGAAACTACCACAAAAGCATTGGATGAACTTATTGAGGCCATCAATCATACAGAAGCCGAACAACAGAATGTTGCAAAGGTAACCACCATTGACTCTGCTCTACCCATCCCACCTGTCAACCCTGACCTCCCACCGGAACCATCCCGCCGACTCGGTTCTGAACCTACACCTTCCTCCTCTTCCTCCCCTAACTACTCTCCGCCAAACTCCCAAAACCTACTCACTGATACCTCCTCTCAGCCTCGTCAACCACCACCACCACCCACCGTATTTTCAGAACTAGCATCCATGGGACAGTTCCTCATGCAGTTATCACACCAACTGCCCATACAATTTAAGGAAGCCACGGACAACCTGAAGGCCGAATATCAACACAAGGTTGACGTACTGGAAGCAGACATCACCCCCCTCCAGGAAGAAATCGAAGCCACAAAGATTGAGAACCATCAGCTCCAGACGCAGTTAGCAGAGCTACAAGCCAAATTTTCGGCAGAAGAGACCTTAGTAGAGCAACGAGATGCAGCCCTTGAGCAACTTACAGCCAAAGATCGACTCCTACACGCCGCGCATGAAGAAATCCGCGCCCTGAAGGCCACCCTCCACGAAAATGAAGATATCAACGCCTCCCTCGAAGAACTGATCGCAGAGACAAAGATTCAATTGCAGGAAGCAATCCAGAAGAATCAGGAGCAGCAGAAAGAAACCGAACAAATCCAAGAACAGTTACGGAGAGCCGAAGAATGCACAAATGAAGTAAACAGTATCCTAAAACGCCAGCTGATACGGGAAGGACAATACCTCAAGGATATCGACAGGACGCGCAGAGAACGAGATTCACTGAAGAAAACTCTGGATTTCCAAACCCAGCAGTTTGAACGCCAAGACAACCAAATACGCAACCAAAAGGAGTATATTGCAGAGCTAAAGACCAAACTAGACGAAATGAAGACTTCCAAGGACGCCGCACTAGCCAATGATTTTTATCTACAGGAAGCTTTTGTGCAGACCCAGGCCGAGAATGTACTCACCGAAGCCATCGCACTTAACTCTGCTAGAATAGATGCCCAGCTTCTAGAGCCTGATACGCTAAAACAGCTATTAGAAACCCTTAAGAAAAAGATAGCTCGAACATTTAGATCGGCTACGAGTATGTACCTCGAAGGTCTCATCGACGAATGAGTATATTCGCCCATCCAAATTCATAATGTATGAATATGATAATCAAATTTTGGATTTCTCACATTTTTGCACATGACAAGTCTTGTTCAGTCTAGCACCAATCGACAATGTAACATGCGGCATAATGATTTTTATTCGGATACAAATATTATCAAGGGAGGGAAGAGTCATGTCATACTGACATAAAATCAGTAGAGCAAATGGCCGTTCAAGCACCGGTGTCTATAAAATGCGTTTACAGAGTATAGCTTTCTAAATTAGCATTCTTCAAGATTCAGCACCTGTTAGCAACTTCTAGTATATTTTTTTCAGTAGACCTTCACCAAGCATGTCGGAATCTGATGTTCTCCGCTGGCAATTCAGAAAGCGCGCCCATACACAGACCTATGTGGTAACGACAACAGATACCACTCTACAAGATGAACTAGATGATGCAGTAACTTCTGCATCAGAAAAAACTCAGCATAAATTCTCCACCGAATTTAAAATAGAGCTCGACACCAAATCGCCAAAGAATGAAGAATGGCTACAGAAGATAGGGCTCCTCCAGTTTGCCCAATTACCGTGGGAACAGTGGATTGCTAATGATGATGCAGAGGACCAATTACATAGCATGCGACAAACCAGCGGTTTCATTCTCAATCAGGTACGATTTTCGCCCCAGCTCGTCTCAGCCGTATTTAAACTACCAATCTATGATGGTGCCCGATATCTTAAATGTTCAAATGAGGATCTGAAGAAGGAATTTGGCAACTGTGAAGGCCCCTGACAGTATTACATGTTGAAAAACGCCACCTATCACCGACGAGAACAATTTAAATGGTATTTAGAAAAACTTTGTTTACTAGTAAAATTCGACTTAATGTCGAAAGAAAATTTTTCCCCCCTATTGCATGCCGAAGCAGGAGGTCCGGTTAGTTGGACACATTGGCTCTATGACCACCTCTACGCACAAATCATTGTTGGGGATAAGAGAAGATCCCACACCAATAGCAGACTAGCAGCCTATTTAGCTGCTATATTTAATTTTGTCCAATCTGTAAAGGATAAACAGTTACACTGGTCCCCCCTTTTTACCCCGGTGAATATGATCAAATAAATTCAGAACACCACACAGAGCCTCAGGAAGAAGCCCAACCCTCCACCTCGTCTGCATCTTTATTCCACACAGGTAACAGCGCACAGAATCAGATAGTAGGGACGCCATTTCGGCTGTCCATTAGAAGACGAATGGCAGACAACTTGCCAACTGCCAGTCCAGAGCAAGCACCAGATGTCCCCCAACCCGATTTTGTTATAAGGATGCAAAACCAACTCCAAGAGGTTTCCCAATATTACGGCAACAAGAACAAGCGATTCAGCACAAAAACGAGTTATTATTAGCCACGATGACTAAGTCCAACTCAGTAATGACACAGATGCAAAAAGAATTGGATGACAAAGAAGCGTTAATACAGGTGTTACAGCAAAACAACCAGCAT
Source organism: Ceratopteris richardii (assembly GCA_020310875.1). Classification (NCBI taxonomy): domain Eukaryota; kingdom Viridiplantae; phylum Streptophyta; class Polypodiopsida; order Polypodiales; family Pteridaceae; genus Ceratopteris; species Ceratopteris richardii. Next base: position 137,863,379 of record CM035408.1, on the reverse strand, counting down.
ATTACGGCCGCATTGATCATCGCAAAAAAGTATGTCCAAGACTTTAATCAGTGGCAGCAAGCTATCCAAACACAAATTCAAACCGAAATGTCCAGTTTTTCTACCCTGAATGCTCACCTGCAAGCCGAAAATGAACTTTTGCAGTCAAGAATACAAGTATTGCAGGAGTTCGAAAAGCAGATATTAAAGGATGAGGGTGTAGAACTAAATGCCACATTGATGACAAATGTGGACATAGATTTATTAAAACAACAGTTGGATAGCCGTGTTCAAAATAGCTGGACACTTTTCGTAGGAGATGGCTGGCTATACTTGTTCCGCCACTAGAACAAGTGCGATCAGAAAGGATTGGGGAGTCAAACCCTGGTATGGACCGACAGGCACTGCAAAAGGATATTTCAGCCAGGTGGTGATAGGATACTGTATGGGTACATGGCTTCTGCAGAAGACATGGATATTTTCAACAAGCATAGCACAGGCATATCCAAGTTGAAATGGGAACTAAAGCGGTACAAACACGCACAAACTTTCAAGAAGAAGAGGATTCAACAGCACAGAGGGTACTTCGATTCCATAGACGAAGCGATTAAAGCACATGACAAGGCCAATTCACAAGGTCAAGTTGTCTGTGCTAACTCACGAACAGCTTCTTTTGATCTCGAGGCAGCTAACAATCATATCATTGTCTGGCCTCCTATTATATGTATATATGGACATGCTTTTCAGGATGGCTTAGATGTTCAAGAAGCTATTCAAGTCAAAAAGGAAGAGCTGCAACTTGGGCATATAGAGCGCTGCGAACAACTTGAGAAAAAGCTGGGTAAAGAAGAACAACAGCCAAAACAGGCAAAAATGCAAGAAGACATTGATCGCTTTTGAACTGAGCCTGAGAGAAACTCAAGAATACGAGTATAAAAAGCGTGAGCTTTTGAGGCAACAGCATATAAGAAAGCAGACCAGCTATACGAGTTTGAGGAAGTTCTGGAGAAAGAGAAGACCTATCACGTACGGTGACACATTCGGGGTTGAAGGGCCAGGCACGCATATGGTCCTCAAAGGCATAGGGGAATGAGCCTGCTTATATTTGCTGAATCACCAGCAGGATATTGGCATGCTGAACGTTTAGCCAGAGCCTTTCTGGATGCATGTAAAGGAAGGGAACATTGGAATAGCCCAGGCAAAAGGATATTACTAACAGTACTGCACCTCCGGGTTCGAGTCCACCGTGCGTGCCAGTGTTAGAGGGCCGCCGAACCAGGACGGATGAACCCGGACAGGTGCTGTAAAAAGTGGATTCGCGAAAACATTGTAGCAGATTTCTATTTAAAGCGCATAAAGGAAAGCGGTAAAGATGAGTAGTAGTAGTTTTTCGGAAGGAGTCTCTGTTCTATTGGGCATTGTAGCGAGTAGGGTTGATCACATCTCGAACTGAAGTGTTTGGAAATTGCAAGTATCGTATTGTATTCTGTCTGTCTGTTGAATCAATTTGGGAGATTGCGAGCATCATATTTTGAGACTATGTATGAGATATTGATGAGTACATTGAGTTCTGTTCTATTCTATTCGTATCTAACTATTCTGCTATTCTCCTTGTTGAACCGATTTCCATTCGGTAGTCTTGTGTTGTGAGTCTGTTTGATGATCAGTTATATACGATTCTGGATCTTTTCTATCGTGAAATAGTGTGTTTGTCATCCTGCGAGAGACTGTGTAAGGTCAAAGTTAATCATCTACATTTAGTATCTTTTCGGTTAAGTGACCAGATTCGATACAATAGTCTGCGTTCACTGAGAATTCGGTAAAGATCTGTATGTGAACAGAAGTATTGGTAAGTTTGTCAATTGCGGTAGGAATTTGTGACTTGAGTCAGTATACGATAAGTTTGGCGTAATCCCGATTATAGTTGTCTGTGTATTATTGTTCGGTGTACTTACCTGTCACATGGAATCGTCATATTGAGTAGTATTCAATTACTGAAAAGTGCGTATTCTATTATTTATAAGTCACAACAGGACCTCTGCTCCATTACCATAGCAGATTCAGTCTAAAAGTCCTAATATTCACCGTGCCGAAGAGTGGTCAGTATTCAGACTCACCCACTGTGCTAAGACGTGATGGAGTATTTATGATTGTGTGAAGAATTGGGAAAATAGTACAGGGCCTCTGTCTAACAGACCCCTACCACGCCCAAGAACCCGAGGACCCGATAATACTCTTCCGAAAGTTGGATAGAAGTATTATCGTTTAACAAACCCAAGTAGTCGAGTACCACTCAAGTAGTGAAAGATGTGCTTAACCGCCTTCCAATGCGTGACTCCTGGGCAATGCATAAACGTGCTCATCTGTGAGACAGCAAACTGAATATCTGGCCGAGTAATGCATAAGTAAATCAAGCATCCAACAACCTGCTGATAGAGAACAGCATCAAATGCATCTCCAGCATCATGAAGACTCAATCATAAACATGTCTCCATAGGAGTGGCAATAGGCTTATAGTCTTCAAGGCCAAAACACTACAATAATGTGTCAATATATTTCGTTTGACACAAAGCCATTCCACCATCAACTTGCATAAACTGAATGCCCAAATAGTGATGCAAATGCCCCAAATCAAACATCTCAAATGAGGCATGCAAATCAGCCTTGAAATCAGCAATATGCTTCTCAATAGGACCAGTGAGCAGCATGTCGTCAACATAGACAACAATGATCAGAAGCACATCATTAGCACGCTTAACATATAAGGTGCTTTCAGTTGGATTGTTCTCAAAACCATGTGCAACCAGATAGGCATGTATCTTCTCATACCAAGCACGTGGTGCTTGCTTTAAACCATATAATGCCTTCTTTAACCTGCACACCTGGTTTTCATGCCCTTTCTGCACAAAGCCACGGGGCTGAAAAACATACACTTCTTCATGCAAGTCACCATTCAGAAATGTTGTTTTAATGTCCAACTGATGTACATTCCAACCATGATGGGCTGCAAGTGCACAAATGCTCCGAACAATAGTCATACAACATGTAGGTGCAAAGGTCTCATCAAAATCAATGCCTCTTTCCTGCACATAACCCTTTGCAACAAGCCTAGCCTTATACCTGTCAACTGTACCATCAGGTTTACGCTTCAGCTTGTATACCCACTTAGTGCCAATGGCCTTCTTGCCAGGAGGCAAGTCACATAAAGACCATGTACCATTCTTCATTATAGCATCATATTCAGATTGCATAGCAGCCATCCAATTTTTCGAATTTTGTGTTTCATCAAAAGAAACAGGCTCATTCTCATCACAGAGACTAGACGCAGCCATAGCATAGCAATCTGATGCAAAGGAGGCACTATAAGATCTTGAACGAGTGCGATATGACAAAGGTGCATCTAATTTGCTGTCACGCAAAGTTTGCACCAGCCATTTTGGCATAGTTTTTGCCTGCTCAATATCAGCTCTCTCATCAACAAGTGTATGATGTAAATCTGCATCAAAAATGGAATGATCTGCATCATCATATGAAACTTGCATAGGCTGAGAAGTTGCCTCATTAGGACAAGCACTAGACTGTCCACCTGTAAAAAGAGGCATCAAAGTATCATACATGTCTTTAGAGCTAACAGATGTCTCCTTAGTACATGAAAGCAATGGCTGAATAGCATCTTCCACAAAGACAACATCACGGCTAACCAGAATGTGTTTAGTCTGTGGATGATATAGACAATAGTCTTTACTTTCAGAACTGTACCCAACAAAAATACATTTTACTGCCTTATCATCCAATTTTCTGCGATATTGTTCAGGCACTAGTGCATATGCCAAACAACCAAAAACACGTAGATGAGCAACAGATGGCTTGCGGTCATGCCAAGCCTCATATGGAGTGATAGACTGCAATGCTTTAGTGGGACACCTGTTCAGTACATATGTTGCACACATGACAACCTCAAGCCAGAAACTATGTGGTAAAGCCTGACTCTTGACCATGCACCTCGCCATCTCCATGAGTGACCTGTTCTTTCGTTCAGCAACTCCATTCTGTTGAGGTGTATACGGCACTGTACACTGGTGTTTTATCCCACGTTCAGCCAGAAATGCATTAAAATCAGAAGACATATATTACCCCCCTCGATCAGAATGGAGGGTGTCCAGTTTACATGCTGACAGATTTTCAGCCAAAACCAAAAACTGTTTAAAGCACATGAACACTTCGGACTTTACTTTGAGTGAATATACCCATGCATGCCTGGAAAAATCATCAATGAAAGTCACGAAGTAAAGGTAATTTCCAAAAGAGGGTGTCTGCATAGGACCACAGACATCACTATGTACAAGCTCCAATTTCTGTGTAGCCCAAACTGAACCCTCTTTTGGAAAGGAGGAACGCTACATTTTGCCCAAAATACAGCCTTCACAAACATGTTTTCTAGGTGCCTCAAGTTTGGGCAAAGAGGACACCATTTCAGATTTCTGTAGGCGTAGCAAACTAGCAAACTTCAGATGACCAAAGCATGCATGCCAAAGCTTTGCATCTGACATAGCCTGAGAATCATGAACTGCACATGCTGAATCATTCACAAATCTTTCATAGTCTATGAGCTTATACAGCCCACGACATAAAATGCCAGAAGCAATAATAACATCACCATTTTACATATCATGAACTGTACATCTGTCATCAACAAATTTCACAACCAAGCCAATCTTGGCTAATGCAGAAACTGATAACAGATTCTTCTTGATTCCTGGCACAAACAAAGCATCTGACAAGGTGAAAGAACTACCATTAGCAGCAGTCAGAATGATCTTACCAACTCCCATAACAGGATAAGAGGAGTTGTTGGTGCATGTGATAGTATTCCCTATAGGGGCAGGCTCGAGTGAAGAGAAGAAACTGTGCTGCGAGGTAATATGTTTGGTCGCCCCACTATCAAAGTACCAAACATTTGAGTCCACTGCAGACATGCACTGCTCATGAGAAGATGGGTCAAAATTGCAAACAGTAGTAAATGCCCATTCTTCTTCCTGCACAAGATTAGCAGACTATTTTTTGTGTAGAGGCTTCTGCAACAACCATTCTAGCCTCCTTTTTCTTTGCCTCTTTTACAGCCAATTTTGGATAGTTCTTTATGATATGATCATTCCCTTTACAGTACTTGCAAAACAATTTCTGCTTTTCTGATTTCTTCTCATCTTTATCCTGGTTCTTCGAATGTGCAGCATTTGCAGATTTCTGCTTACTAATAGAAGAGCTCCATTTTCCTTTGCCCTTCTGACTAGAAAGGAAAGCTTGATCTGCAACACGCATAATGGACCTGTTCTGCCTGGACTCATCTTCCTGCAACAAAACAGAGACTAACTCCTCAAATGACAAGGCATTTGGATTGCCTTTCATCATCAACCGAAGAGTAGAAGCAAAACTTTGATATGAATCAGGAAGACCATTCAGAACGATCTCTCTCCAACTGTTTTCAGAGCTAAGCAACACGAGCCTCATTCCTAGCTTGGTACAATGTGGTAAGTGTATCCCAAGCATCCTTAGCTTTTCTGCAAGAGCGAATATGAGGAATAATGGCACGTTTGATAGACAAAGCTATCAATGCATGTGCCTGGGCATCTCTGCCATCCCAACGAATCTGCTCTATAGTAGGTGCAGCAGAGACAGCAGCACGAATAGGAATCTGCACAATATCATCTTCGACACCATCTTCATCAACTCCAGCACCTGTATTTGCAGTACCTATTGTTACAGGTGTAACAGGACATCTTTCAACACCCTGCACAATGTTCCACAATCCTTTTGCAACCAATACATGTCGCATCATATAAGCCCATAATGGGTAGTTGGTACCATCCAACTTATCCTCAACAGCCAACATACGGAATACATCACTGGTTTCAGCCATGGTCGGTGACTAAAATACCTTGATGCAGAAAATTAATTGTATCTCAAAAAGTTGAACGGAACTGTCCAGACGAGTTCTCTTAAACATGTAGCAGACTTCGAGACGCTTATATTGGCGAACAGAAACAAGTATATACCTTTGGCACAAAAAGACGAAATAGCCTGCACAAGCGCTATGATAGTGTGTTCGGAGGCCGAAACAAGATCAGATCGTGATTTCGGCACCACACAGCAAAGTTGTTTTGATCTTGAAAACACCTTGAGTATGCTCACCAAAATTCGTACGATTCTGAGACTGCAAACGGAGGAGTGTCGATGGCACCCTAGATGAAGCAACGACCTGCTCTGATACCAATTGTTGGAGATAGATGTCTGCGGAAACACACGAAGAGCACAAGGAAGAAGAAGAAGCTTGGATCACAAACACACAATACTGAATGTATTACTAGAGAATGTACAAAGATAAGTAGCCCATTAGGGCAATAGGCATATATACAAGCCAGGGGAAAAAAACCTCCTAAAGAGGGAAAAAAGTGCCCCGGCGGTCCTAGTGTCTTCACACACATCACTACCTAAATATATCAACACTATCTTAGATGCAAAACTTGTCTTGCATTTTAGTCATCTAATTTTTGCTAGTTTGTTATGTCTCCTCTAAAAATTCTCGTTGCATGTAACAAATGCATATTACAAAAAACATATACCAAATCATTGCCATGTGATACACTTAAATAGTTGTTATTCAAAGCACTCTCATAACTATATGTTGCAACTCCATTGTTTCACCTTTGTACTCTTTCCACCAAATAGGAGGTGAATGCTTTTGAATTGCTTCAATGTTCCATAGATCTCCAAGACTTTACAAAAGTTTTAGTGATAGCAATAATTTTTTCAAGATTAAGCCATGAATTTTGTTATTGTATCAGAGAGTTACACTTCAAAGCCGCAACTCATTAAGGAGGATACTTCTCTAGGACTTAACGCAGGATTAGTTTCTTATGCCTCCGATCTTTGATCCGCAATCATTTTTGTAAGTTTTGGCTTGACTTCCAATAATCCATTGAGAAAAATATAAGTTGTTGCAAATCATATAGCATAAAAGATATGAAGCACTTTATTGGGAGATTTTGAATGAAAGAGTGAATATGAAAATTGATGCTCTGATAAATTGACCACTTGATTTGCATATCATAAACTCTGTTTGATCAAATATTATCTACCTATATCTTTCAAAAGTAGAGCTTCCCTTTCCCATAATGCTTGCTTTAATGAGAAACTTTATATCTATAAAAAAGAAAACATAAATCCATATCAAATAATTTATACATTCCACAAAATTGATTGTGAATGTAATTGGTTTTTTTAATCAATATTAAACAATCACAATAGATTTTAAATCAAAATAGTTTTCATCTCACATTCATACATGCACATACACATACACGTACTATTATGAAGTAAGAATCAATGTTGAGTCAAAAATCACAATAGTTTTTAACTCACAATCATACAAATACCATTGTGAAATAAGAATCAATGTCGAGTCATACAATCACAATAGATTTTAACTCGCAGTTATACACGCACATATATATACGCATACTATTATGAGGTAAAATGTTGAGTCAAACAATAGATTTTAACTCACAATCATACACACACATACACATATGTATACTATTATGAAGTAAGAATCAATGTTGATTCAGACAATCATAATAGATTTCAACTCACAATCATACATGCACATACACATACACATACTATTGTGAAGTAAGAAACAATGTTGAGTTAGGCAATCATAATAGATTTTAACTCACAATAATACATGCACATACACATATTGCTGTGAAGTAATAATAAATGTTGAGTCATATAATCACAATAGATTTTAACTCACATGCACATACACATACACATACCATTGTGAAGTAAGAATCAATGTTGAGTTGAAAACTCACAATAAATTTGAACTCACAATGATACATGCACATACACATACATATCTATTGTGAAGTAAGAATCAATGTTGAGTTAGAAAATCACAATCGATTTTTGGGTGTGTTATGTGAGTGGTGTGTCAAGATGATCTCACATTAAGAGCTCTATGAAATTGGATCAAGACTTTCTTGGATCCCTTTGCAATTCAAGGGGTCTGAGAAGATGTTGATAAGTCTACACAAGAAACCCATGTTATGACCTAGAATGCTCTGTTTGACTTATCAACACCTTCTCAACCCTTGAATTAGAAAAAAAGAAGCTAAAACCTTTTCCAACATGTCACAATAGATTTTAATAGCACTTGAATTAGAAAAAAGAAGCTAAAACCTTTCCTAGCACATTAGAATAGATTTTAACTCACAATCATACATGCACATACATATACACATACTGTTGTGAAGTAAGAATCAATGTTGAATCAGATAATCACAATAGATTTTAACTCATAATCATGCATGTGCATACACATAGACATACAATTGTGAAGTAAGAATCAATGTTGATTCAAAAAATTCACAATAGATTTCAGCTCACAATCATACATGCACATACACATACACATACATATACTATAGAATCAATGTTGAGTCAAACAATCACAATAGATTTTAACTCACAATAATACATGCACATACACATATCATTGTTTTTATGTCAAACAATCACAAGATTTTAACTCACAATCATTATACATGCAAATACACATACACATACACATACTATTATGAAGTAAGAATCACTGTTGAGTCAAACAATCACAAAAGCTTTTAACTCACAATCTTTAAACACACATCTATAATTTTCTTTACTTTTGTAATCTTAAAATATGAAAAAAATGTTAAAAGACTTCATACCTTGTTTTTTGTAGGACACTATAAATTCACAAAAAAACAAAGTAACTCTATTGATAGTAAATCATAGGGCATTATTTCATGAAGAAATCTTCTGATTGAAACATTTTTTATTGAAATGTTTTTTATCAAAATAAAGTCGAGCGAATTGGTTTTGGCCAAAGGTTCGTGTAAAGATCATAGCTCTTCACATTTTATACAAACACTCAATGCTTTGTGACTAAAGACTCGTAGGGAACACACTAAGTAATGTCTATGTGAGCTCTTGAGGGGTTGCTATGACATTTGATTTTTGATAGCCATATTGCATGTTTTGGCTATTTTAGACCTTAAATAAAGGTCATAAATTTTGATAGACCTTCAAAAATCACACTAAAAATGTGACAAATAGATATTATGCTCACATAACCTTAAATATTGTAGGGCATGGTAGACCATCAAGATATAGCCCTGGGACTCCTTGCTAAGGCAATGTGAAGTATTCCAAGGATTCGAGTTTCTGAGGCAGCCGCTTCATGGGTTTGTGGTGTGCTCCAAAAATTAAGCTTGGCCTTGTGTGAGATTAAATCCTCAAATCTCTTTAAGTAGAAGGCTTAAAAGTAAGAAACAAATGCTGTGTATGCAACTCACCTCCCATCCTTTATATCCTCTTGCAACCTGAAATAGCAATGATTTGGAATGCTCTAGTGTGAACATATGGTCATCACACTCATTCCCATAACCTTTCAGGTACCTTAGGATATCCCATGGCCTAGGGACCTTGGCTATGCTTAGCCTTTGTCCCACACACATATGATGATCTCTGTCGAGCAATTTCGTACACTCTCTCCCCCTTAGAAAGATCATTGTCCTCGATGATCAATGAGGGAAAGTACTTGCAAACTAGAGCTTTGGATTCCCAAGTAGATTTTGTAAGCTATAATCTTCTCTAGGCTACTAGATACTCCTGGATTGTTGATATATTTTAGGTAGTGATGTGTGTGAACACACTAGGACCGTTGGCACACTTTTTTTCCCTCTTTAGGAGGTTTTTTCCCTCGGCTTGTATATACGCATATAGCCCTAACGGGTTACTTATCTTTGTACATTCTCTTGGTAGTACATTCAGTATTGTGTATTGTGCTCCAAGCTTCTTCTTCTTCTTCCTTGTGTTGTTCGCATCCTTCCCTAGACCTCAAGCTCAACAATTGGTATCAGAGGGAGTCACTACTTCACTTAGGGCATCATCGACAGCCCTCTGGTCACAGTCTCAAAATTGCATGGAAATTGGTGACCATACTCAGGGTGATTAGGAATTTGAAAACATCTTTTGTGGTGTCTAAATCATGATGTGAGCTCATTTTGACCTCCGAATGCAGTATCATAGCGCTTGTGTAGCCAATTTTGTCTTTTTGTGCCAAAGATATATACAAGTTTTGGTTTGCTAGTATAAGCATCTCAAAGTTTGCTACAGGTTTAACAGAACGCGACAGGGTAGTTCTGTTCAAATTTTTGAGATATAGTCATTTTTTGCATCAGGGTATTTTAGTCAGTGGCCATGGCTAAATTTGAGGATAAGTTGGATGGTACCAATTACCCATTATAGGCTTATATGATGCATCATGTATTGGTTGCAAAAGGATTGTGGAATATTGTGCAAGGTGTTGAAAAACATCATATTACACCTACTAACGTAGTTGTTGAAGGTGATGCAGACGGCATTGAAGATAGTGATATTCTTCAAATTCTTGTTCGTGTCGCAATTTGTGTTGCACCTACTGTAGACCAACATTGTGGGGATGGTAGAGATGCTCAGGCACATGCATTGATAGCCTTGTCTCTCAAAGATGCCATTATTCCCCACATTCGCTCGTGCAAAACAGCAAAGGTTACATTAACCACTTTGTACCAGGCAAGGAACGAGGCTCGTGTTGCTTACCTTCGAAAACACTTGGAGAGTGAGCACATGAATGAACGAGATTCCATGGAAAGATTTTTTGACAATGATCAAAGATTTGAAGGGGCAGTTGATTTCTGCTAATGAAGTCTTGCCTGATAGTTCACTTGTGCATATTATTTTGAATGATCTTCCAGATTCATATTAGAGTTTTTCTTCTACTTTTCGATTGATGATGAAAGACAATACAAATGCCTTAAAATTTGAGGATTTAGTCTCTGTTCTATTGCAGGAAGATTAGCCTAGGCAAGACATGTGTTGGGGGGATTCTTGGACAAGAAGGGATTTGAGTGTTTGTAGGAGAAATAGGTAAGACAAAAGAGAAAATACACACTGGAAGCCTCTGTCGATTGATTACAATAAGACAAATACAATATTGAAGCACAATGCAAGCCAATGCTTCTGTGCAAAATCCCACAGAGGCTCAATGACAAGATACCAAATACCGAAGGGACTTGTTGTTGTCGGCCTCCTCTGCACCAAACCTCCACCTTCTCCAAGCCTGCACTTGTGCACACCTTGCACCAAGCTTCCACCAAGGGGGGGGGATGGATACCTTCTATCGGCACGCGCACACTTCAATAAGACCTTGGGATCTTTGGAAGGCTAACTTAGCACTCCTCTGCACACTTCCTTGGTCACTCTTCATGCACACCTTGCACTTCACTTCTCTGCGTCGCGCACTGTGTGTCTCTTGCACTTCTCTCTCTTGCTTCACTTAGACTATGCTTACACTAGAATGGTCCAAGAATAGTCCTTGCCTTGAGTTGAGTGTGTCCATTCACGTACGCTCCTAACTGCAAGTGTATCTTGGTGCTCACTTTGATGTCCCAAGATTGTCTTCACAAGTGGCAGCCAATGAATCCCTGTTTTGTCCTGTAGTGACTTTAGGCTAAAAACAAAATTTTAATTGGGGGGCATACTTTCACTTCTACGTACGCTTCCCCTTCCCATACCTTCACATTTTTCTTTCAAGTCTTCACTTTTGCTCATAAGAGAGGGTTCACCTGAACCTTCCAAAACACTTTAATCAACACTTTTGAACCTTAGGGAAATTAGAGAAATACCTCTGCAGCCTGCAACCAGTTCCTCCAATTTACCCTTTGTGGACAATTAACTGTGCACTACCTGTGCACTTTGACACCTACACTTTAGCATTTTGACTTTGCACCTATTGACTTTGACCTTGACTTTGTTGCCTTTGACCAAATTTGACTTTGACCTTTTGACTTTGACTTTGATTGACTTTGACTACGGTTGACTTTTGCCAATATGACTTTTATGGGCTCAACAACATGTCCATTATGTGTGCTGCAGATCAAGCTTTCCTAGTTAATGAAAAGGGCAAAGATAAATGGATTTCTTCTACTACTAAGCAAAAATCTACTAATTCTACACAAACAAAGAAGGATGGAAGAGACAAGAAGAAAATAGAAAAGCAAAAATTATTTTGCAAATATTGTAAAGGAAATGATCATTTCATAAAGAGTTGTCCAAAACAAGCTGCTAAAGAAGCAAGGAAGAAAGAGGTTAGAATGGTTGTTGCAGAGGCCTCTACACCCAAAATAGAGCCTACTAATCTTGTGCCGAATGAAGAATGGGCATTTACCACTCTTTGCAATTATGACCCATCTTCTCATGAATGGTGTATGTCTACAATAGACTCAGATGTTCGGTACTTTGATAGTGGGGCAACCAAACATATTACCTTGCAGTGCAGTTTCTTCACTTCACTTGAGCATATGCCTATAGGGAATACTATCACATGCACCAACAACTCCTCTTATCCTATTATGGGATTTGGTAAGATCATTCAAACTACGCTTGATGGTAGTTCTTTTACATTGTCAAATGCTTTATTTGTGCCAGGGATCAAGAAAAATTTGTTATCTGTTTCAGCATTAGCTAAGATTGGCTTGGTCGTGAAAGTTGTTGATGACAAATATACAGTTCATGATCTATCAAATGGTGACATCATTATTGCTTCTGGCATTCTATGTTATAGGCTATATAAGCTCATAGATTATGCAAAATCTATGAATGATTCAGCATTTGCAGTTCAAGATTCTCAAGCTATGTCAGATGCAAAGCTTTGGCATGCACACTTTGGTCATCTAAATTTTTCTAGTTTCCTACACTTGTAGAAATATGAAACAGTGTCCTCTTTGTCCAAAGTTAGGGCACCTGGTAAACATGTATGTGAAGGCTGTATTTTGGACAAAATGTTGTGTTCCTCCTTCCCAAAAGATGGTTCAATTCGAGCTACTAAAAAATTGTAGCTTATTCACAGTGATGTCTGTGGTCCTATGTAGACACCTTCTTTTGGAAACTATCTTTACTTCGTGACTTTCATTGATGATTTTTCTAGGCATGCACGGGTATATCCATTGAAAGCAAAGTCTGAAGTATTCATGTGCTTCAAAAAAAATTTGGTTTTGGATGAAAAATTGTCAGCATGTAAAATAGGCACCCTCCGTTCTGATCGAGGGGACGAATATATGTCTTCTCATTTTAATGCATTATTGGCTAAACATGGGATAAAACATCAATGTACATTGCTATATACACCTCAAGAGAATGGACTTGCTGAATGGAAGAAGAGGTAACTCATGGAGATAGTGAGGTGTATGGGCAAGAGTCAGGCTTTACCATAGTTTTTGGCTTGAGGTTGTTATGTGTGCAGCATATGTACTTAACAGGTCTCCCACTAAAGCATTGCAGTCTATCACTCCATATGAGGCTTGGCATGGTAGAAAGCCATCTATTGCTCACCTCCATGTTTTTTGTTATCTAGCATATGCATTCAACAATGCAAGAAATCGGATGATAAAGCAATGAAATGTATTTTTTTCGAGTGTAGTTCTGAAAGCAAAGGCTATCATTTGTATCATCTACAGACTAAACGCATTTTGGTTAGCCGTAATGTTATTTTTGTGGAAGATGCTATTCAGCCATTACTTTCATGTACTAAGGAGACATCAGTTAGCTCCAAAGACATGTATGACACTTTGCTGCCTCTTTCTAGAGTTGGAGAGTCTAGCGTTGGTCCTAATGAAGCAACTTCTTAGCCTTTAGAGGTTTCATGTGATGATGCAGATTTACATGGCGCACTTGTTGATGAAAGAACTGATATTGAGGAGGCAAAAAATATGCCAAAATGGTTGGTGCAGACTTTGTGTGATAGCAAATTAGATGCACCTCTATCATATCATACTTGTTCAGGCTCTCATAGTGCCTCTAGTCTTTATGATGAGAATGAGCCTGTTTTGTTTGTTGAAGCACAAAATTCTAAAAATTGGATGGCTTCTATGCAATCAGAATATGATGCTATCATGAAAAATGGTACTTGGTCTGTATGTGGCTTGCCTCCTGGCAAGAAGGTCATTGGCACTAGGTATACAAGTTGAAGCGTAAGCCTCATGGAGTAGTTTGCACTTGCAACTCAACATGGTTGGAATGTACATCACTTGGAAATTAAAATTGCATTTCTAAATGGTGACTTGCATGAAGACGTGTATGTTTTTCAGCCCTGTGGCTTTGTGCAGGAAGGGCATGAAAACCAAGTGTGCAGGTTGAAAAAGGCATTATATGGTTTAAAGCAAGCACCACATGCTTGGTATGAAAAGATACATGCCTACCTGATTGCACATGGTTTTGAGAATAGTCCAACTAATAGCACCTTATGTGATAAGTGCAAATGATGTGCTTCTGATCATTGTTGTGTATGTTGATGAAATGTTGAAATGTTGCTCACTGGATCTCATGAGAAGCATATTATTGATTTTAAGGCTGATTTGCATGCCTCATTTGAGATGTCAGATTTGGTGCATTTGCATCATTATTTGGGCATTCAGTTTATGCAAGTTGATGGTGGAATAGCTTTGTGTCAAACAAAATACATTGACACATTATTGCAGCATTTTTCCATTCCTATGGAGATAGGTTTACAATTGAGTCTTCATGATGCTAGATATGCATTTGATGTTCTTCTCTATCAGCAGGCTATTTGATGCTTGATTTACTTATGCATTACTCGACCAGATATTCAATTTGTTGCTCAGAGATGAGCAAGTTTATGCATTGCCCAAGTGTCAAGCATTGGTAGGCAGTTAAGCACATCTTTCGCTACTTGAGTGATACCCGACTACTTGGATTGTTTTATCCCAAGGAGGGATCACTACTGCCATATTTAGATGCTTTTTATGACTCTGACTGGGTTGGTTGCTATGACACTCATGTGTCCACTAGTGGCTTTTGCTTCATGCTTGGTAGCTCATGTATATCTTGGTTGAGCAAGAAGGAGCCTATTGTGGCCACTTCCGATTGTGAGGCTGAGTATAGGGCAGCTTTCACAGCGACTATTGAGTATGTGTGGCTCAGATGCCTTATGGCTAATTTGGATGTTGGTCAGTCCTCTACCACCACCATTTTCACTAACAGTCAGAGTGCAGTGGTAGTTGTGAGGAACCATGTGTTCCATGCTCGCACTTGGGCTGAATTCCTTTTGTGGATTGATTCCACATAGCTTGGCACTTCCTTATAGATGAGTGCCAGATCCTTGTTCACTGCATCACTCCTAGGGTGGATTTGTTGATATATTTTAGGTAGTGATGTGTGTGAACACACTATAACTGTCAGGGCACTTTTTTTCCTCTTTAGGAGGTTTTACCCCCTAGCTTGTATATATGCCTATAGCCCTTATGGGTTACTTATCTTTGTACATTCTCTTAGTAATACATTCAGTATTGTGTATTGTGCTCCAAGCTTCTTCTTCTTCCTTGTGTTGTTCGTGTGCTTCCGTAGACCTCAAACTCCAACATGAATGACACCATTTCTCAATCATTTATGTCTCCAAACTAGTATCCTTTCTAGAGAATGATGTGTGTTGTCACTTTCTTGCAGAGAAACAATACCCTCTATTAGGTTATCCTCCCTAGAAATGAACTTTCTTAGTTTAGTGATATGAAACACTAGATGGACTGTGCAATCTGGAGGAAACTCTAATCGGTAAGCAACATCGCTAAGCTTCTTGACTATCTTCCAAGGCCCACAAAACCTTGGTGAGAGCTTAGTGCACTTCTTTGTAGATAGTGAGGTTGTGCCATCACTCTCAGTAAATAAATCTAGTAAAGCTCAATGAAGCATCACTAACATATACCAGCGTGACCACTATACATGTCAGCGAAATGAAAAAGTGATATGTGCCATCCTAGAACATCACATGTTGAGCTTGATATCTCAACACTCCCCTTCAAGCTCAACGTCATGTCCTCTAAGCCAAGCATCTTCCAAAATGTCTTCAGCTTTTTTGCTCCAAGTGCTTTAGTAAAAATATCAGCAACCTGCTCATCTGTCCTCACGTAAACAAGATCAATATCTCTTGCTTGTACCTTCTCTCTGATGAATTGATAATGCACCTTGATATTTTTTGTTCTAGCATGAAAAGCAAGATTCTGTGCTAAGTGTATGCTGCTAAGATTATCACAATGTGTGGTGATAGGCTTTTGCACTTCCACACGTAAATTTACAAGTAGCATCTCTAGCCATGATGCTTCACATGCTTCCATTGTAGCACCTCTATCCTCAGCCTCTGTACTTGACAAAGCAACAGTGGGCTGCTTCTTGCTGCTTCTTGCTGCTTCATGTAATAGCTACAATCCCAAGTAATAATAGAAAGCCACTAGTAGATCTTTTATCTAAAATACTACTAGCCCAATGTGTATTGGTGTATCCATGAACATGCAAATCTACACCAGCTTCATAAAACAATGCATAATCCAAATTAGCACTCACATAATGTAGAGTGCACCTCAAAGCATCTAGATGTGGTTTCTTGGGAACCTGCATAAATTGACTTTCAAGTCCAACCGTGTAGCTTAGATCAGGCCTTGTAATTGTGAGATATATCAAACTTCCCACAATTTTCTTGTACATAGTGGCATTTTCCAATGCTTTACCTGATGTAGAATCCAACTTCAAATTCTAATCTAGTAGCATAGAAACTGGCTTATGGCATACTTTTGCAGCATACTCAAGGCATATTGCCTTTGTGACATCCATATACCTGTTTCTGTATGTATAAACTCAATGCCCAAGAAATAGCGTAGCACACCAAGATCTTTCATGTCAACTTACTGCATAAGAAGTTGATTTACCTCTTTAATGTTTTATTCTATATCACCACCTAAAATCAAGTCATCAACATAAATAGCCACAATTATGATGCCATCATCACCCTTACTTGCATATAGAGAATGATCTGCATCACACATAAAAAACCCAATGGTGGTTAAGTAATCAGCAATCCTTGCATGCCATGCATGAGGAGCTTGCTTAAGACCATACAAAGCCTTTTGCAACTTGTAAACATATTCTAGATGCTTTGAATCTTCATATCCTTGTGGCTGGTCCATGTATACTTCTTCCTGTAACTCACCATGTAGCAAAGCATTCTTCACATCCATTTGATGCAAAGTCCATCCTTTTGTTGTAGCTAATGCAACAAGTGTTTTGATAGTAGACATTTTAGCTACATGTTTGAATGTTTCCTCATAATCAATGCCATATGTCTGTGCATATCCTTTTGCTACCAATCATGCTTTGTACCTGATTATGCTACCATCAGCATTGTGCTTTACCTTGTAAACCCACTTGAAGCCTATGGGTTTCTTTCCTTGGGGCAATATTATTTCCATAAAGTGCTGCCATCTCCTCATCCATAGATTTTTTCGAGTCTGCATTTCCAATTGCATCTTCAAAACAAGAGGGTTCAGCATCTTGTATTACCTTTTTCATGTAGGCATAAGGATGAGCCATGTAACTATCATATGTCAATCATTGCACTGAATTCCGCATCCTCCAAGATCTTCTTGGTCCTGAGTCACTTCTCCTTGTATCTTCTGCATGTGCCTTTCTTACTCTTGGAGTCTTCACAGAGGGCAATCCAAGTTCCTCATCAAGATTCTTTTCTAAACCGCTTGAATCTCCATCGTCTTCGAAATCTACATATGTTTTACTACCATCAAAAAGCTTTTCTTTACCTTTCTTGGATGTATTTGATGAATTTGTTGGACTAAAATTTCCATGCAATCTTCCACTCCATGGATTTGAGTTGGAACTATTGCTTGGTGATTCATCTAGTCCACTCAAAACTTGAGATTCTACACTTGATTTTTCAGCATTTTCTTTGTCATTTGATTAGAGATTAAGTCCATCTTTCGCATCTGCATAAAAGCTTGACATTTCATCAAATACCACATATGTGCTCACCTTCACCTATCGTGTGAGTGGGTTATAACATTTATATCCCTTTTGCTCAAGGAAGTATCCAATGAAGAAACATTTTTCTGCTTTTGGATCAAGCTTCATCCTTAACTCATCTAGAACATGTACATATGCAATAAAACCAAAAACTTTCATATGTGATAAGTTTGGCTTTTTACATGTGAACTTCTCTTCAGGTGTAACTTGATGTACAGCAGCAGATGGAGTTCTGTTCATGATGTATACAGTCGTATGCATAGCTTCTGCCCAATAACAATGAGGCATATTCTTCTCAGCCATCAAGTCTCTTGCTATTTCTCCAATATGTCTATTTTTGTATTCAGCAATGCCATTCTGTTGTGGTGTGTACCTGCATGAAATATGATGTCGAACTCCATGACTTTTAAGAAAATTGTTGTACTCATTTGACATGTATTCACCTCCTCCATCAGATCTTACTTCCCTGTCTTCTTTTCCACCATAGCTTTAAAATTATGAAAGTGAGTGAACACATCACTCTTCTCTTTCATGAAATATGCCCACACTTTTCATGTATGGTCATCAAATAAAGTAACATAAAACCTGCAACCACCCATAGATGTGGTCTTTGCAAGACCCCAAACATCTATATGTACTATTTCGCACATTCTCGCTAACATTCTTGTCATGCGGAAATGATGCTCTAGACTGTTTACCGAATTGACATGTTGCACATACCTTTTGCATTTCTACAACTTTGAAATTTGGTAGTTCATTGATAATCTCCTTTGACTACATGGATTTCAGCCTTTGCAGATTTGCATGTCCAATTTGTTTGTGCCAGATCTCTATATCAGCAATAACTCCTACACCTTTTGTAAACATGGTTGCATTCATTTCAGGAATTTTAAAATTTAAGGTGAACATCCTACCCACTTTGTTTCCTTTGGCTATCAATCTTCCATCCTGTTTGTACTCTTCTACATTTAGACCATCAGCATTGAACCTGACTTGTAATCCCTGGTCAACCATTTTTCCAATAGAAACCAGATTCTTTGTTATATTTGGAACATGCAACACATCAACAAGATGTTTTACCTTTCCATCCTCCATAGGCAGTGCTTTGTTTCCTATATGCTCGATGGGTGTGATGTGTCATCACCTGTTTCAACATATCTAGGAACTGGCAATTTTTGCAAAGTACTAAACCATTCTGCATGACTAGTCATGTGATTTGAAGCACCTGAATGAATATACCAGACATTCATTCGATTTTGAAACATCATCAAACATCATATTTATCATGTGATGTTGAACCATGAATAGCTTCTCAGAATCATCTGCACTTGTCGGTGCATAGTTGTTTTGTTGCCTTCTATTATTTTGATTCTTCAGCCTGCAATCACATTCAAAGTGTCCAAGTTTAACACAATTCTAGCATCCTTTATTGTCATTACTTGAATCATTTCTTTGGCAATTTCTGCTGCCTCTTTGGCTCCCCTACCTCGAAATTGTCCTCTATCTCCTCCATGATTCTATTGTTGACCTTGGTCTTGGTTATTGTGTCCTCCCCCACTTCTGAAGCCTCAATCTCTACCTCTTCCTCGACCATAGTAGAATACCTACTCAGAACTAGGTTTTCCTTGGGAGTTTGATTCCTCACCAAGATTCTTTTCTTCAATAATCAACATGGACACCTGATCAACAAAATTTGGGATATTTTCCCTAGTCTGAATAGACGTTCTGAACTGCTTATATATACCTCCTAAACCATGAAGGCATACTTCCACCTTATCATCATCATCATCTACATTCATGCCAATAGATGCAAGTGACTCACATATGCTTTTGATTTTCAGCGTGTAGTCACTTATCAACATGCCCTTTTTCTCTAGTGTATGCAGCTCGTTCTTGAGTTGCAATTTCCTTGCCTTTGTATTGGTCTCATATAATGTGATCAAACTATTCCAAGCCTCTTTCGGAGTCTTGGCATCCTATATGTGCCCAATCATGCTATCTTGTATGCTAACAAATAGCCAATACATTACCTTTCATGCTCCTTGATTCTATTCTTCATATGCTCTTAACTAGTCTTTGGTATGATTCCTCTCTAGTAACTATGGAGCGTTTTCGTTCTCTCCTTCGATGTACTTCCAATAGCCTTTTCCCATCAAGAAATTCTTCATTCTAAATCTCCAAGCATGGAAGTTGTTCTTGTCCAACTTATTGCTCATAAGCTGACTCATTCCATCTATGTTTGCCATTTCCGCAGCAATTCACACACTAAAAAAAACCCTACAAGCACTACATCTGCTTGAGCACTATCACACTTTGACATGACAATTCGATCTCAAAAAAATGCAATTTTTGTGTATCAACAGTACACAGAATCACTTGAAATTCTAGATCTGGAATATATGAGTGTTGCCAAACATAATGCAAGTGTCAATTTTGCAAACTGGCTTGATTTTTCTATGGGCTCCACCTTATGGGCTCAAAATGGAGGTTGAGATGGCTCTGAAACTCTGATCTGACAAAAATGAGTGACCCTAAAGGGCTAATTCATGAAAATATTTTGAGGACGTCTACCTTCACCCCAATTTTCATAGCAATCTAAGATTTTTTGTGAATCACACCTTCTCCATGCCTTCTCGTGTACTCTTCACCGTCGACCTTCTCTAAGAGCTCTCTGTAGCCACACTGGCTCTGATACCATGTCACGAGGAAGGAGATAAGCAAGATATTTTCCCATGAGCATGTGTTAGCAAGTAGGCATGTATCTTCTCATACCAATCATGTGCTAGCAAGTAGGCACATATCTTCTCATACCAATCATGTGCTAGCAAGTAGGCATGTATCTTCTCATACCAACCATGGGGCTGAAAAATATACACTAGTTCATGTAAATCATCATTCAAAAATGTAGTTTTAATATCAATTTGAAGTACATTCCAACCATGATGAGTTGCAAGTTCACAAATCCTATGAACAAGGTCATTCGTCATGTGGGAGCAAAGGTCTCATCAAAATCAATGTCTCTCTCTTGAGCATAACCTTGGCAACAAGCCTAACATTATGCATGTCAACTAATCCATTGGGCTTGCATTTCAGCTTGTATACCCATTTAGTGTCAGTGATCTTTTTGTTTGCAGACAAATCACATAAAGAACAAGTAACATTCCTCATAACAGTATCATATTCTGATTGCATAATAGCCATCCAATTTTTTGAATTTGTGTTTCATCAAATGAAACAGATTCATTCTCATCACATAGCCTAGAGGAAGTCATTTCATAACAATTTGATGCAAAGGAAACACTATGAGAGCCTCAATAAGTATGATATGAAAAGGTGCATCTAATTTGTTATCTCTCAAATTCTCCACAAGCCACTTAGGCATAGTTTTTGCATTTTCTATGTCAATGCCCTCATCAACGGGTGCATCATGTAAATTCGCATCAAAGGTGGAATGATCTGCATCACCTTTTGAAACCTATAAAGGTTGAGAAATTGCCTTGATTGGACCAATGATTGACTATCCAACTATAAAAGTGGAAGCAAAATGTCATACACATACTTCAAGCTAATTGATGTCTCCTTGGTACACATGAAACTAAGGGCTGAATTGCATCTTCCTCAAAAACAACATCATAGCTAACAAAAATGCATTTAGTCAATGGATGATATAGATGATACCCTTTGCTTTCATATATATGCCCAAAAAAATACACTTCATTGCTTTATCATCCTTTTTAGTGTTGATGCATAGGCACTAATGCATATGTCAGACAACCAAAGACATATAGATAAGCAACATATATGGAATGATAGATTGTAGTTCTTTGGTGGGACACTTGTTAAGTACCTATGTTGCACACATAACAACCTCGATCCAAAAGCTATGTGGTAAAGCTTGTCTTTTGACCATATGCCTCGCCATTTCCATGAGAGAAGTTCTTTCTTTCAGCAAATCCATTTTGTTAAGGTGTACATGACACTGTACATTCATGCTTTATCCCACGCTCAACCAAAAATGCATTAAAGTTAGAAGACATGTATCCCCCTAATCAAAATAGAGGTGCCCATTTAACATGTTGATAGATTTTAAGCCATGACCAAGATTTATATAAAGCACATGAACACGTTTGACTTTGTTTTCAATGGATAAACCCATGCATGCCTAGAAAATTCATCAATGAAAGTCGAGAAGTATAGGTAGATCCCAAATGAAGATGTCTGCATAGGACCATGTGCATCACTATGAACAAAAAACAATATATCAGCAACTCTAATTGAACCTTCTTTTGGGAAGGAGCAACACCACATTTTCTCCAAATTATAGTCATCACATACATGTTTAGAAGGTGCCTCAATTTTTGGCAAAGAGGACACCATTTCATATTTATGTAGGCAGAGCAAACTAGAGAAATTCATATAATCAAATCATGCATGCCAAAGCTTTGCATCTAAAATAGCCTAAGAATCATGAACTACACATGATGAATCATTCACAAATTTTGCATAGTCTATGAGCTTATATAGCCCACGACATAAAATGCCAAAAGTAGTAACATCACCATTTCAGAGATTATTAACTCAACCAATCTTGGCTAATGTTGAAAATAATAATAGATTTAAATATATAAGGCATTTGAAAATGTGAAAGAACTACCAACAAAAGTATTCAAAATGATATTTACAACTCCCACATGATAAGAGGAGTTGTTGCTCTAGCACAATGGTGAGAACCACGTTAAGAAGCTCCACCTCTTTAATGTCAATCCGCGAAAGAGATAGGAGTGATATGAAGATCCTGAATGTGAGATGAAGTGAGAGTGAAGGTGTGAAGCATAGAGATACACACACACATACACACACACTACGAAGAGACAAGCAAGACACAATGGAAGGTGAGAAATCAACTCTATTACTCAAGAACACTCTTACAAGCTCAAAATAGCTCTAAGCTCTTCTCTACTCAAACAAGCTAACCTCAAAAATGAGCTCTCTAGCTCTTTTTATAGATTCTAGACTAGTTTTGACCGGTTTTACATCTAGTGACCGGCATAGTTAAAAAATAGGTCCTAGATTCTATTTAGAAGGGTAAACGGTGTCTAAAAATAACCAAAATTGGTACGTGCATTCTACCCAAGCTCGAGGACTCCTCGGCTTGCACAAAATGGAGCTATAAATTACAAAAAGGGTTTTTCTATGTTACATATGTTACAATAGTGATGAACAGCACTGTTGGAGGTCTTGAAGAATATTTATAAAACATAAATCTTTGAAAAATTGATTCGACTGACTCCCTGCTCTATCTTTACATGCTTCCGCATCTTCTATGCCTCTGGCTATTGCCAACACCCCCCTCCCTCTCGCTTCTATCGTCCTCGACAGAACCTTGTTGTGAGGTCTGTCGGATGTAATTCTGTAGGAGCTCCTGAGCGAGGGTGTGTTCTGATATTTGAATGCCTCAGGCCAAATCTACCGCTAGTTTCTCCCAATCAATTGGTTGCGGTTCATCAAATGGTGGGAGTCGATAATGTGTGGAATATACCATCTGTTCACAGGCGAATAATTGAAGCAAATGTGTGGGCCTACTGATGAACACTTATGAATGGTATTCCCAAAAACCGGTTGTGAACATTTCTTTGAAGGTCTGCTTGTAGCACGCCGGTAAATATTTGATTCTGCAATGCCAGGCATAACACACCCGAAGCGATGGCGTTGTACTCATATCATATGCAAGATCTAGATTGCCATGCTCGAAGCCCGGGGTGTTTACATGAGGTGCCTTGACGCATCTGAAGACTTTAAAAACCATCTGCATCATGTCAAATATCTTGACAGTCATGTGCGCTGCTATATCGTCCATGTGTTTTAAGCGAGGGAGCCAGTGACGAATCGTTGCCATCATGTATCTGACTGTAGGTGGTCCGGTGGGTGGGGTGAAGTATGGGTAATTCAACCAGTCCTAGCATTGCTTCTTATTCTGTACTTTAATCACAAATGCCTTCCAAGAGTGGCGATGTGGCACTGGTCCCCAACATGGGTTGTATTTTAAGTGTAGTGGTGCCTTGGCCCATGTACTCATCATCTCAGGATATTTCTATAAGAGATCCTTGCGCCATTCTGGTTGATAGATTTCTCCTTGCTGCTTGTCTGTTGGCAAATCGTCAGGCTCAAACTGAGTAGCGTGAGAGGGTTTCTTGCCTGTTTCTTTCTCTATGGCCAAATGATATTCTGCCATTAACATAAAATAAGGTTTATATTGTAGCTCATGCCCTGATATGTATTTGCGAGGGGCCAAATGAGCAAAGTATGGGGACTGTAAAATGTGTTCTTCAATCATTTCCATGGCGTGAAGCTGAGCTTCTACCCGTGCTAAGTGGGTTTTTCCCAGTTCTTCTATCGTCTTCATCCATGCGGGAGTTAGAAGTTCGAAAGTCGTCTGGCCTTCAGTCGTGACTCGTCCGCCTGGGATGGGTTGGGGTTCATATGCTTCTTCAAAAGTTTCCTCCACCGGAATAGTGATTGTTTCTTCCTCGGCTGGTAGTTCCAATGGGGAGTCTGGCCTTAGTGGTGCTTCATATACCGCTATCTATGATTGGAGCGTTGATACCTGGGCCCGTAAAGCGTTGAGTTCCTCTAGGATGTCAGGAGATGGGTCCGCAGGAGCTGGTAGTCCTTGTTGTATTGGTGCTCATAGTTGCAGTAGTTTATGATCTTCTTTTAGCTTTTGATATTCCTCATTCATGCTGTCGTACTCATCTAACAATCTGACATGATCTTCTAACAACATCTTCATAGACTTTGAGGGCACGGCCTTGAAGCGACTGGGGCTCAATGGTTGGTCTGGTTGATCTAGGGAAGCTTCTAAATTCTCTCTGTTCTGTTCTTGTAAGCGCTGGTTCTCTTCTTTCGCTGCTGCCAAGGGTCGTCTGAGTAAGCCCATGTTCCTAGTGAGCGTTGCATTGCGAATAGTATGTGCCCTTAATAAGTTATCGATATCCGTGACAGCCTCTTTTGTCTTTGCTTCACTTTCTAGTTCCAATTTATGATATGCCTCTCGTAGCTCTTGGTAGCGGGTATTCAATGAGGCATTCTCGATGGATAGTGAATTGAGCTGCGATTGTAAGTCATTCGTTGTCTTCTGCAGCTGCTGATAATTAGTTCCAAGAGATGTGAACTCATCTCTTACTTGAGTCATACAGGTGAGCATTTGTCGAAATGCATTATCTACAGTGGGTGATAATATTAATGGTGTGCTAAGTGAAGATGCAGTGGGTGTAGATGCAAAGGGAATGGAGAATGGGGGTGGGAAAATGGATGTTGTGGTGATTGTGGAAACTTGTGGTGTGCCTATGTATGGTTGTGCCATGAATGAAGTGAGTGGTGGTGCGGTGGGTGGTGATATATCCATGTCGCTGGATGTGGTGTCCAGTGCGGTGACTGTGAATAGTGGTGTGATCGTGGGTGCTTGTGTGGGTGTAAATACAGGGTTTACAAAGGTTGAAGAGTAATTTACAGAGGGGTTCTCTTGTACTCCTTGGTGGAAAGGGGAAAGAGGAATGACGGTGGGTTGAGGGGGTGAAACAAGGGAGAAGGTTAATGGAGGTGGGAATGGGAAAAGGGGTCTTGGAGGTGTGGGGAAGGACGGGAAGGATGCGGGGAAGATTGCACTGGAGAGAAGCGTAGAAGTTCTAGGGGGTAGACTAGGTTGAGTGGGTGCAGGAATTGTCGGGTGAATGGAAGTAAGGAAGGCTTCTGCTACAGCGCTATCCAAAGATGTGGATGGTCTAGGAGAGATCGGATGTATAGGGGAGATTGGAGATACAGGAGGTGAAAGAGGAGTGGTTGGGGTGGCGGGTACTTCGGTTACAGTGGTATGTACAATAGTGGTGTGGGGCGGGGAGTCGATGATAATGGTGTCTTCTCCCAATGAGCCTTCAGGGACGAGACGTGCTTCCCTAGCCTGTTTTGAAGATTGACCGCAGGTGGGTACCCGAATGTATTCACCAGGTTTGATTAGTAGATGGATTCTACGAGGGTCATATTGCGGTAACGGTTTCCTCTGCAAATATCGTAAGGCTTCTGTGGATCCCACTGATTTGACAAGTTCTCTCAAGCCTCTGATGTATACTTCTTCGAATCCGCCTGAGACAAGTTCCTGTTCTATAAGTGCTTGACTCTCTTCCTTAGTCAATTTCTTGCGCGCCCAAACTTTCTCTATGGTGCGATACAATTTTTTGATGGCTAGCGTATAAGTTGCTGCTTCAAAGGTTTCATCTTCATGCGTACTGGTATCACCCTGGGTGTCGATGTGCTGTCCTTGTTCATCTGTCTGCACATGTTCTTGGGATTCATGAGTGCCTTGGCTGGCTTCATCATCTCCGTCATCTTCATCGGTTTCTGTTCTTTCGTCCTCGGAACTAGATACTACTTGTCCTTGTGGTTGGTCTCGGGGCATGGTCGGGTAGCTTGGCCGTTCATATTCTTGAGAAAATATATGTCTTTCTGAAAACTGAAATTCATTGGAGAAAGCATCTTGCATTTCAAAATCAAAGGTTGTATCTATAGGTTCCGCTTCCAAGTTGGGTATCAGAAAAGAAAAAGCTTCTGCACCAATAGTGGTGGGAACTTCTGCTGTAGTGGTGGTAGGTCCTGGGACTGTGGCTGCTTGATGCTCAACTGTGCTGGTGGTGGCCTCCGTTATAACCGGTCTTGATAACCGTATGCGAATTGGTTGTACGATTGTAGGAGCCTCAGTTGGAGACTGTTCTGGAGAGGGTTGCGGTGACAGTGATTTTGGGACCTGTAGGCATGGGATAGTACCTCTCATGCGCTTTCCTGCTCGTCCTTTGCTAGGCTTCCTAGCTTTCTTAGTTGTCCCTTTGAATGCTTTCAACTCCTCGCTTGTCATTGCTCGCTCGATAGGTAAATCGTAGGCCAAACACATATATACAATGCGCGTGAGGGTGCAACATCCATTGATGACCTTCTTTCTTTCCCATCTGTGTTGTGCTAAGTATAGCTGATCAATGATCCAGCTTGCTAGATCAACGGTCTGTGGTCCAGTACATGCTAAATATAAACCAAACCATATACGCTTGTGGGGCATGGTGAATCTATCCTGAGCGGGGAAAGCGAAATGTTGCATGCATATCCTCAATGGTTTAGAGAGCTCAGGTGTGATTGCTGAAATATCTTCCCACTTAGTAACATCCCCACGTTTCATAGGCTCTGGAATCAGCCTTTCTCGTTCTGTTGGAGTGTGTGTACCATGGATCTTGATTGCAGCACGAATCAAATCTTTCGAAAGGTAAAACCTCTTATATGGTAGACCATTTACTAATGACGGCAAAATGAATGTTCCTGGTAGATACTTGTTCTCCGAAGCTATCAAAGTGGTGATTAAGTAAAAGCATCTATAGAAGTTGGGTTTAGGCAACGGATCACTAAAATATTCAGTAAAGCCTGCTCTTGCCCAAACATGCGTTAAATCTTCTGTGTTTTGTAGTCCTTCGAATTCTCTTGAGAAGAATTGATACTTGGCCCAAGTACGGTGATCAAATGCCAAATTGGCCTCAAAGATGAAATCTGCATCCGCTAGCGGTCCTGCTAATCCTTGGAACCAGTGAGAATTGCCATGAATCTTCTCAGTGTAACCCCTAGGAGGGTCGTCAATCGGCATGGGTCCTCGAAATCCCTGGAATTCTGGTGGTTGAGTCATAGGATGGGGCTCCGCTAGTAGTTCTCCAATATTGTTCATGGGTACACTAGGGCCAGTTTCTAATGGTCCTTCTGCCTGCATGATGATTGATGCGAATGCGTAGTAGATCTGCTACGTAAGATTAACACATTAGTATGGAAATTAAATATGATCCCATTAAAGTGAGACCGCAATCCCTTTCCATAACCGATGTGTAACGCGTGTAGCCAAGTGTCATGATGTGGTTTATGGAATGACTGTTGCAAAACTAATGCAAGTCTCTAGACACCTACATGCTTCAGATGATGCATACATTTCTTAATGAGGTATTATTACAGGTGACATTGGGTTATAGTGTGTGGATTTATACAAGGTTCAGTCATGAATGAGTTATTACAAGGTTGTAGATTAGTCGGGGTGGGAGTTATGTTAGAAAAGGGAGTCGTAGAGGGCGTCTGGATACGTTTCGGTATCCACTTCCTAAGAGTTTCTGAGCGGTTGGAATGTTTCTTCTGAGGAACAAAAGTTGAGATCGGATGTGATGGGGTTAAAGGGTGAAGAGATTTTTGAGGGTTATATATTACATGGCTTGAGGGTTGAGCTATAATACACTGCTTGGGTACCCAAATCTGCATGGGTGTGGGTCGGTTCATAAGGTACTTCTTGGCGATCCAAATATGTCGAATGTTCGAACTTGTAGAAGAAGGTCGAGGGGATGTTGGATACTGATTCTGCTTCTGCCTTGACTTCTTCTTATCAATGTCTGCGTTGTTGAAACCCGTCGGTGCGCTCTGTCCTTTTGGCACCCATATTTGTCTCGTGCCTCTTGCTTTGTGATACTGATACTGTGGCTTTCTTTTAGTATTCTAATAATGTCATCGGTCTAGATTCTTTCATCGTGGTTGACTCCTTGGTGGTTGAGGTTGAGAGGTCGGATGGACACTCTGCTTTGAAAAAGAAGGGAGGTCCAACACTTGCAAAACCTGCCCATTAGGAAGTGATCCGTTTTGTAGCAAAAATCTAGGCCAATCCGCAGTAAGTGTGGAAGGATGGGCACCGCAGTTGATAGTGTCCATTTGGCCGTTGATGCAACCCACCTGACCCATCTGTTTGATGGTTACCCCTTCTAGTTTGCAGGAAGCCCAAGGGAAAATCTCCTGACGTCCTTCTGGTTGATAATTGTCCATCGCCAAGCCCGCGTGGGTCGGTGTAGATGTAACGTGACTGATCTGATCAAAGATCTTCCGGTCTTTCGTCGCATGCATTTCATAAGGTCTAGGGTTACATACCTCAGGCGGATTGCCATTAGGGAAGTCAAGCGATATCACTCGCTTCTGATCTAAGGTTCCAATCTGCAAGGAGCCTTGTCTAAGATTTAGGTCCACTGAGTGATTGTATAGCCAATCTTGGCCAAGGATTAGGGGTTCTGTCTGTCCTCATCATGGCACACTAGTAACTTTACTGTTATAGTCACTTCGCTTATGAGGATAGGAAGGTCCACCTCACCCATGCAAGGGGTTTCCATGCTTCCTAGCCCTATGAGGTATGCCTCAATTGGCCGCATTTCTATTCCTGAATCCTTATAGTGGGACCATCTAATCGCACTAGTCGCAGCACCTGAGTCAATTAAAGCCCTGAGCTCTTGGCAAGGGTTGCAATGCTCTAGCCTGACTGTAGTGAATGGTCTCCTATCCACTATGCTAGGATGAGTGGTTGACTTTACTTGACACATGGCCATGGGATATCTGGGTGATGTTTCCAGATGGTTATACTGGTCTCTCCCTAGTCCTTGTCTTCTTAGCTTCATGCGCTTAATGCATTCTATGGCTTCTGCCTGAGCTTCTACATGTATTCTATTTTCTTCCTCCTTATGCTTCTTTGCCAACGTGAGTTGTCTAAGCATATCCTCAGTAAGAGGTTCTTGATATAACTTGACTCTACAGCCACTAATGTAATTAGGCATTATGTCTCCTTCTAAGGTGGCTAACTGTACTACTCCACTTGTTGAGAGTCTAGTAATGATCATAGGTCCATAACCTCGCTTTTCTAACTTCCGTGCGTGTTGCTTCAGTGTATATACTAAGACTAAATCTCCTTCTTTTAAACCTTTATCTTTCACATGCGCATCAAAATAGGCTTTCTGTCGTTTCTTTGCCGCATATATTCCTGCTGTTGCTTTCAGCCTGGTTTCTCCTAATCGTTCCAAGTCCATTATTCTTGCTGATAATTCATGGCCGGTCCACTGATGGTCATGTGCAACTTTAAGGCTCGGTATCAAGAAGTCCAAAGGAAGCACAGCATTCTGACCAAAAACCATCTGAAAGGGAGTTGCATTGAGTACGGTCTTGTAGGCCACTCGATATGCCCAAACAGCGTGGTGTAACTGTTTGTCCCAATCTGAACGTTTGTTGTTAACGAGTTTTGTCAGTACATTACAAAGGATCTTGTTAGTGCTTTCAGCCTGACCATAGGCCTGAGGATGATATGGTGCGGATTTCTTGTGAATCACCATAAAATCCTGTAACAAATATAGAAAGTGAGTTCCTCAATCGCTCACTAACTCTATAGGCAATCCATATCTTGTAAAGACATCAAATAAGAATTTTGCAGTCGTGTGTGCATCATTCTTTTTCGTGGCTTTTGCCTCTACCCATTTGGTAAGATAATCTGTCACAACAATAATGTAATCAGCATGTGTACCTTTTGCAGGGGGGTTAATGGGTCCTACAAATTCTATACCCCACTTAGAAAATGCACGTCCTCCCATCATGGGTTTCAATGGCATTTCATCTTTGCGAGTAGGAAACTGAGTTCTTTGGCACACATCACATCTCTTTACATAGGTATGCGCATCCATGTGAAGAGTGGGCCACCATAATCCTGCAAAGAGGATGGCTTTGATTATCCTATCGGGTCCAAAATGACCTCCTGCAACACCCTGGTGTGCAGTCTCTAGTATGCTCAGATAATTGCTTTCATGAACACATTGTCTTAGGTATCCGTCTCTTCCTCTTTTGTATAGATTATCGCCAATAAGTGAATAGTCTTGAGCTTCCTTCTCTAGACTGCGTTGTCGTGCTAAAGCCATTCCTTGAGGGAATGTTTTAGTCCTCAAGTATGTCACTAAGGGTTCACTCCAGTCTGGTGTGAGAGACATGTGATACAATGTAGCATGTTCTATTGGTAGTCTTTCACAACACACAAGGCATTCTTTACACAATTTATAGACATCTGCTTCCATTGAAGGTCAATATACCCCTAGTCTATGCAGAGTCTGCAATGTACGATGTTTTGAATGATGTTGCTTTAATGCACCTACATGTGCTAATTGCAACGAATTCGCATGTTCTGATTCATCTACACAACAAGCAAGAATATTTTGATTATCTTGTTTATATATACTTCCTGCTATGATTTGATATCTTTGAGATTTGGTAATCTCTCCTTCTTTGATCCTTACCCTAGGATTCTTGGGTCCATATGTGAGAATCGGGACTATCGGCTTAGCCCATTCTGGTGCTATCTCAAGGTTAAACAAATATGCATCGGGTAACTCATCCACTACTCCTTGAGGATCTTCTCCTGAGGTTAGTCTCGATAGGTGGTCAGCTCTGAGATGTGTCTTTCCTTTTCTTACTACTACTTCAAAATCATACTCCATGAGTAATAGAAACCAACGTATTAATCGTCCTGTGTTACATGGCTTATTGACTAAATTACAATAAAGCTTGATGATCTGTAAAGAATTTGAACTTGTTAGCCAACAAATAATGCCTGAATTTCTTTACCGCGTAGATCATTCCTAATCCTTCTCGTTCCGTAGTGGTGTAATTTCTTTCTGCTGCGTTCAACTATCTGCTCGCGTAAGCTATGGGAAGATCTATATTACCTTCATTCGTGGGTTGTGCTAACACACATCCTATGGCATAGTTGGATGCATCCACATGTACATGGAATGGCTTACTCCAATCCAGGGTTGTTAATATAGGTGCTGAGCACAAACATCATTTAAGTTCATTGAATGAATTCTCACACTCATATGTCCATTCAAACTTGGTCAAAAGAGAGTACAAAGGCTTGGCTATGATTGCATACATGTGTATGAATCATCTATAATAACCACAATGTCCCATAAATGCTTGTACCTCTTTTACGTTATTTGGTCTAGGTAGTTCTGCGATCACCTTCACTTTTTCTTCGTCTATAGAGATTCCATTCTTTGACACAATGTGTCCTAGAATTTTTCCTTGTCTGACCATGAAAACGCACTTTTCTGGGTTCAAAAAAACCTGATATTCTCGACATTTGTCAAATACTTGTCTTAACTCAGGGATATGTGTTTGTCTTATATTCGAATGAGCACATAGGTCATCAACATAAACTTCCAAATTCTTGCGTAAGAATTCCTTGAAAACATAACACATGAGTCGCTGGAAAGTAGCGAGTGCATTTGTTAAGCCAAAAGGCATTACACGAAACGCAAATATGCCCCATTCTGTGGCAAAAGTTGTCTTGTGTTGATCTTCTGGAGCAATGGCTACTTGATTATAGCCTGAGAAACCATCAAGAAAGTTGTAAACTTCCTTGCCCGCAACTCTTTCCAATAGGTGTTCCGTGATAGGAAGAGGATAACTATCTCTAATCATGGCGGCATTAACTTTTTTAAGGTTAATATACACAGGCAATTTTCCATTCTTCTTGGGCACAACCACAATGGGGGATACCCATTCGGTATGCTCAATTTCATAAATGAATCCTGCTTCTATCAATCGGTCTATCTCCTCTTTAATCTTCGTAGCATAATTATCATTATGCGTGTATGGTTTTTGTTTCGTAGGTTTTGCATCTGGAGTCATAGGGATTCTATGAGAACATATGTCTGGATCTACTCTTTCAACTCTTTGTAGCTCCAAGCGAAAACATATCTATATTCGTGCAATAAGGCAACTACTTCTTCTTCTTCTTCAGTCGTCAAATCATGCCCTATGTAGGTACATTTCTCTTCTTCTCCTTCGATGGCTACTATGATTTTCTTGGTTTTCTCTCGGTTATCATATACTTCTCTGACGTCAGCTTTTCTGTTAGGCATTTGTACCATTATTCTTCTATCTTCTATTTCATACTTTTTGAAGTTCTCGGGAACCTCAAACAAGGCTTCTTCTTTTTCTGACATGGTTTCTTTCTTCTTCCTTTTCTTACCTTCACTTTTGTCAGTCACTTGTGTAGCTAATCTCACCTCATTCATAAGTTCTTCGTGTCTCTGAGGGTGAGTTTCTACTTCGTAGAAGTATTCTTCTTTTGATGCAAAATGCGGATCCATTATAATTGACTCTAGATCGAAATCGCTCGCATCCTCAAATGCACCAGTGTTAGGTTCACACTCTTCTAAAACTGAATCACACATGATTGGCTCTATTGTGAAGACAGAAATGTCATAGCCCTCCTCGTCACAATGGGGTGTCCATTGTTCTTCATTGATGGCTACGTCCATGGTTGCTAGGATTTCTACCCAACCATGGGGTTCAAATTCCTCATCTGGAAATACTACAGGTGCATAAGCTGGGTCTTGAGGGGTTCATGGATGTTGTTTTGCACCTAAAGTCCTAGCTTCTAACCGTTCTTCCTCTTGTTTTGCTACCTTACACATCCATAAATGAGTGTCCTCGTGTAACCATGAGGGGTCTGACTCTAATGAGTGTACCGATTCTGTTTTTACCTGTGTCTTATGGATGGTGTTCCATTGTATTGGGGGTACATCTCGATGTGAATAGTCTTTAAGATTGACTTTAGTAGTCACTCCTAAATGTTGCAAGTACAAAGAACTAGTTCCCCAATCTTGTACGATTTGCAACTGACGCATGAATGGTCATCCCAATATCATCTCATAAGCATGATTTTTACTAAAATCACAAATGGCAAAGGTATGCTCAAATTCCACACCACAAGTGGTGAGAGATATGCCTTCTAGTAAGCCTAATGGTTTTTCTATGTGTCCGTCAGCCATTTGTAGTTTCATCCTGGTAGGTCTCAATGCTGTCTTACCCCAACGTTTCCATAAAGCGGTGGTAGCGATGGCTACTCCGGCTCTTGAATCTAATATGGCTTTCGTGGTGTAGCCTTGATGGGTTATTGGAAGATCAGTGTTACCTTCCTCTCCTTCGCTTACATCTTCGATCTTTTCTACGGGTATCTCTGGTACCTTCTTGTCTAGGTTTTCCGGTATGGGTTCCGCTAAAACTGATCCTGATTTTTGAGCTAGGTTTTCTTGATTCAATTCTTGTGAAGTCAATTCTAGGATTTTGGCTCTAGATTCCTTGAGACTTCCTTCCAACTCAGTTATTTTTTTACTCCACTTTCTCTTGATCCTTTCTCTAGAATCTTTCCAAGATTTCGTTTTTTTACTGCTAGATTCTGCAACTTCACTAGTTCCAGCTCTTTTCTCCTGATTGTGTTGCTTATTCTGTAAGAGTGCTTGGGCTCTGGATAGGCACGTATGTAGGGTTGGATCCATCTGCGTTGTTTACAATACCTATCACATTGATGGGTGTCACATTTGAAGCATTAACTGGGTTCTTAGGACAATCTTTGATTATGTGCTCTTTACCACATTCGGCACAAAATCCTTGTATGTTATAGTATTGTGAACGTCCTGATATCGGAGGATGTGGGCAGTCCTTTATGAAATGATCTCCTTCGCACCTAAAGCATGGTCCTTTAGGGCCCTGGGGTCTTTGCTCTCTCAATTGGGGTCGTGGATTCAAGTTTTTATACATCACATGAGCGTAGTCGGGCTCCCAACTAGGTTCCAATGGTGGACTATCGTATTGATAAGTCTCCACATGTTCTGGTGACTCTGTGTAGTACGCGGGTGGACTATCTACATGAGTAGAGTCAAAACTGTTTGAGTTTGGATCACTGTCAGTAATTAAGGGTGAAACGGGAACTAATGCCCTATTGAGGTTCTCTTCTACAACAGCATATTTAACTGAGATGACATTCGCTGGTGGGGGTGGCTATT
Source organism: Ceratopteris richardii (assembly GCA_020310875.1). Taxonomy (NCBI): domain Eukaryota; kingdom Viridiplantae; phylum Streptophyta; class Polypodiopsida; order Polypodiales; family Pteridaceae; genus Ceratopteris; species Ceratopteris richardii. The sequence continues at coordinate 137,828,724 of CM035408.1, read as the reverse complement.
GAGCTAAAACAGGTTGAGGTCTTTGTTGAGTCTGATATGGGTAGTTCTGAGGAGGCCTATAGTCATAAGGCTGAGCATTGTATTGGCCTTGATACCTACCTGGCTATGCATATGCTTGCAGGTAGTTTTGTCTTACTGCTTGTTTGTTATAAGGGCAGTCTTGAGCCGTGTGATTTGTGTATCTTCTCTCAATTGTACAGTATTGGCCACTAGGATTCACTTGCGGTTTGTTAAAATGCTCTTTTACATTAGAGGCATTTTAAGTTCTTTCGGGTTCTTGGGAGTGGTAGGGGTCTGATAAATCAGAGGCCCTGTAACTTGATTTTCCCAATTAACTTACGCAAACCGTAGTACGTTAACATTCAAAACTTTGTTTAATTCGAATTATTATCAATACTCTGGTTAGGCCTCTCACCAACTTACTATTTACACTAAGGTTAATATTGTTCGCAGTGCATCACGTAGCAATTACTGACTACCATCGCACAGACGTATATCGACAACAGAACCTTATGTGTTAATCACAAAGTAATGAAATTAACAAAGGTAAGGACGACAATACTCAGACTTCACGAACACTGCACTACGACTTCTCCACAGACCGCAATCGCCCAGACAGACAGTCTAGCAATCCCGCTTATCGTTACCGGAGCGTCACCGCAATGTCTTTTTATTAGTTGATAAGTCGATACATCTCTTCACACGACCTTTCAGTTTGTGCAAAATAGGAAACCTTTCAGTTCGTGCGGGATAAGAAAATACAGGAACAATGAAAATACAAAATGCCAATCCGGTGGCTTACACTGGCATGCACGGTGGACTTGAACCCGCAATGGAACAAAAGTTAGGGCTCATCTACTATACCCTGTATATACATGGCTCTGGCTAACTTAAAGGTTTTGGAAATCTTTTGTTTCAGCGAGTCCAACATCTTTTTTAAGGTCTCCGGTTCGACGAGCTGAGCATCAGTTCTAACTGAGCTTGCCGCAATTACTTGGCTCATCAGAATTTCAGCATGTGTCTACAAAAAGGCCTCTTGCAGGTAGAAATCATTTGCAAGGGCGGCATCTCGACTCACTTTCATGTCTTCAACCTATTTGTCGATTCTGGATAAACGATCTGCTTGAGCATTCGACTATTTCTCTCTTCTCTCTAACTCCTGAGACTGATATTGAATGGTCCTGTAATAAGCATCTCTTTCCTTTCGAATTCCGGCTGCCTCCTTCTGGAGTTGAGCTGTTAAAGTCATCTGAGTTTTAAGAGCAGAATTTGCTTCAAACAAATTGGCATTTGCTCTCTGGAGTTCTTCATTAGTCCGCTTGGCTAAATCCGCCATCTCCTGTCCTCACTGCACAACTTCATCAAGCTGTACTCGCGTTTCTTCCAGCAAATTTCCAAGTGCCACGTGAGCATCCTCTTTATCCTGGACTAAGTGTTTCAACTGGGCAATTTCTGCATCACAAGCACTTACTAAATCATCTTTGGCTTTTGATTCAGCCAACGCAGCATCTCTTTGACTGATCAACGAATCCTGTTCGGCAAGTCTAGCCTAGAGCTTTGAATCTGTACATGCAAAGCATGGTTTTCAGCCTTCACTGCATCTACTTCCTCTTGCAATGGAGTGATATCCGCTTCTAATACATCAACTTTGTGTTGTAGTTCTTGTCTGAGATTGTCACTAACCTCCTTCATCTGCATTGGTAGTTGCTGCGACAATTGGATCAACATACGACCCATGGATGCTAACTCATTAAACATGGGGAGCGGAGGAAGAAGAGGAGGAGGAAGTGGTTGGGATGAAGAAGCTGACAGGAGGTGATGGAAAGATGGTAGAATAGTTAGGTGAAGAGGATGAAGTAGTAGTTTCATCAGGAACAATCGGTTGAACAGGGATAATGGGCTGAATGGGGACAATGGGCTCGATCGGAGGCATTGGTGGAGGAGTAAGTAGAAGACTGTTAGGCACCAACACCATTCCGGTAGGCTACAGCTTAGTTGCTGCAGTGCTGGCGATGATAGATTCCACCAAAACGATCACGTCATCGAGAATGCCCGAAACCATAATTTGCACATCTTCTTGAATCGGGTGCTAAGAATCCACTCAAGAAGAGTTCTCTTTGGAATCAGCAGTGGACACACTGTGTTCCTGTTGCCGGATGGGAGAAGACTGGGTAGACGAATCAAGGTGAATTGAGGTGGCAGTGTCGTGGAAAATTTCTTCTTCATTTCTTTCTTCTTCATTTCCAGCGGCGGAACCTTGTTCTTGACTTTCAGAGGTGCTTATCCTTCTGCGTTTCCGGGAAGGAGTTGGAAGATATCTTCATCATCATCTTCTTCGTCTTCGAGCACTTGGACAGATTCTTCATGATACTAAATTGGAGCTCTTGGCGGAGGTTGCGCGGCTTGAATGGCTGGGAACAGAAAGGTAATGATATGCGGTAAACGTGAACGCGGAAGTTCTCCCTTGTTAACATGCTTAATAACCGTAACGCATTCACGGTGAATGCGCCGAAAATAGAAAGAGGTGAAGTTAACAGGCTCACGAGAAGCCATGTCAACCATTGAATAAAACGGGCGTGAGATTTCATAAGTACGTTTCTGTAAATTCAATATGGCAACTAAGAATTGTAATGCGGTTCGGTCTGGATCAGGGCAACACAAGATGGCATACTCATTCGATGAGTGACATGGGAATAATTCTACCATAGTAGCAATAGGAAGGAGAGGACCATTCTCCACGCCTTCTATGGGCAAGTGGAATGCTGCAGAGAATGATGCTAATGTAATTACGACACGAGATGGTAAACATGTAATCGTCCAACTCTGCTCGGTAGCAGGAGTGGCAGCAATGGCTGCAATAATATGTGCATAACATGGGTGACACTCCACTCAATGCCAAGGTAATTCAGCGAAGTTTAGCAGGCCACGAATATGCAAGAACTCACTCATGTCATGAGGGAGTCCGTCACGGAAGGTAGCAAAATTAGCTAAAGCTTCCACGATGCGCACTCAAAATCATAAGAACACGAAAACACGGCAAACATAGAAAACACAGAGCACTCAAAGAACACAGACACAATAGCGATTAACAGCGAAAAGAAGAAGATTAAGTAGATACTCGGCAACGGGAGGTGATCGAAAACCCTAATCATCGCGCGGTATTGAGATGATTACCTTCATAATCACGGCGGGCATGCATGAGCAGAATAACACAAGGTGGCGATTAATTATGATTATGTATCAAAACGAGGAGCTTACGGTCTTATTCAACTAACACGCAACAATAAAAAAAGAAAATAAGTGACATGTGGAAAAACGATTGACACGTCAGCAAGGATCAGGTGCTTGGTGATACGGCTGCAATTTTGAACCATTGATCACTTTAGGAAGAGGAACTCCGGTCAAGGTAGTCAACCGAAAAGTAGCTGGTTCCACTTGTTCACTAATCCGGTAAGGACCGAACCACCGTAATTTAAATTTCCCAGCTACACGATTTGATTTAGCATTATAAAATAGCACAAGTTGGCCTACCGTAAACACAGGAGTCTTGAGGAAACGATCATGAGTTCGGGCTTGCCGCAATTGAACTTCTTGAAGAGTGAGAAAGCTTTCCCAATGCTGTTCATCTAAGTTTCTGAGTGCTTCCAACCGAAATGGCAAAGAGTCATCATGTAACAGCTTCTAAGTTATGGCCACTCGTAAGCTTGGCACGACAATTTCCATAGGCGCGATTGCTTCCAACCCATAAGCAAGCTTGAAAAGAGTCAGTCCGGTTGCAACTTTGTATGTAGTCCGATATGCCCATAAGACTACAGGTAGTAATTGATCCCATCTTTCTGGTGATTCCACAATCAATTTGCGAAGCATACTTAACAGCATATTGTTGGTACTCTCAGCTAAACCATTAGCACGAGGATAGTATGGGGAACTGAATTTATGCAGAATTTGAAAATTATGTGTTAGTACTTTCATTAAATTGTTAGCAAAGTGTGTTCCTTGATCTGTCACAAGTTCCAGAGGTAATCCATAACGCAGAAAAACATCCTTCATCAAGCATTTTGCCACCGAAACAGTTGTAGCGGACCGTAAGGCCCAAGCTTCTGCCCATCTGGTAGCGTAATTTGTGCAGGTCAAGATGTAACGATTGTTGCTAAGGGTCGCTGGTTGTGTGATTGGTCCAATAAAATCAAGGCCCCACTTCTGAAAAGGTTCCAAAGGTAATACAGGTTGCAGAGGAAAAAAGTGTCTCTGTAATGGCTGTCCAGCCCGTTGACAAGTGTCGTAGTGCTGCACAAACTGAAGTACGTCTTTATACATGGTTGGCCACCAAAGCCCACTTTGTAGAATCTTCCGATGAGTGAGATCTGCTGCAAAATGTCCACCGGAGGGTATCGAATGTGCCATAGTGATGACTGAGTTTGCTTCATGTGGCGGAATGCAGTGAAGTAATACACCAGTGTGGTCCATATAGTAAAACTGTCCTACCAGCAACCGAAATCGGCGACTATAAACTGCAATCTTTTGTCGCATAGTCGGATGTGTCTGAAGAGGAAGACATCCATCAGTCAGGAAAGTTAACAACGTATCATAATAGGTAGGCTGCTCAGGATGGTCGATAGATTCATCACAAGTTGATTCAGCAGCGTAAATTGCTGGTGTGGTATCTTCAACGCCCACCGAATCTTCATCGGAATCCAACCGGGAGAGAAAGTCTGCTAAGGCATGGGTTGTACTTGGTCGATGAATCACTTCGTAGTCGAACTCTTGTAGCAATAAGACCCAACGAGCCAAGCGACCACCTAAATGTTGCTGCCGGACCAGATATACAAGTGCAGCACGATCTACGTGAAAGGTGAATTTGCGGCCTAGCAAATAGTGCCTGAATTTCTTTACAGAATATACCAACCCGAGGCATTCTCGTTCAGTGACAGAATAATTCCTTTCCGCCGGAGGGAGTCGGCGACTTGCATAGTAAACAGGTCGAAACCATTTGTTCGTTTGCTTCATTAAAATACTACCAATGGCTATATCCGATGCATCTACAAAGACATGGAATGGGCATTCCCAATCAGGAGGTTGCAAAATGGGAGCCTGCGTCAATAATCCTTTCAAACCATCGAATGCAGTTTGGCATTCCAGAGTCCATTCGAACTGTCGTGGAGTACTAGTCATTAGCCGATTGAGTGGTGTTGCTAAATGGGCTAGCCACCGTAGATGCCTGCCATGCCACCGGATTTGACCCAAGAAGCGCATAACCTCTTTGGCGTTGTAGGAACGGGTGCTTCCAACACAGCTGCAACTTTGTTTGGATCAACTTGGATACCTTGTGCCGATATGATATGTCCAAGGAGTTTACCACAAGACACCACAAAAACAAATTTTGTCGGGTTCAGGCAGAGTCGATATTCACGGCATTTCTCAAAACAGCACCGTAAATGATACAGGTGCGCCGCAATCTTGCCGAATAAGGAGAAGTCATCTAAATAGACTTGCATAAAAGTGGTTAGGTAGGGTGAGAAAACTTCTTGCATACAGCATTGAAATGTGTTGATGACCGTACAAGCAAAAACACCCCAGTTTGTAATGAAAGTTGTTTTCGGTATGTCTTGTTCAACCATTATGACCTGGTTATAACCACTGTAGCCGTCCAAAAAGGAGTACATCTCATGCCCGGCCACTCTGTCAAGCATTGTGTCAAGAAAGGGAAGGGGAAACGGATCAGGTACCGTGGCCGCATTCAATTTCTAGTAATCCACATAGATGCGTAGCTGCTTGTTTTTCTTAGGAACAATAACGATTGGAGATATCCATTCAGCGTGTTCTATTGGTACGATGAATCCCACCTTCAATAACCTATCGAGCTCTGCTTTGACTTGTGCTGCATAATTGGGATTCATGCGGTAGCTGGATTGTTTAATTGGCTTCGCTTCCGGCTTAAGCACGACTCAATGTTGATAGATCCGCAGATCAAGACCCTTCATATCATGGTAATCCCAGGCAAAAACATCAGAAAACTCACGCAGGAGTCGGATCAAATCTACTTGAAATGCCTCAGACAGACCTGCCTTAATCTTCACAGGACGCGGGTTTCTTTCATCACCCAAATTATAGGTTGCTAACTGGTCTTCCGGGACATAGAATTGACTTGGTTTCCCCGGATCGTCAGCTGACTGTAAAAGTTGTTGCAAAGTGGCTTCATCCATAGCAACATTATTATCTACATCTGTGTCTCCGGTCACGGGAATAACCGTACAGGCTGCCAGATTCCAGTTATCCGCTATAGCTTGAAGATCTATAGTACCTAAGGAAATCATATCTTTATTGTTCATCAAAAATGCCTCTTCTTCGTCATCAGATAAGCCATCCAACATGTGGACTGGCTCTGTTACATAGGGTCTAGCATGAAGTTCGCAGGGCTGAATGGCATCCAGTTTGACAACATATTTATGGTGGTTGTCTTTAAAAGTCAGTTCCTGTGCTGACCAATCCTGTATAACTTTGGCCTGTTTCACCATGGTCGACCGAGCAGAAGATTAAAGTCGAGGCTGGATTCTGGTAGTTCTAAGACTACGAAAGTCATTTTAAACGTGGTACCCTACAAAGTAATGGGGATATTCCTTACGAGTCCCACCGGATGGACTCGGGATTGATCTGCCATTCTGACAAAGAATTGAACGGGCTCAATTTGAGACCACCCTAACTTCTTGTAGAGAGCTGCAGTTGCTATATTCACACTGGAACCGCCATCGATTAACACTTGCATAATCTTGTGATTTTTATGTCAGACAGTGATTAAAGGGACGGAATGATCCACCGTAGAGTCAGTTTCCGGTTGTATTGTTGCACTCACCGGTGTATTGGACGATTCAGGGCTGACTTGTTGCTGGAATTGTTGCCTAACTCCGGGCACCAGAGCGAGTAGTTACCCCAAAGGAAGTGTAATTGAAGCCTTCGAGAGAATATCCCATACCTGGTCTATTGGAATTGCATTCTTCACTGGTTCCGATGATGATTCTCCTGCTCTTGGAGTAGAGTCTTGTTCATGCGCTCTCACATTTGGCAAGGGAACCTGTGTCACCGGAATTGGATCCGGGAACACGGTATGCTCTTTGGCGGTCCATTGGCTGCCTTTGTTATACATTCGATGTTGTTCACGGATGCCAGGTTCAAACACCTCAGCTGCAGATTGCAACTACTTATCGGATCTTGTCTGGACCACTGCTGCTTGCAATTCCACTGGGGAGATATAGACCATGTTGGTCATCAGGTTTTGACGCTCTTTCTTTCTTTTATCATATTCGGTTGCATCCTTGCAGAATCTCCGGATGTGGCCAAGTTCACCGCAAAAGTGACATCGAGGTGGTGGCAGAGAAGTATTTTCGGGTGATGTGCCTGCCTGCCAATGATTTGTATTAAAGTTGGTATTTCATTGTCCTCGGTAATTCTTGTATCCTTGCGGTTGATTGTTTCGCATCTGCGGTGGCACGTAGTGGGTTGCTGGCTATCCTGGTTCCTGTATAATGGCATTTACAGCTGCTTGTCCCTGCACTTTAGCATTATACGCACAATTTTTGGTTGAGTGTCCGATGATATTGCAGATGGCACAATACATCTGATTAAGGGCACAGGTGGCACTGGTGTGCCCAGGATTTTTGCACTTAGTGCAATACATCTGTTTAGCCTGATCATCCGTAACGTTTTTACTGGCCTTCAACCACTCCAAGTCTTCGATGAATCCTCCAACCTTATGCTCTAGTTGCGGGGTCATCGCTATAACAGCATCCAGTGTCATAGCTCCCACACAACGGATGATCATGATTTGCCTTAGTTGTGGGGTTAAACCATTAATAAACCACTAGGTTATAACATCATCCCATAAATTAGCATGTGCCGGAGGCAATTGTCTTAAATGAGTTCTAAATAATGTGGCATATTCCTAAACAGTCTGGTGCAGCTTCTGCCTATTGTTCTGCAAGTAATCGAAGATTTTGACAGGATGTTTCTTCATCTGGAACCTCTGTAAAAACGCATCCCTTACTGCCTCATAGGTAACGAAATGGTTGATATCATACTCTGTTAACCATCGAGCTGCTTCATTGACTAATGTTGACTGGAATACGATGGCCTTGTATGCCGGATCGGGTGGATGATTTAGCACTGCATAACTTATTTCAAAGGTACGTACATGGGCATCAGGATCGTCACTTGGAAATCCACTGAACTTTGTGTAAGTTACCCCTGTTGGAACCGGTCGCAGTGGAAAGGGTTGTTGTTGTTGCTGTTGTTGTTGTTGTTGTTTCTGCTGCTGTTGTTGTTGACCACTCATAGTGCTAGCCGTGGTACCGTTGCTATCTCCTGAGTTCTGAGGTGGCGTTTCTTGACCTTCAGAGTCTTTATGGTCAGACTGTTCACCTTCCGGCTTGAAAATAGCATTCAATCTCTTACGGATCTCCAAATCGAAGAACCTATCCTCAGCTTGGATATCCCACGTAGGCAAATTTGCCCTGAACAGTGGTGTCCGGATTGGAGATTCACCAGAAAGTATCTCACTATCACCGGAAAACTGTAAATTCCCTGCAACTGGGACCGAACTGTCACCGGGATTTGTCGAACTTTCCCCAAAACAGGGTATTCTTTCACCGGCAATGATCTCTCTGGGTAACACCACTTTATCCTCAAAAAAGTTCGAATCCTGACCAGACGGTGTCGGGTCAACTGCGCACTGTGTCCTTGTACACTCCGAAGTTTCTGTACCTTCTGCAGACTGTACCAAAATTACACCAGAATCTACCGGAATTTCCTCCTGTGTCACCGGAATTCTACCAGAATCACTGCTAACAGACTCTGTTCCTTCGACAACTGGACTTAACCGGTCTATGCTTCTGCTGACTGGGGGTGTCCCTAACAAATTTGATACTGTCCAGGGATGCTAGTCTCTCCTGTACTTCGGATACGACTCGCCGGACCGAGTAACCGGCATATATCACCTCTGCACCACTTGCGTACTACTCCTTACTATTGATTCACAATCTATGGCCACCTTCCCACATATGGCACCAGTGTTAAAATGCTCTTTTACATTACATGCATTTTAAGTTCTTTCGGGTTCTTGGGAGTGGTAGGGGTTTGATAAATCAGAGGCCCTATAACTTGATTTTCCCAATTAACTTATCCAAACCGCAATACGTTAACATTCAAAACTCTGTTTAATCTGAATTACTGTCAATACTCTGGTTAGTCCTATCACCGACTTACTATTTACACTCAGGTTAATACTGTTCACAGTGCATCACGTAGCAATTACTGACTACCGTCACACAGATGTATATCGACAACAGAACCTTATGTGTTAATCACAAAGTAATGAAATTAACAAAGGTAAGGACAACAATACTCAAACTTCACGAACACTGCACTACGGCTTCTCCACAGACCGCAATCGCCCAGACAGACAGTCTGGCGATCCAGCTTGTCGTTACCGGAGCGTCACCGCAATGTCCTTTTATTAGTTGATAAATCGATAGATCTCTTCACACGACCTTTCAGTTCGTGCGGAATAGGAAACCTTTCAGTTCATGCGGGATAAGAAAATTCAGGAACAATGAAAATACAAAATGCCAATCCGGCGGCTTACAGGTTGTGTTGCATTGGGGCACACGTTTGCCATATGATCACCACCACAAGTGTAACAACGCTTGTTTGTTGTTACCCTAGGCATCTGTTTACTAGAAACTCCTAGTTTCTGGGCCACTTTCTCTACTAGATCCTCTATTGAGCTAGACAATTTTGTGGATGCTAGAGAGGAACAATCTGAGTCCTTATAGACTTTTGAGAGTTCCAACTCTTGTACTGGACATCTTTCAACATATTGTCTAAACCTACGTCCTGCCAGTCTAACTGTTTCTTGAGGGGTCTGTTTGAAGCTATGAATCAACGAAGACGTGTCATGCCTGATCCCACTTTTAGAGAATTCTGTGATGAATGACTCTAAAAAGTGATGGATGTCTCTAAATTGCCTTTGTTGCAATGGTTGGAACCAAGTTAAAGCGGTATTCTTTAACGTTAGCCCAAAAGCATTGTATTGCGTGAACATGTCTTCGACTTGCTCTGCTCTTAGCACTTGCTTAAATTCTGCGACATGGTCATAGGGATCTCCTGTCCCATCAAAGTAGTTTTTCATGGATTTTACTAACTGAGTGGGTCTCAGTATTCTTGCGTGTTCGCGTGGTCTAGGTAGAGGAAAATCATCTCTACCACCTGGTATTCTAGGTTCTCCTTGTTTATCCACTCTGTCCATGTTTATGGTGGTTCTATCTCTCCCTATGGGATGATTGAAGCTTACTTCCGGTCTTTCTTTGTTTTTCTCTCTTTGATTAGCATGGGCGGAGGATGTTCCAGCCCCTTGATGACTCGCGTTTACGTTCGCTCGAGGTGGAGGGAATACTAATTCACCTCTCCATGTGTATGTGTTTCTAGCATGGTCAGGTACCACAAATACTCTTTCTGAAGTCTCATCCAGGTATACAACCTTTCCAGGTGTATCTGAGTCCTTGAATTCGTAATGGAACCTACCTCACTTGGTTGTTCCGTTCTCTACCTCCAAAATGCTTCGTCTGTCTCTTTATTCACAAACAATTCTATGCTTCTGTTATCCTGAGGGGTCCAATTTGGAACTAGTACTCGTGTCAGTACCGATTTCCCTCTAGGTGTTCTAGGTTCTTCTAATGGTTCTTTTCCTTGGGATCTCGCTTCCGTCTCTAACTGAATTACGCAAAACTCATTGGTATTGTTTGGCTGAGTACTTAAGATGTACATTGTTCCTTCCTTGTCTATGTATGCGTCTCGCTTGAATTTCACCACTGGACGTTCCAATCCAATGGGTTGATTAGGATTGTGCATCTACACCACTTGTCTTCGCAAACCATCCTCATAGATGCGAGCACCTAAGCGGTTGGTTCGGAGAAATTCTAACTGAGTCCTATAGGGTCCTTCTGGTTTTTCTAAATATGCTACATTTGACCCTCCTTCTGGTCTCTCCGTGCTAAAACCCATTTCCGATTCACTCGTATCTGAGCTCTCGTAGGGATAACTAGTGTTCAATTGTTGAGCCCACGATCGTGCAGTGGTTCCTACACTTGCTTCTAATGATCTAAGGCTTCGTCGGTCTGACTTACCTATATGTTTGCCCGATCTAAGGTTCATGAATTTTCTTCCTTGCACACTCAGTACACACTCAGATTGTCAATGATTCTTTGATCTTTCTTGATTCTTTTTAAATTTCTTTAGATTCTTATCTTGATGTATGCGTCAGGAATTCGACTTTCTGTGGTACTTTTGAGTTCTCGTTCCGTCAGACTTAAGTTCTTTTCCTTAGGGTTTTCGTATCACAAACCTTTACTTTTAGTCTTATACTTGAAAAATTAAAAATCTCTTAAACTTGGTGCATTCCTACCGTCATTAATCCACAATGCTAACGTTTATCCTAAGCTAGTAATTGACTGAGGGGGTTGAGTAATCTTCCAACCTCAAGTCAGTTGCTTTGGTTGCCCTGATGCCCAAGAAGCCGTGCTTCCCAAGCCCTGCGTTCTTCACTCCCTTGCTTTGCTTTGCTTTGCTTTGATTGCCTTTGCTAGACCTGTAAAAGTCCAATTTTAGACCAATTTCAAATGGATGATCAAGCACTTGAGTATATACACTTTTAAGGTCCCTTCCCTTTTGCCCAAATTTTAATGATTGCGCCCTGGCTCTTCTCATCCCACACTAGGTCAACCTCAAATTAGCTCAAAAAACGGACTTCGGATGAAAAAGATATGAGCGTTCAGGCTCTCGGGGGTAAAAACTGACAAATAAGTTTTTCTCCAAATATGAGCTAAAGGGTCTCCTATGAGTCTAATCACCCAAAAAATTCCAAAAAATAGCCCAAAATTGGCCAAAAATTGAAACCCTAAAATTTGTGTTTGGGGTGAGCAATCGCGATGGTCTGAGATAATCGTGATGGTCTGGGACCGTCGCGATGGTCCAGGTGAACCGTCGCGATGGCGTGGCACAATCGCGATGGTCCGATGGAGCGACTAGTCGCGATGGCGTGAAATGGATGATTGCGATATGGTGTGAAAATGAACCATCACGATGGCTCGATCGGCGGACAATCGCGATGGCGTTAGGCATCAATCAATGGTCAACGTGAACCGTTGCGATGGTCCAAAGTGAACCATCGCGATGGTCACAGATGCGATGGCATGAGCCGATCGCGATGGTCTAATTTTTGGTCGTCGCGATGGCATACCTAGGGTCGTCGCAATGGCATGAATAGTGAGCAATCGCGATGGTCTACCTTGCCACGTGGCAGCGTCAGCGCGATGGCGTGGGGTCGACGGGATCATCGCGATGGTCCAGGTGAACCGTCGTGATGGCTCAAGTGAGCCGTCGCGATGGTGCGAGACCATCGCGATGGTCCGGCCGAGCCGTCGCGATGGCGTGAGCCAATCGCGATGGTGTGACACAATCGCGATGGTTTGAGCCAATCGCGATGGTTTGAGCCAATCGCGATGGTCCACCAAAGTATGAATTTTGCAACTGCATTTGTGGATCCGTGTATGCGCGTGTGTCGCCTACCTCGTGGTGAACTCGCTTACCAAAAATTCCGAAGTTTGCAGACCATCGCGATGGTCTGACACCTACGGCAGATCTCTGATAGAAAGTGAAATTTTACCTTTTTGAAGCCTTCCTGATGCACTGGAGCATTGTACCTGCAAGAAAACTCAAAAACACAGTAGCACATGCAAGCACAAAAGCTCTCTCTCTCTCACACATGCACAAATGAGGGGAAATGAGGAGAATGGGTGGATATGGTGAATTTTTTTATTTTTTTGGAGTGGAAGATGATGATGCGGTGATGAAGATGGAGTGTGGGGGAGGTGAAAAACACTAAAAACTAAGTAAAAACAACAACAAAAATTGAAATTTTTACCTTCCAACGCCACTTCTTGCTATACTCTTACCATCACACATTCGTCCTATACTCGATCCCCGGCAACGATGCCAAATTTGGTGTTGCTCTAGCACAATGGTGAGAACCACGTTAAGAAGCTCCACCTCCTTAATGTCAATCCGCAGAAGAGATAGGAGTGATATGAAGATCGTGAATGTGAGATGAAGTGAGAGTGAAGGTGTGAAGCATAGAGATGCACACACACATACACACACACTACGAAGAGACAAGCAAGACACAATGGAAGGTGAGAAATCAACTCTATTACTCAAGAACACTCTTACAAACTCAAAATAGCTCTAAGCTCTTCTCTACTCAAACAAGCTAACCTCAAAAATGAGCTCTCTAGCTCTTTTTATAGATTCTAGACTAGTTTTGATCGGTTTCACATCTAGTGACCGGCATAGTTAAAAAATAGGTCCTAGATGCTATTTGAAAGGGTAAACGGTGTCTAAAAATAACCAAAATTGGTACGCGCATTCTACCTAAGCTCCTCAAGCTTGAGGACTCCTCGGCTTGCACAAAATGGAGCTATAAATTACAAAAAGGGTTTTTCTATGTTACATATGTTACAATAGTGATGAAAATCACTGTTGGAGGTTTTGAAGAATATTTATAAAACATAAATCTTTGATAAATTGATTCGACTGACTCCCTGCTCTGTCTTTACATGCTTCCGCGTCTTCTATGCCTCTGGCTACTACCAACAGGAGTTGTTGGCACATGTGATAGTATTCCCTGTAGGGGTAGGCTCAAGTGAAGTGAAGGAATTGTGTTGTGAGGTAATAGGTTTGTTTGCATCATTATCAAAGTATTAAACATATGAGTCTACTGTAGGCATATACTACGCATGGGAAGATGGGTCATAGCTACAAATAGTAGTAAATGCACATTCTTCATTTTGAACAAGACTAGCAGACTTTGTTTTAGGTGTAGAGACTTATGCAACAACCATTCTAGCCTCCTTCTTCTTTGTCAGCCAGTTTAGGACAAATCTTTATGACATGATCATTTGCCTTACATTACTTGCAAAACTGCTTCTACTTTTAAATTTTCTTGTCATCTTTGTCTTCCTTCTTTGGATGTGTAGCATTAGCAAATTTTTGCTTACTATTAGACGATCTCCATTTACCTTAGCTCTTCTAACTAGCTAAGAAAGCTTGATCTACAACAAACATAATTGACCTATTTTTCCTAGATTAATCTTCCCGCAATAGAATAGAGCCTAAATCCTCAAAGGTTAAGTCATTCAGATTGACTTTCATCATCAAACTAATAGTAGAGGCAAAACTCTAATATGAATCTCAAAGACCATTAAGAACAGTCTGCACAAGTGAGCTATGCAAAACTTCATCAGTAGAAATCAACTACTCTTTCAAATATTTGATCTTTACAAAAAAAACTCCATTGAATCTCCTTCATTCATAAGGTCACTCTCCAACTATTTTCAAAGCTAAGCAACATGAGCCTCCATTCTTGCTTGGTAAAATGTTTTAAGAGTATCCCAAGCATCTTTTGATGTCTTTCAGGAGCAAACATGAGGGATAATGGCACGTTTTATAGACAAAGCTATCAATGCATGTGCCTTTGCATCTCCACCATCCCAAAGAAGGTGCTCTATAGTAGGTGTCGTAGGAACCATAACATGACTAGGAAATTGAAGATCATCATCTTCAACACCATCTAGATCAGCTTCAATTGTTATATTTGCAGGTATAGTAGGACATTTTTCAACACTGCATAATATTCCACAAGCATTTTGCTACCAATACATCAAGCATAATATATGCCCATAATGGGTAATTAGTACCATCCAACTTATCCTCAATAGCCAACATATGAAATACATCATTGCTTTCAGCCATGGCCAGTGAATAAATACCCTGATGTGGAAAATGTATTATATCTCGAATAGTCGAACAAAAATACCATGTCAATATCCACTAGACCTATAGCAAACTTCAAGACACTTGTATTGGAAAACCAAAACTTGTATATAGGTTTTGCACAAAAGGATGAAACTATTTGCATAGTCATTGCGACAATGCATTCAAAGGCCTTTGTACTAGGGGTTACATAGCCTCTAACACCTTTTTTTTTAATCATAGACAATAAACAAAGATTTATCTACTTTATGATCAAGTTTTTCTCTAATATTTGAAGGAAAATGTGAAAAGGCAATGCATCCAAAGATCTTGCAGTCGTCTAGGCTTGGTATTCTACCATTACAAGCTTGATAAGGATTCATATCTTCAAAGGATCTAGAGGCCAACTTGTTGATGAGATAGATGGTTGTAGATACTACCTTGGCTCAAAGAAAATTGTTCATCCTCTTCTCATTGATCATAGAGCTAAAGCAAGAGAATACATCTTTACTTTTCATAAAGTATATGACAATCCTATAGACCTAAGAATCTTCCATGATTTACTTGTTTGAAGCCTTCTATCTCAGGAGCAAAATACATAATATCTTGATCCTAAGATAGAAGGCTCCTTGCTTGAATCCAAAAAATGTATGTCTACAAGCTCTTAGACATCTCCATGTATATAGCCTTTCTTGGTGGATGGTTGTCTATGAAATTTCCTAGACTTATATGCACCACATTAAGAATCATGTGTTGTTTGGTAAACATTTGGTAATACAAACACACTCTAATCCCTGATAATTTCCTTAAGTTTTCTTTATCCAACATGTGCCAATCTCTTATTCCATATTTCAAATTTAGATGCCATAATTGAAGAGTGCTATGTTTCTAGTCTCTTGGAGTTCATAGGTAAACAATCTACCTAACTCTTGTACTTTAAAAATCTTTTTGAATCCTTGGTATGGATCCTCCACATGTGCTCCATATCTTGTGTATCCAAGCTACAATCCTTTTTCCTCAATCCATCCTACAGCATATAAGACACTACTTAACATGTTCATATTACCATTGGGTATCTTGACACTTTCAATCTTCTCCACATGATGCCTTGTGTCATATCCAATTTATACTACTTGTTTCTTGGTTCTTCCAAGTCTAAAAGTAATGCAATATTTCTTGCTACATGCTTGGAACATCCAAATTCAATGTAGAATACATGCTCATCAGACTTGCCTTTCGTTATGCTTAAATTCATGGGTAAAAGTGAGTGCTCTTGAGTTTGATCATCTACATAATTGTTAAAGCCTCTTATTCTTTTGTATTCTCCTTGATAATTTTTGTTATTCTTGCAAATGCCATCATATCCATAATTGTGTTGAATCCACCTCTAGGACCTCCATACCCACTTCTAGCATTTAATGCTTTTTCTCTTTAGTTTCTAGGATTTTTGTAGCAATTCTCTGTAGTGTGGTTTGTTAAGTCACATATAGCACAAGGTGGTGAATATTTTGATCTCCCCCTACCTTGGAAAAATACAATTTTTAAAGCACCTTCTTCATATGAGGAAGAAAAGAATAAACAAGATGGAACCAAACTATGGGGGAACTGATTGATTTCCTCAAAGAGAATGACACTTGGGAACCGGTTCCCTAAACATAAGACATGAAAACTATAAGTTCAAGGTGGATCTATAAAGTAAGGAATAACTCTATTGGAACAATAAATATGCATAACGTTAGATTAGCAATCAAAATTTATGCTGAAAGACAAGGCATTGACTATGAGGAGAACTTATCTCCTATAGATAAGATGCCTATTATTAGAATTCCCATGAGCATTGTAGCTATCGAGAATTGGAATATATACTAGATGGATGTCAAAATTTCCTTTTTAAATGGATGGATTTTAAACCCCCAAGTTTTGCAGATCCAACATATCTTGATTATATATGGAGGTTAAGAAGAGCACTATATGGATTAAAATAGGTGCCAAGGCCTCAGAACCATAGGTTTTTTATTTACGTACAGGACAAAGGCTTCGTAGTAAGCAAAGTAGATCCTTCCTAGAAGACACATGGAGAAGTCTTAAATCTATGTGTATATTCACATGACATTATTTCATTGGGAAATAGTTTTGAAGAGATAAGAATAAAAAAAGATCAAATGAAGGAGGAATTTAAAATCAATGATCTAATGAAGCTCATATATTTCCTGGATTGCAATTGATCTACAAGGAACATGGTATGTCTCTAACTCAAATAAAGTAAATCAAAGACATTGTTGAAAAGTTCAAACAGAGAACACAAAGCCTACAATTACAACTATGGAAGTAAGTCTAAAGCTAATTGCCCATGAAGAAAAATTTATTGGAGATGTTAAAGGATATCAAAGTCTTCTAAGTAATCTAAACTATGCATATTGATATTAGTTATGGTGTTGGTATTTGTAGTCAGTTCATACATGGGCCGAGGAAGCCTCATATGGAGGCAACATAGAGGATACTAAAATATCTCAAAGGAACCATGAATGAAGTTTTTCTTTACTCTTAAAGTTTTGAATTATACATAAAGATATTATTTTCATGCAAATTGGGTTGGATCCAAGGATCACAGGAGAAGTACATCAGGTTACCTATCTTTTGCACAATCAAAGTTCATTTCTTGGTCATCAAAGAAGAAACCCATTGTTATTCTTTCATCTACAAAAGCTTAATATAGAAATACATATTGGCTAATGCTACACAAGAACCATTATGGATCAAAGGTTTCTTTGATGACCTAGGTATCAAAGTTGTAGGTATTACATTTTTTTGGAGATAACATGAGATGTTTATACTCAGTAGCTAATCCTATCTACGATACAAGGATCAAACATATTGAGGTCCACTATTTTTTCATTAGGGAGACGCTTAAGAAGAAGGAGATTGAACTCTCATACATCTAAGCTCAACAACAATGTGTAGATATGATGACAACGACTTTGAATAATGTAGATTTATGAAGGTCCAAATCAATGGTTGGACTTCAACAGATTCCTATAGATGGAAGAATCAAGCATCTTAGGCTTGAGGGGGAGGTCTGTGACAAGCCCTGTTGCTTGATTACACTTTGGATGCTTCAAAGTTTGAAGATTTGAGACTCACTTGACCCATATGACTTAAAAGTTTATATTATGCCTCATTTGTGTTCATATTTGTAATGTATTTTGATAAGACTTTTGTAAATGATACATAAACCATAGTGTATGGTTGGTAAGTCCAAATTCAAAAGATTGGGAGAAAGCCAAAATCTACAACCCTTTTGTAGTTAGGAAGGTTAGAAAAGTTAGGTGAAATTTACAAGAACTAGATGGCCTCTCAATCACTAACATGTTGACGAGATGATTTCTCCTACATCATTTCCATTTGTATCTGCATAAGTGCATCTCCATTTTGTATACAAGAGGCACTCCATTTCCATTTCATTTCCATTTTATATTGTATATGTTTGTATTTAGGTACCTGTTAACTCAGGAAATGGGTGGTTTTATGCACTAATATGTTTCTATTTGGCAAGGGAAGATGTTTGATTGCATGTACTTGAAGAGTTGATTAGACGTTTGATGGGAGGTATTTGGGGGCTATACGGTGACTTCTTGGTCAAAGAGGAATGCTATCAAGGGAGGCAATACTCGGAGACATGACTTTTCGTTAGGGTGGTTACCACATGTGTGCTTACACAGATGGTCTATCTCAATAAGGCACTCGACACATTCAACACAGCCATTGTCTCACCAATATATTATGTGATGTTTACATCATTGACAATTATGGCTAGTGACATCATGTTCAAAGATTGGGATGGACAAAGGGCTTCAACGTGGTCTCTGAAATCTATGGATTTATAAAAATTATATCTGGAACAATTTTGCTGCATTCAACAAAAGATTCTAGTCACACTAGAATATCATTGATGATTGTGGGAGAAATTGCAAACTTTGTAGCATATGCATATGCAGCAGCGATTTTGGTTAGTCCACTTGGTGCTCTCAGTATTATTGTAAGTGCAATACTTGCTCATGTGATGCTCAATGAGAAACTGCATAAGCTTGGAGTATTAGGCTGTGTTATTTGTGTTGTTGGCTCAATTGTAATTGCTCTACATGCACCTCAAGAGCGTTCCATTGAATTTGTGAAGCAAGCATGGAAACTAGCAATACAGCCTACACTTCTTTTGTATGCAGCATCAGTCGTTGCAATTGCACTAGTTCTAATATTCCACTTTGCCCCGATGGGGTTATACACGAGTAATGATATTTTTTGGTATATGCTCCTTGATGGGCTCATTGTCGATTATGAGTGTCAAAGCATTAGGCATTGCTGAAAAACTAACATTTGAAGGATAGAACCAGTTTTTCTCCATGCCATCAACTGTGGTTATGAGGACAAAACAACCTAGGGCAACGAGATTGGCTAGATATATCGATCAGCGACATAAGATATTCTTACTATTTTAAGATGCATTGCCGAGGCTCATGAGGATACGACTGGGATAGGCTATCATGTGGGCTGACACTGATCCGATATCAATTTTATGAAAGAAGTATCACACATACATAGTGCAGGCATACTTGATGGGTTTCCTTATTTTTTGAGAGGGTTCTGCACATCAATCACTAGAGTTTTCATTGGGTACTAGAAGTTCAAATCAAGATCACTGACTCCAGGTCTTTGAAATGAAGGACATCATCTAGAACCCACGATGTGGTGGTCCGAAGATTTTGTAGAACAGACGGAAGGGAGAAGCTTGATTTTTTATATTGAAAGTTCATTATCATCATAATATCATGAAGGTCGTGAGGTTCTTGAATATGCCGCATCAGGTTAAAAACCAAGATGATAGACATGCAACTTTGTTTCTTTATTACAACTGGGAGCATTAGTATGTTGAGGGAGCAGTTATATGGTCTCACTAATGGAGGAGGGATTTGCCATTGCAGAAAACAATTTCTTTTCTAGGTGCTTGGGTACGCAATACTCGTTACTTGTTTCTTCTTAAAGATTTGAAGGGCTTTCCGTTTTTTTGTCAGACAAATGGGCCGCTTTCCATTGCTTGGTGCAGAAGATAGGAGGTTTTTGTTTGTTTTTCTGTGATAATTCTCGAGAGCAACTCGGGGAAGTCCTGGCGCCACCTCTGCTATCTTGGTTTTTTTTTGGGCCATTCCTCATCCATGAGAGGTGGGGTATTCCTTCTAATGACACACAGGGTCAGGGTCAGTAGCAGTAGGAGGAGAACACATACGATTTCGGAGGGAGGGGGTGTCTCTCTTCGGTTTTTGTTTTGTGTCTGGACCGCTGCTACTTTGTCAAAAAAGGGGACGTTTGGCTGGGCAGTCTTACACATATAGCAGGAGCGAGAGAGAAGACAACGTGGACGGGGAAGGGATTTAAAAGAGTACCTCAGAAGAAGTGTTGGAATGGAAGAAACGATGTCGATGGGAAAAAGCAAAGCTCATCGTTCGTCTTCCTTTTGTGCAAAAATGATATGCAAGGTAGAACAAGAGAAACAAAGTCTGTATTGTTATTGGGAGGTGAATCAGCTATGACTGCAAAATCTCTGCCGAACAGTTGCACATATAGGTAAATGTTTTGTTTTGTTGTTATTGTTCGTAAACTATGTCGAAGTTATATGGATGGGAAGCCCCTTTCTCATAAAAAGTCTTTTCATGTTTGGTCTAAGAAATCAACGACCTGGTTTGTAAATCAAGTGTTTGGCACTATTGTCAACAGAATCGTATGTATATGCCTCGATAACTATATGTGTCATATACGAGGAATAAGAAACCTTCTCTACCTATTCTCAAGCATCAATAGTGACCCCTTTGATTCCGGCTTGTTTTGCATTATTACAATGTTTAAATAGTGAGGGAGGATGTTTTGATAAGGTTCAAAATGAACGGCGAATTCTGAACGATTTTTTATTGGGTTAATGAACCTAAAACAGCACTGAAGTTGCTTGACAGTTATATACTCAGAGTTGGGGTTTCGTACATCCTCGTTGAGATTAAGAGGAGCACATGTCTCAAGCATCAAAGGAAATTGTCGACTAATTGTAGGATTGCCACGATGGGATGGAATGAGTTCTCCACGGAATTAAGGTACATACATGAAATGGAAGGATAATGAGAGTGGATACATTATGCCGGGTTGCTTGTTTTGGAATTATGATCAATTAATCATTCATGATATGCATAACCTCCTGGGATGAGTGGTATCCAACAAAAAGATAGCTACCTGCTGCGTGAAACCCTCCTGAACATGGTTTCTTATATAGTCTCTGTATAGTTCATGGTCTATCAAATGTCAATGTGATTATTGCTTCTGACATTTTATCTTGTGGGCTGTAAAAGCTCATAGATTATGAAAAATATGTGAATGATTCAACATGTGCAGTACATGATTCTCAAGTTATGTCAATTGCAAAGCTTTGGCATGCACAATTTGGTCATCTGAATTTGCTAGTTTGCTATGCATGCAGAAATCTGAAATGGTATCCTCTTTGCCCAAACTTGAGGCACCTGGCAAACATGTATGTGAAGGCTATATTTTGGGCAAAATGCAGTGTTTCTTGTTCCCAAAAGATGGTTCTGTTTGAGCTACACAAAAATTGTAGCTTGTTCACAGTGATGTATGTGGTCCTATGCAGGCACCCTCTTTTGGAAACTATCTTTACTTCATGACTTTCATTGATGATTTTTCCAAGCATGCATGGGTATATCCAGTGAAAGCAAAGTCTAAAGTATTTATGTGCTTCAAACAGTTTTTGGTTTTTTTGAAAATTTATCAACATGTAAAATGGGCACCCTTCGTTCTGATCGAGGGGGGAATATATGTCTTCTGACTTTAATGCATTTCTGGTTGAACGTGGGATAAAACATCAGTGTACAGTGCCATATACACCTCAACAGAATGGAGCTGCTGAACAGAAGAAGATATCACTCATGGAGATGGCGAGGTGTATGGTCAAGAGTCAAGCTTTACCACATGGTTTCTGGCTTGAGGTTGTCATGTGTGCAGCATATGTACTTAACAGGTATCGCACTAAAGCACTATAGTCTATCACTCCATATGAGGCTTGGCATGGTCGCAAGCCATCTGTTGCTCATCTCCGTGCTTTTGGTTGTCTCGCATATGCATTAGTGCCTGAACAACATCACAAGAAATTGGATGATAAAGAAGTAAAATGTGTTTTTGTTGGGTATAGTTCTGAAAGCAAAGGCCATCGTCTGTATCATCCACATACTAAATGCATTTTGGTTAGCTGTGATGTTGTTTTTGTGGAAGATGCTATTCAGCCTTTACTTTCTGTTGTCAGGATCTTGCTCACGCGTAAACAGAGGTTTCGAACGTAGAAAACACACAGAAGAATAGATGCAACAAGAGCTGAGACAGAACGCAAGATTGGGTGCAATCTCCCCCCATGCACTCTGTTTCGACAGTCCACAGAGTTCATGTATTTATAGGTATTTTTTATTACATCGAAAAGAGTGGTTACATGAGAGCGGCTTCGAAAAGCAGGCATGAAACTAAAAGTCGGTAACTTTTACAGAAAGCCATTTCTTTCAATAACAAAAATTGCGGTCTACAACGACCCTTATTCTAACCATTACTTTCCTAACTGTTTCTAACAATAGAACCTTCTATGCATAATAATTATTCGGATTATTGATATCCGCCCTTTCACGCTTTACACGCTCCTCACGAACCTTCAGCTGCTATATCAAAAACATCAAAAACACATTAATACATTAATAATATAACACTTTAACAATGCATTGTTCAATAATAATTTAACATTCCAACAATGCATTGCTCAACATATTCCATGTTGCAATCCAACAATGCATTGGCTAACATATTCCATGTTACAATCCAACAATGCATTGGCCAACATATTCCATGTTACACTCCAACAATGCATTGTTCAACATATTCCATGTTACAATCCAACAATGCATTGGCCAACATATTCCATGTTACACTCCAACAATGCATTGGCCAACATATTCCATGTTACACTCCAACAATGCATTGTTCAACATATTCCATAAGTTATAACACTTTCATGTATGAAGGAGACATTTGTTAGCTCCAAAGACATGTATGATACTTTGTTGTCTCTTTTTACAAGTGGACAATCTAGTGTTGGTCCTAATGAGGCAATTTCTCAACCTTTTGAGGTTTCAGGTGATGATGTAGATCATTCCATTTCTGATGCAGATTTATATGATGCACTTACTTATGAGAGAACTAATTTTGAGGAGGCAAAAGCTATGCCAAAATGGTTGGTGTAGACTTTGTGTGATAGCAAATTAGATGCACCTCTGTCATACCGTACTCATTCAGGCTCTCATAATTCCTCTTTTGCATCAAATTGCTATGCTATGGCTGCCTCTAGTATCTGTGATGAGACTGAGCCTGTTTTGTTTGATGAAGCAGTAAATTTTGAACATTGGATGGCTGCAATGCAATCTAAATATGATGCTATCATGAAAAATGGTACCTCATCTTTATGTGACGCCTCCTAGCAAGAAGGCCATTGGCACTAAGTGGGTATACAAGCTGAAGCGTAAACCTGATGGAACAGTTGACAGGTATAAGGCTAGGCTTGTTGCAAAGGGTTATGCATAGGAAAAAGGCATTGATTTTGATGAAACCTTTGCACCTATATGCTGAATGACTACTGTTTGTAGCATCTGTGCACTTGGAGCTCATCATGGTTGGAATGTACATCAGTTGGACATTAAAATTGCATTTCTAAATGGTGACTTGCATGAAGAAGTGTATGTTTTTGAACCCTGTGGATTTGTGCAAAAAGGGCATGAAAACCAAGTGTGCAAGTTGAAAAAGGCTTTATATGTTTTGAAAGAAGCACCACGTGCTTGGTATGAAAAGATGCATGCCTATCTAATTGCACATGGTTTTGAGAACAGTCCAACTGAAAGCACCTTATATGTTAGGTGTGATAATGATGTACTTCTGATCATTGTTGTGTATGTTGATGACATGCTGCTCATTGGTCCTCATGAGAAGCATATTGTTGATTTTAAGGCTAATTTGCATGCCTCATTTGAGATGTCTGATTTGAGGCATTTGCATCATTATTTGGGAATTCGAGTTATGCACGTTGATGGTGGAATGGCTTTGTAAACGAAATATATTGACACATTATTGGAGCATTTTGGCCTTGAAGACTGTAAACCTATTGCCACTCCTATGGAGATAGGTTTATGATTGAGTCTTCATGATGTTGGAGATGCATTTGATGTTGTTCTCTATCAGCAGGTTGTTGGATGCTTGATTTACTTATGCATTACTCGGCCAAATATTCAGTTTGTTGTCTCATAGATGAGCAGGTTTATGCATTGCCTACGAGTCAAGCATTAGCATGCAGTTAAGTGCATCTTTCACTACTTGAGCGGTACCTGACTACTTGGATTGTTTTATCCCAAGGGGGGATCACGACTGCCAAATTTACATGCTTTTTCTAACTTTGACTAGGCTGGTTGCTATGACACTCGTGTGTCCACTAGTGGTTTTTGCTTCATGCTTGGTAGGTCATGCATATCTTGGTTGAGCAAGAAGCAGCCTATGGCTCAGATGCCTTATGGCTGATTTGGGTGTTGGTCAGTCTTCTACCACCACCATCTTCACTAATAGTCACAGCACATTGGCAGTTGCGAGGATCCCTATGTTCCATGTTTGCACTAAGCACATTGAGGTGCATTATCATTATGTTAGGGAGAGGTTCTCTATTGGGGAGATATGGTTGACATATGTGCCCACACAGGAGAACATTGCAGACCTTTTCATGAAGGCTCTGCCTAGGGAGAAATTTGAAGCTATTCGCAAAGATTTGGGCTTACTTCCTTTTGTTGATTGATTCCACATAGCTTGGCACTTCCTTATACATGATTACGAGCTCCTTGTTCACTGCATCACTCCCAGTTGGGAATTGTTGATATATTTAGGTAGTGATGTGTGTGAACACATTAGGACCGTTGGGGCACTTTTTTCCCTCTTTAGGAGGTTTTTCCCATCTGGCTTGTATGTATGCCTATAGCCTAATGGGTTAAATATCTTTGTTCATTCTAGTGGTAATACATTCTGTATTGTGTGTTGTGCTCCAAGCTTCTTCTTCTTCCTTGTGTTGTTTGCGTGCTTCCATAGATGTCTAACTCCAACAACATGATCGTTGAGAGAGAGGGGGGGGGACATGGGAGATTGGTGATCAGAAGTTCAATCATTTTCTTGTTTTTCAGTCAATGTGGATAGTGCTCTTGTTGAGTTGTACAGTAGAAAAAAGGGTGAATTGAACAAAATATCACCCTTGTGTTTTTTTCCATTCGGTCACCCAACAATTGAATGAAGTTGTAACTGCTCGTGCATTGCATTTTCTTCTGACTGGTAGGTGCATGTGCCCCTAAAACCATTCATCAAAGGTCACTGTATGTATCATACATGTGCCCTAAATTGTCTGTTCGATGACCCAAAGGGTGATTGAATTAAACATCCATGTGCCCCCGCTGAGAGACACACAGAGAGAGAGAGAGACCTCACTCCTGACCTATTTTGTTGAATAGCTCAGAGAGCATATGACAGAGTTTGGGTCGCGGTCTTTGTCTATTTTCAAAAAAGACTTTGGTCAATGTTGTTTAATCAGAGAATCCCTTTGTATGTGTCATCTATGATGTCATATGCTTAGGTTACAACACTGAAAGAAATCTCCCATCTCAAAAATAGGTAGTGTACTTAGGTACGAATTTCATCGTGGCTCCACTGTATTAGCTCATAGACTATGAAAAACTGGTGAATGATTTGGCATGTGCAGTACATGATTCTCAGGCTATGTCAGATGTAAAGCTTTGGCATGCACGCTTTGATCATCTAAATTTTGCTAGTTTGCTACGCCTACAGAAATCTAAAATGGTGTCCTCTTTGCCCAAACTTGAGGCACTTGAAAAACATGTTTGTGAAGGCTATATTTTGGGCAAAATGCAATGTTTCTGCTTTCCAAAAGATGGTTCAGTTCTGGCTACTCAAAAATTGTAGCTTGTACATAGTGATGTCTGTGGTCCTATGGAGACACCTTCTTTTGGAAATTATCTCTACGTCATGACTTTCATCGATGATTTTTCCAGGCATGCATGGGTATATCCATTGAAGGCAAAGTCCGAAGTGTTCATGTGCTTCAAATAGTTTTTGGTTTTGGCTGAAAATTTGTCAGCATGTAAAATGGACACCCTCCATTCTAATCGAGCGGGGGAATATATGTCTTCTTATTTTAATGCATTTTTGGTTGAACGTGGGATAAAACAATAGTGTAGAGTGCCGTATACACCTCAACAGAATGGAGTTGATGAACGAAAGAATAGGTCACTCATGGAGATGGCGAGGTGTATGGTCAAGAGTCAGGCTTTACCACATAGTTTCTGGCTTGAGGCTATCATGTGTGCAGCATATGTACTTAACAGATGTCCCACTAAATCATTGCAGTCTATCACTCCATATGAGGCTTCGCATGATCGCAAGCCATCTATTGCTCATCTGCGTGTTTTTGTTGTTTGGCATATGCATTAATGCCTAAACAACATCGCAGAAAATTGGATGATAAAGCAATAAAATGTATTTTCGTTGGGTACAGTTCTGAAAGTAAAGGCTTAGCAAGCACCACGTGCTTGGTATGAAAAGATACATGTCTATTTGATTGCACATGGTTTTGAGAACAGTCCAACTGAAAGCACCCTATATGTTAAGCGTGCTAATGATGTACTTCTGATCATTGTGGTATATGTTGATGACATGTTGCTCACTGGTCCTCATGACACGCATATTGCTGATTTTAAGGCTGATTTGCATGCCTCATTTGAGATGTCTGATTTGGGGCATTTGCATCACTATTTGGGGATTCAATTTATGCACATTGATGGTGGAATGGCTTTGTGTCAAACAAAATATATTGACACATTATTGCACCGTTCTGGCCTTGAAGATTCTAAACCTATTGCCACTCCTATGGAAACACGTTTACAATTGAGTCTTCATTATGCTAGAGATGATTTGATGTTGTTCTTTATCAACAGGTTGCTGGATGCTTGATTTACTTATGCGTTACTCGGCCAGATAATCAATTTATTGTCTCACAGATGAGCAGGTTTATGCATTGCCCAGGAGTCAAGCATTGGCAGGCGGTTAAGCACATCTTTCACTACTTGAGTGGTACTCGGCTACTTGGGTTGTCTTATCCCACAAGGGGGGATCACTACCGCCACATTTGCATGCTTTTTCTGACTCTGATTGGGCTGGTTGCTATGACACTCGTGTGTCCACTAGTGGCTTTTGCTTCATGCTTGGTAGCTCATGTATATCTTGGTTGAGCAAGAAGCAGCCTAATGTGGCCACTTCCAGTTGTGTGACTGAGTATAGGGTAGCTTTCACAGCGACTGTCGAGTGTGTGTAGCTCAGATGCCTTATGGCTAATTTGGGTGTTGGTTAGTCTTCTGCAACCACCATCTTCACTGACAGTCAGAGCGCATTGGCAGTTGCGAGGAACCCTGTGTTCCATGCTCGCACTAAGCACATTGAGGTGCATTATCATTATGTCAGGGAGAGGTTCTCTGCTGGGGAGATCAGCTTGGCATATGTGCCCATGCAGGAGACCATTGCAGACCTTTTCACGAAGGCTCTGCCTCGGGAGAAGTTTGAAGCTTTCCGCAAAGCTTTGGGCCAACTTCCTTTTGTGGAGTGATTTCCACATAGCTTGGCACTTCCTTATACATGAGTGCTAGCTCCTTGTTCACCACATCATTCCCAGGGGGGATTTGTTGATATATTTAGGCAGTGATGTGTGTGAACACTCTAAGACTGTTGGGGCACTTTTTTCCCTCTTTAGAAGGTTTTTCTCCCCCGGCTTGTATATACGCGTATTGCCCTAACAGGATACTTATCTTTGTACATTGTTGTGGTAATACATTCAGTAGTGTGTGTTGAGCTCCAAGCTTCTTCTTCTTCCTTTTGTTGTTTGCGTGCTTCCACAGATGTCTAATTCCAACATATATTTTGTTATTTTTTAGTTGATTTTCTTCTCTCTTTCCATATTTGATCCACTCACTTGTTTTGATAGGTTCCTAGAATGATATTTTAGTTATGATAGGAGCAGTTATCACATTCTCTATTAGGTTCTTATTCATATTCCATAGTATATAATAACATTTGTCCATTTTTTTCAACATGTATTTTGGCTAGAATTTAGCTACAATTTGCTCTTAACTTGCATACATACTAAGATATTCTGAACATTTTCTAGTTACAATATATATGGACATCACCTATGTATTTTCATGTAGTATTGACATATCAATTACATTTTACCTAAACTCTTTATAAAATTTATAAAACGATCATCGGTTTTCTTGGTTAAGAGGAATCTAGATCTCGAGTCTCTTTGGTGATGTAGATCAAATACATATTTTTTTAATAATTAATACTCAATTCTTTGGTATTTTTAACCTTAATGTAAAGTGGTACATGAGCATGCAAATATTGAAATGCCAATCTCCTAACATGTAAAGAATTTTTGCTAGTGTGGTAAGAGAGATCTTATTCTTGCAAATCACATGTAAAATCTTTCTATCATTCTTCAAGTGTGATTTCTACATGTTTCATTTCTTCTGCACTTGATTCTTGCCTCTATGAGTGTTACCCTGGGTCTCTTTGTTTGTGACCATTTCTCTAGTTTTCAAGCTCTATTTTGTGTGGAATGTGTGTGGTGATAACTTTTAATACAATTTTTTCTTGCTCTAATGAGTATTATATATGATTGATTATTGTAATTTCTCCTGCATATCTTGTATCTCTTTTTGTTAGCTAAATTTCAAGTTTTTGCATATGATTTAGTGGAAAAATTATCCTTCATAATCTTTTCCTCTTTATGATCATATCTCAAAGATCACACTTGACTAAGAGGATCTCTTTATGTCTTCACCTCAAAGAGTACATATGATAAGGAACTCAATCATGGATGATGTTAATTTTGAACACTCATGATCTAAGACCATAAAATCTTTATGATCATTCTCTTATATCAATATTTACAAAAAGGATTTGGATAATTACATCACAAGAAGTTTTGTAAGTATACATCATCGATTTTATCCAAATTCAAGCAAGTCTTGAGAGTCAAATAGATCACTCATTCTTCACTCAATATGAAGTGTAGAAGACAAGGCCAAAGCTATAGTAAACTTTCCCAAAATGAAAAATGGTAAGAACTTCAAGCATTTATGGTACATTGTGGATACTATCAGATATTTCTCATTGATATATTTTGGTAGTGATGTGTGTGAACACACTTAGGACTGTCGGGGCACTTTTTTCCCTCTTTAGGAGGTTTTTCCCCCTTGCTTGTATAGATGCCTAGAAACTTATCTTTGTACATTCACTTGGTAATACATTCAGTATTATGTGTTGTGCTCCAAGCTTCTTCTTCTTCCTTCTGCTATTTGCATGCTTTCATAGACCTAAAACTCCAACAATTGGTATCAAAGCAGGCCACTGCTTCATCTAGGGCATCATCGACACCCCTTTAGTCACAATCTCATAATCACAAGAAATTAGCTGAGCATATGCATACCCCTCATTTTGGCCTCATGCACTATCACAGTGATTAGGCAATTTTTCCCTTTTTTCCAAACATATATACACGTTTTGGTTCGCTAGTACAAGCATCTCAAAGTCTGCTATAGGTTTAGTAGAGCTCGACTTCTTGGAATACAATCATTTTTTTGCATCATGGTATTTTATTCAGTGGCCATGGCTGAAAGCAATGATGTATTCCATATGTTGGAATTTGAGGAAACATTGGATGGTCCATTTGTTCAACTTCTTGAGATACAATCACTTTTTTGCATTACAATATTTTATTCAGTGGCCATAGCTGAAAGCAATGATGTATTCCGTGTGTTGTTTGTTGAGGAAAAGTTGGATGGTAACAATTACCCATTGTGGGCATATATGATGCATCATGAATTAATCACAGAAGGGCTATTGAATATTGTGCAGCAGGGTATTGAAAAACGACCTACTACACCTCCAAATACAATTATTGAAGATGATGTACATGGCATTGAAGATGACAATCTTCAAATTCCTATTCTTGCTGTGGTTTTTGTTGCAACTATTGTAGAGAAACTTCAATGGGATGGCAGAGATGCTCAGGCACATGCATTGATAGCTTTGTCCATCAAACATGCCATTATCCCTCATATTTGTGCTTGCAAAATAGCAAAGGATGCTTGGGATACACTTACCATCTTATACCAAGCAAGAAATGATGCTTGTGTTGCTTACATCCGAAAATAGTTGGAAAGTGAGCACATGAATGAAGGAGTTTCTATGGACAATTGTTTGACAAAGATCAAGATTTGAAGGAACAATTGATTTCTGCTAATGAAGTCTTTCCAGACAATTCATTTGTGTAGACTGTTGCAAATTTTCTTCCAGATTCATATCAGAGTTTTGCTTCTACTCTTCGATTGATGATGAAAGGAAATCCAAATGCCTTAACATTTGAGGAGTTAGTCTCTATTTTTATTTGTTGTACAAAGATCAATCTAGGTAGAATAGGTCAATTATGCATGTATAAGATCAAGCTTTCTTAGCTAGTCATAAGGGAAAAGGTAAATGGAGCTCATCTACTAGTAAGCAGAAAGCTACTAATTCTGCATGGTAAAAAAAGGAAGACAAAGACAAGAAGAAATAAAAAAAGCAAAAATTGTTTTGCAAATACTATAAAGGAAATGATCATGTGATAAAGAGTTGTCCAAAACTGGTTGCAAAAGAGGCAAAAAAAAAAGAGGTTGGAATGGTTGTTGTTAATGCTAATCTTGTGCAAAATGATGAATGAGCATTTACTAATGTTTGCAGTTATGAATCATCTTCTCATGAATAGTGCATCTCTGCAGTAGACTCAGATGTTTAGCACTTTGATAGTGAGGCAACCAAAAATATTACCTCGCATTGTAGTTTCTTGAGTTCACTTAAGCCTACCCCTAGAGTGAATATTGTCACATGTGCCAACAACTCTTCTTATCAAGTCATGGGAGTTGGAAAGATCATTTTGACTATCGATGATGGTAGTTCTTCTACATTTTCAGATGCTTTATTTATGTCAAGGGATCAAGAAAAATCTATTCTCATTTTCAGCATTAGCCAAGATCGTCTTAGTCATTAAATTTGTTGATGATCTATCAAATGGAAATGTTATTATTGCTTTTCACATTTTATGTCATGGGTTGTTAAATGGCAATGCTATTATTGCTTCTGGCATTTTATGTCATGATCTGTCAAATGGCAATGTTATTCTTGTTTTTGCCATTTTATATCATGGTTGTAGGCTTTGCGAGATAGCAAATTAGATGCAACTCTATCATATTGTACTCATTTGGGCTCTCATAGTGCTTCTGTTGCATCAGATTGTTATGCAATGGCTGTCTCTAGTCTTTGTGATGAGAACGAGCCTGTTTCTTTTGATGAAGCAAAAAATTTAGAAAATTGGATGGTTGTTATGAAATCAGAATATGATGCCATTATGAAGAATGATACTTGGTCTTTATGTGATTTTCCTCCAGGAAAAACGGCCATTGGCACTAAATATACAAGATGAAGCATAAACATGATGGAATAGTTGACAAGTATAAGGCTAGGCTTGTTGCAAAAAGTTCTGTTCAAGAAAGAGGCATTGATTTTGATGAGACCTTTGCATCCACATGGCAAATTATTATCGTTCATAGCATCTACATACATGCATCCCATCATGGTTGGAATGTACATTATTTGGACATTAAAATCGCATTCTTGAATGGTGACTTACATGAAGAAGTGTATTTTTTTTAGTCCCATGGTTTTGTGCAAAAAGGGCATGAAAACAAAGTGTGCAAGTTGAAAAAGGCATTATATGGTTTGAAGCAAGCACCATGTGCTTGATATGAAAAGATACATGCCTACTTGATTGCACATGGTTTCGAGAACAGTCCAACTGAGAGCACCTTATATATTAAGCATGCAAATTATGTGCTTCTGATCATTGTTGTCTATGTTGATGACATTCTACTCACGGGTCCTAATGAGAAGCATACTACTAATTTGAAGGCTGAACTGCATGCCTCATTTGAGATGTCAAATTTGGGGCATTTGCATCATTATTTGGGCATTTACTTTGTGCAAGTTGATGGTGGAATAGCTATGTGTCAAACAAAATATATTGACACATTATTGTAGTGTTTTGGCCTTGAACATTGCAAACCTATTGCCAGTCCTATGGAAACAGGTTAATGATTGATTCTTCATGATGTTGGAGATGCATTTGATGTTGTTCTCTATCAACATGCTACTTTATGCTTGATTTACTTACGCATAACTTGGCCTGATATACAATTTTTTATCTCACCGATGAACATGTTTATGCATTGCCCAGTTGTCAAGCATTGGAAGCTCAGTTAAGCACATCTTTCACTACTTGAGTGGTACCCGACTACTCGGATTCTTTTGTCTCAAGGGGGGATCACTACTACCAAATTTACATGCTTTTTTTGACTCTGATTAGGCTGGTTGCTATGACACTCATGTGTCCAGTGGTTGTTTTTGCTTCAATCAACCAAGAAGCAACCTATTGTGGCCACTTCTAATTGTGAGCCTGAGTATAGGGTAGCTTTCACACTGACTATTGAGTGTGTGTGGTTGAAACACCTATTGGCTGATTTGGGTGTTGTCCAGTCTTCTACCACCACCATTTTCATTGAAAATCAAAATGCATTGGCGATTGTGAGGAACCCTACGCTCCATGCTCACACAAAGCACATTGAGTTTCTTTATCATTATGTCAGGGATATGTTCTCTACTAGAGAGATCAGTTTGACATATGTGCCACACAAGATAACATTGCAGATCTTTTCACAAAGGCTCTACCTCAAGAGAAGTTTGAAGCTTTCTACAAAGATTTGGGCTTACTTCCTTTTGTGGATTGATCTCTTTCCACATAGCTTGGGACTTCCTTATACATGAGTGCTAGCTTCTTGTTCATCGCATCACTTTGAGGGGGGATTTGTTGATATATTTGAGTAGTCATATGTGTGAACACACTTTGGACAACCGAGGCACTTTTTTACCTCTTCAGGAGGTTTTTTTCCCAGATTGTATATATGCCTATAAACCTAATGGGTGACTTATCTTTGCACATTCACTTGGTGATACATTCAGTATTGTGTGTTGTGCTCGAAGCTTCTTCTTCTTCCTTGTGTTGTTCTCGTGCTTCGATAGACCTCAAAATCCAACATTTGTCCATATTAACATGGTAATAACATATCTTCTATATGCTTTGGTCTTAAAATTCGAGTGGATGGAAGAATTAAATAAGTCCTTTGTAGCACCATAGAATTGATTAACAATGCACCTATCTTGAAATTATTTGATTGGAACAAGATCCTCCACATGCTTTTTAATACATCTAACTTTGTTATAGATTTCATTTTAGCTCAATCCATCAATGAAAAAAAAATAGATTTTCCTATTGCATATGCAAGTAGAAAACTCAAAAGTGCTAAAAGAAATTGTGCAAAAACATCATGTGACTCATGTTACATGTCGTATGCATAACCTATCTAATAACATATTACATACAAAATCATAACTGACATGGCACATCGTCCATGTCATATGATCATGCACATTGCATTTCGATGTTTTATTCAAAACATGTTACATCCTAAATTTGAAATTTTGGTTAAGTTGATTTTTGTTTTTTCTTTCTCATAGGTTGGCCCTCAAAATGTCATTTAAGTGGTGACTAACAATGCTTCAAATGCATATATGGGAAGGAAGTTAGAGGCGGAGTTTTGTGAATAACTATAGCATTAGGAACACCATGTGCTAGAGAGATGACTCCTCCCAACATTATGCCTCTATATATAGCTCTCTCCAAGGGACTTTGCTCTCTAGCAGGTTGATAATATTCATCCAAGTGTTATCCATGTAACTACATGTGCACCAAGTTTACTCAAGTGGATGCTTCTATAAGGCTCTAAAGCTCTTGGGGCTAAATAATCTCCCACAAATAATCATAGGACTTGAACCCAAGACCTCCTCCTCCTTCCCATCCATTTGACTTAACCATTAGGACAAGATTCTTACTTGTTTTAGAGGGCACATGAATCTATGCTTAAGTCTAATCTTCATACTTTGAGATAACAATGGACCAACCAAACAATGTCAATCTCAAATCCATCTAAACCAACTGGACATTCAATCCATAATTTTATGTTATGACATTCTTCCCCCCTTGAAAACATTTTTGTCCTTAGAAATAGAGCCATAACTATAGGCACACCCTTGAGCCTCATGTTCGAGTCTAGAAGGACAAGTATTGATCTTTGTGGTGGGATTGACCGCGTATTTCAAATGAGTAGAGAGGAATCTACTATCTAATTTCTACAAAAATGATTCAAAACACTATTTGGCTTTGCACTTCACAAATCTAATCAAGTGCAAAGTAAGGAATGAATGACAAGGGTGGATCAGAAAACATCTCTGCCCATCTCTCTGTTTTGACTATGTGCTATCTAAGAACAAATAGATGAAATGGGTGGATTCAAGATATCTTAGCCAAATTCCAATGTTGGTCCATATATGGGTAGCACTATTGCATGGACCTAGCAACTTGAATGGGATTTCTAACTATGTAAGACTTTGAGAGCTTCTATTTCACTTGAATTTGTTTTGGAAAATGAATTATAACCTTAGATCTTGACCCCAAACATCTAACTTAGATGTTTATACCATGGCTCACTTTCAACCAACATTTGCTTGATTTTATTATCGGGTTGGAGAACTGCTTTGTCCAACTCGTCTTGAAAATGTTGGGTAGATTGTAGGTTGGTGTGCCACACACATTTGTTCAACTTTACTTCAACTAGGCCAAAGCAACTTCTAAGTGAAATTTTTCTGACTCAAGAAACATTTCTCAAAAACCTAGCTTAACTTCTTCGGAATTTTCAAATCTATGAGGTTTTGCTAACTCTTTTCTCCTCAAGAGTATTTTCAACTCCTTTAGAAAATATGAAATCTTTATTTATCCATTGTGATTTTGGAATAAGCACTATGCTTGAAGCAAACTCAAACTTCAACTTAGACTTGACATCTTTGAAGATTGAATGGGTACTTGCATAGAATATGTATGCGCAATGCCAAATTCAATAACCTATTCCAACTTACTAAACTTGAACTTTACTAAAATGGCCAAGTACTCTATCGAATTCAAGCTTAGAGGTTTTAGAAAGGGATCAGGAAAATCCAAAACTTTGTGTAACCAATTCAAACTTATAAGATTCTTAATTTGATTTGAGCCAAACTCTACGTGATGCAAAAATTTAACTTTTCAAAGTTTTGTTCCAAACAAGTTGATGAAGCATTTTATCTAGCTTTAAGAGAATTAAAAGAGATTTTGGAAATGATTCTTGAAGTGAGTATAAAATTTGGTGTTCCATACCACCATACTTTATATTCAACATTGACATGTGGGTGATACTTATCCTATCGTCCAAACTCATCTCTATAGAGTACCTTCACACCAAATCTCCTAAAAGAATTCGAATTCAAGGCATCAATTCTATTTGTTATCTTTGTTAGGCCTTCATTGGTTCCACCGCAAGATCATTCCACGATCTTATGCTTTGACTTATACTTTGTCTCATAAACTTGAAAACCTTTTTATGTAATAAATAGCCATCCTTCTTTCTAATATCTTCAAAATAAAACCATTATAGCTTCAAGCTACTTGAATTCACTATATTCAAGATCTAATGGTTCTTACTCAATCAATTTTTAGTGACACGAGTTCTTAACTTCTTGTCTTTAGACTCCTTTTTTATTGAAGCTTTAAGTATCTACCCTAGGGATTTTATGGGACTCTCTCTACTGCTTAAGTCTAAGCATCCACTAATGCTATTGGGTGTCACCTTGAAGAAATAACTTTGAGGATATGTAAACATAAGTTTTACCTTCCACAAACTTAATTTACCATAACCACAATTGTAGATTACATAATTAGAACTACAAATCCTTTTGACTTTCACACTTCTCTTCAGACAACTGAAAATTTTGGCATGCTTTATCTAAATTTTTGGTTTGCATCCATTCTTTAAGGATCCCAACCTTTTATAGACATAGGATTCCATAAAATTGTTTTCCTAGCAAGTTTACTACTTTGTCAAAAATATATATCCCATAACGTGTTTGCATTTCACTTTCTAACCCATCAGTTAAGCCAATTTTCTCTAATTCATGGGCATGTCATTTTTACACAAATAAGTACTTGAAAAGATTTTTAAGCTATCTTCATATGATAGATTTTGCCTTTAACTAGGTATCTTTCATAATTACATGTTTATTCACTTTTCCTAACATATTCATGAACTTCTACTTGTGTATGGGAAAGCTCATGGATCAATTGAGATCCAATAGTTGAAGGTTTTGACATTCCCAAAGGATAAATTCATCGTTGGGTTTGATAGGAGGAATTAGTTAACTTGATACATTAAAAAAACTTTTCTATTTCATGTAAATTCCTTTTTTTTAGGAAGTATTTCCTCTCCTGAAGAAAAATTATGTAGTTCTCATGCAAATTCTATTGCATGAAGCCACAAAAAAGCTCTCGAACTCTTTTAAAGAAAATATACTTTCAAAGTCTCATGGTTATTAGTCATTGAACCATTCCTAAAGGTGCAAAGTAAACTCAATACACACTTATTGAACTTGAAGTTCAATTTGTACTATAGTTCAGTTACTTGTATGTAATTTCTATCATTGTTGGATGGAATCAAGTGAGGTGCTCATGAAACTTTGAGACTTATGATGACTTATCATCATACTTAGGATGCTTGCAAAGTTACACAAGGGTAAGATATCATTTGAAACTTGGCTTTATAATCTTTTCAAATCAATCTCTAGGTATTTGCAATGCTTAGAGTAATCTTTGAATATTCTAGGGGTTTGCAAGTATTCATGAATTCTTGGCCATTTTCATAGCAAGAAAACATAACTCTTGGTATGTAGCTTTCTAACTTGGTTCCTTCATGGTGATTACTTTTACTAAGCAAGGCATAGTTTTATACTTAATGTAATCTTTACATTAAGTACCTTTGATACCTAAGTGTCACTTTGGGAAGTAATATTTTAGATACTTGAGCTGAAAAGTTGTAATTAACATGACTTTGCAATGATCTAGATTTAGTTCTTTCTTAATGTCATATTTTAGCTTAAGAGTAAGCTAAAGTCTTAGAAAGATACATACACTTACTTATTTGCATATACTCAACAAACAAGCATATCTTTTATTTATGCATATGCATGTGCTTGAATGAAAATAAATATGCTTTTATGCATGTGCTTACATGTTCTTGCACGGCCAAATTGATTCAGGCATTCCTTTCCTTTAATTTTGCTTGATATGCATGCACTTCACATATCTATCTTATGAAAAAAAAATACTATTTTTGTTTTGATACCAATATGAAGAAATAAATCTTGCTAGAGATATGACTCTCCTTGCAACCTTATGCCTCTTTATATAGCTCTCTCCCAAGGGTCTACCCTATCTAATAGGTTGATACTATTCATCCAAGTGTTAGCAATGTAACGACACATGCTTCAAGTTTTCCAATTAACTGAACTTAAATCAAGTGGATGCTTCTAGAAGGCTTTAGATCTCTTGGGGGAAATACTCTTCCACAACTCTCATAGAACTTGGACCCACGACCTCATCCTTCCCATCTATTTGACTTAACCATTAGGCAAAGCTTCTTTCTTGTTTTAGAGAGCACATGAGCCTATGGTTAAGTCTATTGTTGAGAACTTGGGCTATCGATAGATTGACCAAACAATGTCCAGTCTCAAATCTATCTGAACCAACTAGATACTCAAATCATAATATTACTTTATGAAAAGTTTTCATCCATCATATGGATCTTATGTGCTATTCATTGCCTTCATCTTCTTATTGAA
The DNA here is from genome assembly GCA_020310875.1 of Ceratopteris richardii. Taxonomy (NCBI): domain Eukaryota; kingdom Viridiplantae; phylum Streptophyta; class Polypodiopsida; order Polypodiales; family Pteridaceae; genus Ceratopteris; species Ceratopteris richardii. Next base: position 137,790,780 of record CM035408.1, on the reverse strand, counting down.
TTCATTGTCAAGCTATAATGGATCAAGAGCATACCACATCCATAGTTGATTTTATCAACTCTAAGGTGAGGGTTTAATGTAATTTTTTGGTCATATGTAGATATCGAGTTGAAGAAACAAAAACAAAAAAACACGATTTGCGATTATATGAGCACTCTTGGTCTATCTTTATGAGGTTCAAAGTAATCTTCAAAAAATAGCAGTTTTGGAAGGGTTTAAAGAATGGATGTATGGAGAGCATTTTGCACAACAAAAAGAGGCAAAATCCAACGACTTTGCTTGAGGGAGTCATTTTGGAGAAATATTTATGGTATTATCATTTCTATTTTCCTTTTGTATAAGGAATTATGTATGATAGACACGGAAGTTGGTGCAATAGATGTTTTCTATCACTTTATGAAAGGGGCGATTGATGAAATAAAAAAGTGCACTCCTCTTGATGAACCATGTGATCATTAATGGAAAGTTATAAGTTCAGAGTTTTCCTAAATTCTAAATAATTATCAGCTGATTTAGCTTTTTTAACTTTTCATTTCAAAGTTCATACTACTCAATCTTTTTTCAACATCTCTTTATGTATTCATATTTTTTATGGCACACCTAGAGAGATGATATCCTTTACTTAGTTGAGAAGATATAGAAGTGTTGATAGAGAACCTAGAGATCATATTATGACAATGATGCAAATAATATTAGTGATGGAGATTATGAAATGTTTCTATAATGTTCTCTAACAAAGAGAAGAATTGTACATCTAGTGATGAGTCATGACATGAGCATTATGGCGAAATAGGAGCCTTGATACATTATGATTCATACATGTGAGATTGATGATTGGACACTTCTTATTTGTATATGTTGATAGTAGTCATTTTTTAAATATGAGTCATGGCTCCTCAGATGTTCTCTAAAATCTGAATTTTTTTTTACATTGAATGTCTTTGTGAAATTGAAATTATGGCATGTGTATTGTGCCTCATAATTAATTGATTATTATTCGTATGCAAGTTTTCACTTCCCAAGTGGACATGGGCAAAGGAGATGTTTGGGAACAGGACATCACATACAAAAACCTTCCCAACGCGTGCTTTCGTTGTGGCCAGCAAGGTCACAGGATTAAAGAGTGCCCTCTCAGGCAAAAAAACAAGCGCCTTCAAGAAGCCTCCAAAACCGCTCAAGACAACTTTGGCGATTTGACCCACACGACCAGGGTGGGGGAAGGCAAGGGCCTCCTTAATCCGCAAGCCGATGCTGATGGCTTTGTGGAAGTTAGAAGAAGAAGGAAAAGAAGCCCTAGGGCCAACGGTGAGAGAAACAACCTGCCGCCTACCCCCTACAACAATTTGTATTGCAATCTAGAAAAGGAGATCAATGAGCTTGACTACCCAGGTGGGAAGATACTTGAGATAGACAACTGCGACAAAGCCCTAGAGATCCATGACAATAAAGAAACCCCCCAGGAGGGTTACACTACAAGCAAAGAAGATGGTTTCACCACTAGTAACGAAGACAACATGGATAGTGAAAGTTCCATCATTGGATCGACGATCCCGGAAACGGTGCCGAGCACGGGGCCCAGGTCTCCCCAGCAAGGGACATCCTGCAAAGGAAAACAGCCTATGGAGCTACCCTGGAAAAGCCCCCACAAGAACCGACTTCTAAGCCGGGATCAGATCCCAGCGAAAAAGAAAGATGAAGTCAAGAGAAGAAAGGATAAAGCTCCCTCCCGCAAAGAGGGATCAATGCAAAAATGATTGTCATCTCGCTAAATGCTCGAGGGCTAACCGACCCCTCAAGAGCGACCATCATTGGTCAATGGCTTCACGACATTAGCTTAAACCCAGACTTTATATGTATTCAAGAGATTAAAATTGACGGAGAAGACCTCCAGAAGCGGCTCAGACAGATCTCCTCGGCCCATGTGTGGATCCCAACGAAGCACCAGCGGGGGTCTGGAGGAACGGTTATCGGTGTTAAACAACTCTGGTTTGAAAGGCTTGAAAACTCCATTGAAGATGTAAGTCACCGTTGGATTGTTGTCTCTTTTGGTGCTCCTCTTTGTGTCACTATGGTTTCTTTGTATGCCCCTAACGGGGATTTGGAGAGACTGAACACTTGGGCTTCCTTAGACTCACTTCCCCACAACGTGCTTATTTGTGGAGACTTCAACATGGTGGAAGACCCTATGGACAGATGGATGGGCAAGGGCAGGGTCATCGACAGTCGGGAGAAAGAAACGTGGGACCTGACCAAACTCCACTTGGATTTGATTGAGTTCAAAGACGCGAGTGGCTTTTCTTGGTCGAATCTCCAAGCGGGCGAGGACCTGAGGAAAGCTAGACTCGATAGATGCTACATCTCCCAGAGTTTTACTCAACAGTGGGGTCACCCTACCATCACGCAACGCACTGACCTCACTATCTCTGACCACTACCCGATCGTTATCACTTTTCAACCTTCCAACAAAATCCGCAAGGCTCCGTGGTTCCATGCCAACGCAACCACCTTCTCTATCCCTTCTGTCCACCAAGAAATTGCCGATGTGTGGAAAGTGGCGTTCGCCTCTGGCTTGGCCCCTGCCAAGTGCTGGAGAAGTGCGGTCGACAAGTCTCGTAAGATCATGATCAGAACTAAGAAGATGCTCGAGACTGTGCGGCGGGCTCGTAGGGAAGCCCTTTACCACAGACTCTGGCGGCTCGAGGAGGAAGTGAACAAAGGGAAACAACAAGCCCAGAAAGGCCTCAGGAAAATCAGAGCAGTGTTGAGATACGAGGAAGAATTACAAAGGAAAAACTTGCAAATCTTCTTCAAGGAGTGGTGGGCTGGCAAAGCCGACAAACCCACCAAAGAGATGTGTCGTATCCTTAAAAGGAAACACAGCAGAGAGTCGATCCCCCTACTGCTAGACCCACATGGCAATGTTTGCAATTCGGAAGAAGATAATTTTGGCATCATCGAGGGGCACTTCACGAGACTCCTGGGAACATCGAACCCCCTTTCCCACCATAGAAGGGACTGTATGGCTGCCATTTCTAGGGTTTCCCCCCGGAGGATACCACCCAACCTCCACTCCCTTCTTCATGCCCCTATCTCGGAATCGGAAATCATTGAGGTCATTGATGCCCTCCCCCTCGGTAAAAGCCCGGGACCTGACGGACTCACTAACGAGTTCTTTAAATCCTTCAAGCTGGTGGTTGCCACCCCTCTTCGGATGGTTTGGCAAGAAGCGCTAAAGTTTGGTGCTCTTCCTTCTTGTCTAAATAATGGAATTATCAAGTTGATACACAAGAAGGGGGAAAAGAACAGAATCGAGAACTGGCGGCCTATTACGATGCTCCAAACAGGATACAAGATCATCGCCAAAGTCATTGCCAACAGACTCTCGTGCCACCTGAGATCTTGGCTTAGTGAGGACCAAAAAGGTTTCATCAAAGGCAGGTCTATTCTGGAAACCATTATGGATATTTGGGAAGGTATTCAATTTGCAAATGAGTCTAAGCAAGATGTGGTTTTCATCAAGATCGACTTTGACAAAGCCTACGACAGGCTAGAATGGGACTATATTCTGCAGTCGCTCCAAGATCTCGGACTTAGTCAGAAATTCACCAAGATGATCGCGACCCTTCTCGGAAACGCAACGACCCAAATTAACGTTAACGGCAAACTTTCGAAGGCGATCCATCTTAGAAGATCGATTAGACAAGGATGCCCTCTGGCCCCCCTTCTTTTTGCCATCGCCACTGAGGGGCTGAGCAGACTTGTGGCTCATCATGTGGAGGCTGGCAATATCAAAGGCCTCCAGCTGCCTCACGACCACAGTCAAATCATCATGAGACTTTTTGCTGATGATATGAACGCGTTCGTCCACAATGATAATACCAGCCTGGAGACTTTCTGGAGGTGTCTTGCTACCTTTTGTGATGCCTCTGGATCCAAAATCAACCACTCCAAGACCGCCTTCAGGGCTATTGTGGGACAGCACCCTGGCCTTCTCACTGATCATGGCTGTCAAGTCATTCCGCAGGGCCAAATCCTTCGACTTCTTGGAATCCCCTTGGGGTTTGGCGTCTCTATGGAGCAGCGATGGAACTGGGTGTTGGCTAAACTCGAAAACAAACTTAACTATTGGAGAGGTATGCAAATCAATCTCGCTGGGCGTGCGATGGTTATCAACACGTTCCTCCTCTCTTCTACCATCTATTTCCTTTCTTGTTGGAGACCGAATGAGCAAGGCCTGTCCAAACTGAATAGTATTTGTCGAAACTTTCTTTGGAGGGGCGATCATAACAGAAGGGGGGTGCCTAAAATCAAATGGGCCATCTGCACTAACCCTAGAGATAGCGGGGGGCTTGGTATCCTGGACATTGGGTGTATGGCTAACAAACTGGCAGCCAAATGGATGATTAGGGCTTGGTGCAATAGGGAGGCCTCGTGGGCCAAGCTGATCTTCAGAAACAAGAATGAGTTGGCCCTCACGGGGTTCCCGAACTGGAAGAATCTTGACATCATGACCCTGCTTTTCTCCCCGATCCCCGTCTTCCCGAAAGGCTCAAATCTCGTGTGCTCCCTTTGGAAGGGCTGGAATAAAGTCAAAAGCTTCACAAGAATTAGTGAGGACTGGAAGTGGGCGGCCGGAATCAGACAAAACGACTCTATCTGGTTTCCGATACATGGCATCCGGAGTGTGGAGTCGCGGAACATTCAAAATGCCAAGAAGCTATGGAACAAAGGATTCAAAAAATGGAAACACCTCTGGAAACATGACACCAACAACTGGATCAACTTCGAGGATATTGACCCTCGCATAAACATCTACTACGAAGAATGGAACACTTTGCAAAGCAGATGCCTCGCTTGGGATCGCCACAAGATGCGCCTTCTCATGGGACACGACTCACCGAACTCGCTTGGTCTCAAATGGCACAACGGAAATAGCCTACTCAAAATCCCGAACATCAAAGAAACAGCTGACCTCCAGATCAGCCTCAACAAGAAGTGGTGCCTGTCTTGGACGCGGCTTCGGTGGGACATGAAATTCATGGGTATCTGGCACCCCCTTATTGAGATTAAGAAGTCTGTCCTCTTATGGCAAATTCTTCATCGAGGAATTTGGACCAACCATAAGGCTAACAAACTTTGTGGGTTCCCTCCTTGGTGCAAACGCTGCCACCGTGCTACCGAAGATGTCCCACACATCTTCCTTACTTGCCCCAACTCCTACAGAATCTGGCAGACGGTTGGAATGAAAATCAGACTTCAAAAACAGCTTAGTTGGAAACAAGTCCTTTTGGGAGAAGCGATCGGCTGCTCTGCGACACTCTGGAACGCCATCAGAGGGGAAGTCCTGTGGAAAATTTGGCGGGAGAGGTGTGCTCTCAACTTCGGCGATCCCCCCAGGGAGTGGTCGATTGAGAAATCACTATTCCTCCTGGGCAAAAGGATAGTCAACAGCAAGAAGTCCCCCCCCCCTTCAGACACCATCAAGTTCTCCAGTTGATCAACAACAAGCTTAAACCCAAGTGGGCCCCGCATGAGGGCGATGAGACGGTGATTAACCTTCTCTGTAATGCAACCTAGGATTCAATCAAGCTTCCCCTGCTTTGTGGGATTTGGGGGGTCCCGTGGGCACTAGTCCCCTTCTATTGTACCTTTGTTTCTTAATTTAATTCAAGTCCGGGAGAGTAGGCTATTGCCGAACTTCCTTTACATTAAAAAAAAAAGTTTTCACTTCCCAAGTTGTATTTTATATGTTTTGATTCTTGTATTTAGAATACATGTAAATGTAGAATCTAGTATCTACTAGTAGTCATGAGATGTTCTCCAAAATGTGAATTTTCTTTAACTTTGAATGCCTTTGTGAAATCTAAATTATGGAATATGCATTGTGTCTCATTGATTATTATTGGTATACAACTTTTTTATTTCCAAATTGTATTTTAGAGGCTTTGAATTTAGAATACAATCTACATGTAGAATCTAGTATCTACTAGTAGTCATGAGATGTTCTCCAAAATGTGAATTTTCTTTAACTTTGAATGCCTTTGTGAAATCTAAATTATGGAATATGCATTGTGTCTCATTGATTATTATTGGTATACAACTTTTTTATTTCCAAATTGTATTTTAGAGGCTTTGAATTTAGAATACAATCTACATGTACATCTAGATACTAGTATATACATGGTCATTAATTTGAATTATGCATTAAGATTGGAATCTTATAAGTTTTGATTATTGAATTCAGAACACAGGTACATGTTCATGTATATAATGAACATGTACATGTATCATACATATAGTGTACACAATGAACATGTACATGTGGATGTGCATGTATCATACATATAGTATACATAATCCAAGATTTACTAGTACGGTCTTGTACTTTACATGAATTGTACATAAGCACTCCATTTTTTATGAAGATCATCCCTAGTTCTACTGCTCACCTTGAGGCTTTTGGGGGATCTTATTTCAAGTATTTTCTTTGAGTATACGAGACACAACAAATCTTGTAGAGTCTTGCAACACACAATTTACACAAGATATCAATTAGGAGTGTTGACGACATGATTGCTCCTACATCATCTACATTTGTATCCATATGAGTGCATCTCCATTTTGTATCCAAGAGGCACTCCATTTCCAGTTTATTTCCATTTTATATTGTATCTCTTTTGTATTTGGGTACCTTTCCATTTGCTTCTACCATTGTATTCATTCTCCTTTGAGGGGAATTATCCCACATAAGATGTACTTTGGAGAGCCCCTCCCAAATCTATATAAGGAGGGCCTCTCCCCCCATTTGTACTTGGTTAGAAGCTTGAGGAGCCTACTCCATGTTCTTGGCAAGCTCATTTCTAATCCATGTGAGTTTAACCATTTCTTGGTCTACTCACTTTGAGTCTCTCACACTCTTTGTTTTGTGAGTACACTCTTCTTTTCATTTTGCTTCCGCATGTGTACTCTCTACATGGTATCAGAGTGCTAGGTGGAGGTCTTTGTGGTCATTTTGTGGTGGTGGTGGTTTTGTTTCCTCTTCATTGAGAGAGGCTTTTGCCATCAATTTGCTCTTTGGGGCCTAATTTTTGCCCATTTGCCCACCCTCCCACCCTTCTTTCATCCATTATTTTCCTACACTTTACCCCCATTTACCCCTCCCTCCCACCCTTGCTCTTAATATTTTTGGATGTGCTTCATTGTCTTTGAACACCACATATAACATCACTCATTGTCAAGTGGTTATGTGTGCATTTGATGGAGTTGCTACTAAATCTCCAGATTTTTGAAGTGATCGATTGTTAGTCATCTCTATCATATTACATATGGTCTTATGATAGTGGTCATTGTCTTCATAATGCATTCGTAAATTTGAAGTGGTTATAACTCTATTGAATCCATCTTATCTCCTTACTATGCATTCCTATCTCTCCATTGCAATTAGTGATCATTTTCGCAGTGTTCTCTACAACAAAAGCTCTTGCATATGCTCAAAAGATTTGGATTCTCCTTCTATCTTGAGTTTGTCTCACATCGGACATTACTTTTGAATGCATTCAAGAACTGCAAGCAGGCTATGAGGAGAGGAGCACTGGTTCATCTGGAACCATCTTCGACACAGATAGAGAAGTTGCATCACATTGCATTAGCACTTTACAAGTTGGAAGCCATCTGGTAGGTGTGGGTGTATGGTGGCCAAAGAAAGACTATGTGCGGCATCAACCCAACATCCATCCATTCTTCCTTCTTGATTGAAGCCTCTGCTTCTGGAGCTGATATGGAATTAGTGGAATTAGTCAATTGCACAGAGTATCTGACATCCATGTGCACTTGCACGCTGCTGCTAAGCTACATCCATCCATCATCTATAGGTGGTGCTAACCTCAATAGCCATAGAAATGTACTCATTATTGATTTGGGTACAACTATCTGCAACACATCTCTTCTTGCGCTTAGCATAGAGAGAGGAAGAACGATCATGTACAATCTGCTTCAATCCACTACTACTGTAACTTGTTGCACACACTTCACTCCCTTTGTGTGTGTGTGTGATAGAGAAAGAGAGCTGAAATACCCTTAGTATGAGGTAGACAAAAAGGATATTTGCACTTGTAGACACATTCTCAGTGTGAGCTTAAGCTCAATACGAGGTGCACGTTGTTGTGAGAACTACGTGCGATTGTTTTGACTCTGTGATGAGTCAGCAAAGATAAACTCAGAAGAAAAGAAGAGGTGAGGTGTTGCTCCACGAGCTCGTCATGCTGAAGATCTTCTCTATTGTATACACACAACAGGTGAAGCTCGGGTCTTAGAGAGAAAGAAAGAGAAAGAGAGCACGAAAAGGAGAGCGAGAGATCGCATAATTTGCCGAGTGTGTTGCATGCGCACTATTTTTGCAAGCTAATTATGTGCCCACAAGCTATTTTTGGAAGATATTTCTATGCCCATGAGTTGTAGCCTCTGTCATGCAGAGCACATCCATAATGAGGAGAACCTGGTGCTAGAGTCATCAGAGTAGAAGCTTCTACTTACAGAGAGTGTTGATTTCTAATGTCTGGCTAGTAGGAATCCATGCAGAATGATCTAGTTAATTTTTGTAATTGACTGCAAATATGATATCATAACTCAATCGAGTATACAATGCACTTGGTGCATGATATGACATATAACCTTATGTCATATATTTTGTCACTTACATTTGGTTGAGCATCTGTTTGTGCATTCATCAAATTTCAGTTTTAAATTTACTTGCATTATTCTAGACTTAAGTCCCATTGCAACTATTCAGAACTCATCACTTATTTTTTGAGAAGTGAGACCAGAAGAATCCAAGTGGTGAGTGATATTTCCTTTGATCTTATCTTCTGCAAAGATGTAAACTCTTACTTTTGCATGACCATCACTTTTTTTTTTGCACATTTCTTTGAAACAAGGTATCAACTCTTTCATAAAGGGGATCTTTACTTATTTGTCCTAAAAGTATTTGGCATCATTACTTTGTTCACTTTGGCATTGTATGCATACGAAATCAAGACATTGTTTTGTATATTTTGAAGGGTATTCTAACCCTCAAGTTAAGCACACATTGTAAATCCATTATGAAAATGGTTACTTTTCAATTTTGCAAAGGGTTTTAACCCTATGGGACACCACTTTGGCAATAAGTGCCCCATCTTTGTACATCAAGAATATAAGAAACAGATAGTGTGTGTGTGCTTTGGGCGGATACTCTAAGCCCCCAAGTGTGACTTTCTCTCTGTGCAATGGGCTACTCTAAGCCTTCCTCTCATGTCAACTCATCTTGATTTTTTGTGCAAGCATAGGGCTATTCTAAGCCCCCACCCCTCCAAGGTGTCTCTCTCACATTATATAGTGTAGGGCTACTCTAAGCCCCCCACCACTACCCCAACTCAATTTTATGAACGAACTTTTATCGCAAGTGTGGTAACTTCGTTTCAACGGCTACAATGTCAATGATTTCAAATGCTATATCCTCAAGTCAATTATATTTACCCTCCTTTATGCCAATATTCATGTTGAAAGATGAAAGGCTAAATGGCACAAATTACAACCTATGGAAGGACACAATTAGGGCCTATCTCTATACAAACCTGTTGTATGAGGTAGTCAAAGGAACAGAATGAGAGCCTGATAAGAATAGCGATCTAGGAGCTTGGAATATATGGAATGTAAAGGACAAGCGAGCACTAGGCCAACTTTTCCTCGCATGTGATGAATTGACAAAAGGTCATATCACTGCATGTAAAACTTCATAAAAAACTTGGGATACTCTAGCAAATCTTTATGAAGATAAAAGACCTTCGAAGATTTATGTGTTACAAGCCAAATTTCACAATCTTACTATATGTCCACAAGACACCAACATAAAAGTTATAGCCCAATTTGAAGATTACCAAAGAAAGTTGGCACTTTGTGGCTGCAAGATCTCAAGTGAAGACATGGCCATTAGGTTATTTAACAAGCTTCGTCGGTCTTATGAAACATTTGTGACCACTTTGTATAGCAGAGATCAAGTTCTCGCTTCGGAAGAGGTTCGTCGACTTTTGCTCCTCCATGGCTTGTGAGGAAAGTCAGCTTCCTCACAAGAGATAGCCATGAAGGCCACAAGGGCAACCATGCTAGTCATCATACTAGCAACACACCCAAGCAAGGTTCCAACACTTCGCCAAAGAAATTTAGCTGTAATTTCTGTGGAAAAACAAGGCACTTGGAAAAATTTTGCTATAAGAAGAAGCATAAATTGAAGTCTTCTAGTTCTAAGAACCCATAAAAAACATCTCACCATAGGCCTCGTTGTTCTAGTGAAGACCTGTTTATTTCTACAGAGGCCAATGTGTTACACTTATGTGTTCCTCGAATAGCTTTGATGTGAAGTTTTTCCCTATACATGGGCACTTTTTACTCTAATGCTAGCTAGAGGTTTTTTCCCCATGTTACCACATACTTGATACTCTCATATGTGGTGGTACTTTGTACTTAGGGATATTATTCAACACTTACTTCAACTAGTTCATCATCAATGGAGCGAGCTATTCCAGCCATCATATTCTCCATGTGCCTTTCTGCATTTGTGATCCTTGTGTGTGCTTCTTGTGTGTCTCTTGCACTTCTACGCACACCCAACAGTGGTATCAGAGCAGGTTCAACTCCTTCTCAAGTTTCCGTTTTTTGCATCGCGACGTGCGAGCACTTTTAACAGTGCAAATCGACTTTGGAGCATAGAATTGTGAATTTCAGCAGCCAAGAAATATTTCCACCAGGTGTGTTGTGGTTTTACCCCCATTTTGAAGCCATTCGTGCAGTCAAAATTTTCATCAGAGTGATGACTTCTGAGCTAAAATTTCAGCATTCCTTTTAGCTTTCATCGAAGTGAAGATTTTGTCACATTCTTGTTCTTTTGTGAAATCGCGGGCAGCAATGACTTGTTTGGCATGCTTCAAGCTGAAGATAAGCTTGATGGGACCAACTATCCGATGTGGTTGTTCTTGTTGCTAAACAACTTTGGAACATAATGGCAGCTGTAGATCGAAGACCCTTAGGTTCTTCTACTTCACAGTCTACTGTCACAGATCGAGCTTCAAGCTGAAGATAAGCTTGATGGTACCAACTATCCGATGTGGTCATTCTTGTTGCTAAACAACTTTGGAACATAATGGCAGATGTAGATCGAAGACCCTTAGGTTCTTCTACTTCACAGTCTACTGTCACAGATTGAGCTTCAAGCTGAAGATAAGCTTGATGGGACCAACTATCCGATGTGGTCTTTCTTGTTGCTAAACAACTTTGGAACATAATGGCAGATGTAGATCGAAGACCCTTAGGTTCTTCTACTTCACAGTCTACTGTCACAGATCGAGCTTCTTCTTCGAATACAGTGGTTTCTCCTTCTCCACCTACATAGGAGCAGCTTAGATGGGATGTAAAAGATGCTCAAGCTCATGCTTTGATTGCGCTTTCAGTGAATCGGCATATAGTTCCACACATTCGGTCATGTTCTACATCGAGACAGGCATGGGACACTCTTGCTTCTTTGTATGCCATGCATAATGAAGCACATGTTGCATACTTGAGGAAGCAACTTGAGGATGTATGTATGGCTGAAAATGAGTCGGTGGATGTGTATGTGACATGCATCAAGGACTTGAAAGAGCAATTGGCAAACATAGATGAGATCATTCCGGATGCATCACTCATTTCTATATTGTTGAAAGGATTACCGAAATCTTTCAAAGCTTTGCTACTACACTCCGTTTGGTTGCAAAAGGAAATCCTAATATGTATGCATTTGATGAGGTTGTGTCTCTTCTTTTGCAAGAAGAGCAATCTAGAGTGAATAGGAGTGGTTTGATTGAGGGAACACAAGCACTTACTATCTCACAAAAGGGGACAAGCAAGTATGGTTCAACTTTGGCTTCATCAAAACCAAAGCCTCGACCTTCCTCTTCCACTCATTCCTCTAATGATGTCGTGATTTGCAAAAGAAGAAGAGATGCAAATATTGCTGAAAGGCTCACTATACTATTGATGAGTGTAGAAAGCTTGCTAAATGCAATGAAAAGAAGAAGGAATCCGGCATGTCTATTGCTGAAAATTCAGCAAATGCAAAGAATGATGAAGCTAACATGGCTCAAGATTTTTGGGCATGTGTTGCTACATGACATTATGATGCTTCTTTGCATTCTAAATGTATGGTTGTGAGTGAGGCTGATTCGGATTGGTTCTTTGATGGTGGTGCTTCAAAACACATAACATCATGCAAAAGATTTTTTGCCTCTTTGAAAGATGCACCCAAAGGAGGACATTTGGTGTGTGCAAACAATGCCTCTTATCCTATCATTGGAGTAGGACAAATTGAGCTTACGGCTGCAAATGGAGGTGTGATTCTCTTGAAAAATGCATTGTATGTGCCCGGTATAAAGAAGAACTTAATTTCAGTTCCGATGATTGCCAAAGCTGGACTTCATGTACACTTTGTTGATGGTAAGTGTATGGTTCATGATTTCAACAATGGTGATGTTATCGTGATGTCCGGTACATTATGTAATGGTTTGTATCGCATGGACACATACAAGAGGGCTGCCTCGAATGTTTTGGTTGCTCATTCTTCTTCCATGGCTGAAATGGAGCTTTGGCATGCTCATTTTGGTCATTTGAACTTCAATAGTCTGCTTTACTTGCAAAAGAAGGACATCATTATTGGTTTGCTTACACTTGAGTCCATTGAAAAGCATGCATGTGAAGGTTGCATTCTTGGAAAAATGCATTGTGATTCTTTTCCAAAAGATAGTCATACACACACTACAAGAAAATTACAGCTTGTTCATAGTGATGTATGTGGTCCTGTCAAGACTCCATCTTTTGGGAAGCATGTATATTTTGTTACCTTCATTGATGATGCTACTCGTCATACATGGGTGTATCCTATGAAAGCAAAGAATGAGGTATTTTCTTGCTTCAAAGCATTTTTAGCTATGGCTCAAAATTTTTCTTCACAAAAGCTTTTGATTCTATGCATGGATCGTGGTGGTGAATACATGTCACATGAGTTTAATGTTTTTCTTTGTGAAAGAGGTATTTCACACCAATGTACGGTGCCATATACACCTCAGCAAAATGGTTTGTCGAGCGTAAAAATAGAACTCTACTTGAAATGGCACGATGTATGGTTAAAGGAAAGCATCTTCCTGATAAGTTTTGGATGGAAGCAGTCATGTGTCCAAAATATGTGTTGAATCATTGCCCTACAAAAGCATTGAGAGTCATCACTCCTTATGAGGCTTGAGATGGTCATAAGCCTATGGTTAGTCATATGCGTGTGTTTGGTTGTTTGACATATGCTCTTGTGCCATCACAACAACGTCACAAACTTGATGACAAGGCAAAGAAATGTATATTTTTTGGTTATAGTGTTGAAAGTAAGGGATATCGTTTGTACCATCCATTGACAAACACAATTATTGTGAGTCGAGATGTGGAATTTGCTGAAAATTCAGTTTTCCCTCTACTTGAATGCAAAAAACAGCCAATAGTTAGCTCACAAGATCTGTCTGATACACTCATGCCTTTGTTCCAAAATGGTGCGCTTGACTATGGCCATGTAGACCAGCCAACTGAGGCTCAAAGGGCTGAAAAATTCCAGCAAAATAGTGTTGAAAATGCAAAGAATTTCCAACCAAACATGGCTGAAAATTTTCAGCCAAAAATTATCAAAACTGCAGGAAATTTCCAGCCACATATGGCTGAACATTTGCGTCAAAATATGGTTGAAAATGAGCATGAAATTCAGCCCACGCATGATGCACATATTGAAGATGGTTTACATAATGAACGCATGTCTATCAAGAGTGCACAAACTATGTGAAAGTGGTTGAAACAAACTTTGTAGGATAGCAAATCGGGTGCACCTTTACTTGGTAGAACAAGATCAAGCTCTCACCATGCATCAAGTGATTCTTTGGATTATTCTCTTATTGCTACGGCATGTAATGAAGAGCCACTTTATTTTGAAGATGCATATGACAATCCACAATGGATGAGTGCTATGCAATCAGAAATGGATTCCATACATAGGAATGGTACTTGGGAGTTATGTGAATTGCCAAAAGGAAAGAATGCCATTGGTACAAAGTGGGTTTACAAGATTAAGAGAAAATCTGATGGTAGCATTGATCGCTACAAAGCTAGATTGGTTGCCAAAGGATATGTGCAACAATATGGCATTGATTATGAGGAAACATTTGCACCTACTTCACGCATGACTACCATTTGTACCATGGTTGCATTAGTTGCCCATCGAGGTTGGAAAGTGCATCAATTGGACATAAAAACAGCCTTCTTGAATGGTGATTTGCAAGAAGAGGTCTATGTGAAGCAACCTCCTAGATTTGCTATGAAAGGGAAAGAGCATATGGTTTGTCGCTTGCATAAAGCCTTGTATGGTCTCAAGAAAGCACCACGTGCATAGTATGAGAAAATCCATAAGCACTTGATTGCTCTTGGCTTCACATGTAGTCCAATTGAAAACACACTCTATGTATGCAAAAATGGGGCTGATCTTACAATGCTTGTTCTTTGTGTTGATGACATACTCCTGATGCAAAACTTGACATTCTTATGGCTGATTTGCAGCATACTTTTGATGTCACTTATCTTTGTCTTTTGAACTACTATCTTGGCATCCAGTTTGTATCCGTTGAGGGGGAATTGTTATGCATCAAGCAAAGTATGTTGAAAAACTACTTCAGCGTTTTGACTTTGAGGATTGCAAGCCAATTTCCACACCAGTTGAGATAGGATTTAGATTCTTAGTTGAGGATTCTAGTGATGCATTTGACACTTCTATTTATCAGCAAACTGTGGGATGTCTTATATATGCATGCAACACAAGGCCGGATATACAATACGCAGTTTCCTAGTTGAGTCGATTCATGCATAACCCTAGCACTAAGCATTGGAAAGTGATGAAACGTGTGTTTAGATATCTCTGAGGCACTTTAAGCTTAGTTCTCTTTTATGGCAGAGATATTCAACCATGCTTGCATTCTTTTACAAATAGTGATTGGGCTGGTTGTTATGATACTCGCGTGTCCACTAGTGGTAATTGCTTTTTCCTTGGAGACTCATGCATATCTTGGTTGAGTAAGAAGCAACCTACAGTGGCGACATCGAGTTGTGAAGTTGAGTATAGGGCAGTTTTCACACCTACAGTGGTGTGTATATGGTTGAGACGCCTATTGATGGATCTTTGCATGGAGATTCATGATGCTACGCATATTCTCAACGATAGTCAGAGTGCTTTGGATGTTGCATGAAACCTAGTGTTTCATGCACGGACCAAACATATTGAGGTGCATTATCACTATGTGAGAGAGCGCCTTCATGCAGGAGATATTGATTTGGTATATGTGCCTACACAAGATAATGTGGCAGACATATTCACCAAAGCTCTTCCACGGGAAAAGTTTGAAGCTTTTTGCAAAGCTTTATGCTTAGTACCTTGTGGGGGCTGATCTGTCACTCCCTATATGTGTTCACATCATTCGCTCCAAGGGGGTTTGTTATACTTATGTGTTCCTTGAGTAGCTTTGATGTGAACCTTTTCTCTATACATGGGCACTTTTTACTCTAGTGTTGGCTAGAGGTTTTTTCCCCATGTTACTACATACTTGATACTCTCATATGTGGTGGTACTTTGTACTTAGGGATATTATTCAACAATTACTTCAGTTCAGTTCATCATCAATAGAGAGAGATATTCCAACCATCGTCTTCTCTGTGTGTCTTGCTGCGTTTGTGCTCCTTGTGTGTGCTTCTCGTCTGTCTCTCGCACTTCTACGCACACGCAACACAATGCCTTGGTAACTTCAACTTCTTCTCAGGAATGGATCTTTGATAGTGGAGCGGCATTACACATGTGTAAGGATTGGTATTGTTTTCAAGAGATTGAGGACCTTACTGGAAAAGTTTACCTAGGCAACAACAAGAGCCTACCCATCAAAGGGAAAGGTAAAGTACAAATCACGAATGACCAAGGGGAGTGCAAATCATTATCCAATGTCTTATTTGTTCCTAACTTGTGCATAAATTTACTATCAGTCAAGGCCATCACCGATCACGATAAACAAGTGTTATTTGATGACACTTTAGTTAGGGTGATTGATCCTAAAACCAAAGACATCATCACACAAGGTATGGAAGAAAAAGGACTTTACAAACTAACCTACTTTCTATCTAAGGAGTCGCTTTCCAATATGTGGCATCAAAGGTATGGCCATAATTCATATTTACCAAGGATTTCCTCCTCTCAGATAGTTAAAGGATTGCCCAAGATCGGGCAAGTCAATGATGTCTGCCAAGCTTGCACCCAAGACAAGCAACATAGGGCCCCTGTTCCCAAGGAAACCTCCACAAGAGCTAGGAACCCTTTAGCCCTCATCCACATGGACCTTTGTGGACCTATGAATACCCCTTCTCTTAGTGGTTCACTCTACTTCTTTCTTTTAATAGGTGACCACTCCCGATACAGAAGTGAAAGGAAGACACTTTCTCTAAGTTTTGAGAATGGATCAACCAAGTTGAGAATGAAGCATAAAAAAAAATCAAGAATATTCGACCAGAAGATGGTGGTGAATTTATCAATCACGACTTTGACAATTTCTTAAAAAAAAAGGAGATAAAAAGACAAGTCACTCAATCTCACACTCCATCCCATAATGGAGTAGCTGAGAGAAAGATCCAAAGTGTGATGGAAATGGCAAGAACCATGCTTCACAACAAAGAATTACCCTACAAGTTTTTGGGCAGAAGCAGTGCACACTGTAGTGCACATACTCAATCAAGGCTTCACTAGTGCATTGCACAACAAAATACCTTTTGAAGCTTGCTATGGAAGAAAGCCTAATGTCAGTTACTTTCGAGTATTTGGAAGTGAAGCATTTGTCCATGTACCAAAAGAAGATCGCAACAAGTTACAATCCAAGTCTAAGAAGCATATATTCATTGGCTACAGTGAACAATCATAAGCATATATATTGTACGATCTTGAGAGCCACTCCATCACAATTTCAAAAGATGTAATCTTTAATGAAGCTTCAAGATACTAAACGAAAGATCCAAATACAAGTCTTAGTCTACACATCTATGTTGGGTGTGTGTAGAAGTGCGAGAGACACACAAGAAGCACACACAAGGAGCACAAACGCAGCAAGACACACGGAGAAGACGATGGCTGGAATAGCTCTCTCTATTGATCGATAAACTGAACTGAAGTAAGAGCTGAATAATATCCCTAAGTACAAAGTACCACCACATATGAGAGTATCAAGTATGTGGTAACATGGGGAAAAAACCTCTAGCCAGCACTAGAGTAAAAAGTGCCCATGTATAGGGAAAAGGTTCACATCAAAGCTACTCGAGGAACACATAAGTGTAACAAACCCCCTGGAGCGAATGATCTGAACACATACAGGGAGTGACAGATCAGCCCCCACAAGGTAACAAGCCTAAAGCTTTGCGAAAAGCTTCAAACTTTTCCCGTGGAAGAGCTTTGGTGAATATGTCTGCCACATTATCTTGTGTAGGCACATATACCAAATCAATATCTCCTGCATGAAGGCGCTCTCTCGCATAGTGATAATGCACCTCAATATGTTTGGTCCGTGCATGAAACACTGGGTTTCGTGCAACAGCCAAAGCACTCTGACTATTTGTGAGAATATGCGTAGCAGCATCAATCTCCATGCAAAGATCCATCAATAGGCGTCTCAGCCATATACACTCCACTGTCGCTATGAAAACTGCCCTGTACTCAGCTTCACAACTCGATGTCGCCACTGTAGGTTGCTTCTTACTCAACCAAGATATGCATGAGTCTCCAAGGAAAAAGCAATTACCACTAGTGGACACGCGAGTATCATAACAACCAGCCCAATCACTATTTGTAAAAGCATGCAAGCATGGCTGAACATCTCTGCCATAAAAGAGACCTAAGCTCAAAGTGCCTCGGAGATATATAAACACACGTTTCACCACTTGCCAATGCTTAGTGCCAAGGCTATGCATGAATCGACTCAACTGGGAAACTGCATACTGTATATCCGGCCTTGTGTTGCATGCATATATAAGACATCCCACAGCCTGCTGATAAAGAGAAGTGTCAAATGCATCACTGGAATCCTCAACTGAGAATCTAAATCCTGTCTCAACTGGTGTGGAAACTGGCTTGCAATCCTCAAAGTCAAAACGCTGAAGTAGTTTTTCAACATACTTTGCTTGATGCATAACAATTCCCCCCTCAACGGATACAAACTGGATGCCAAGATAGTAGCTCAAAAGACCAAGATAAGTGACATCAAAAGTATGCTGCAAATCAGCCATAAGAATGTCAAGTTTTGCATCACATGACCCAGTCAAGAGTATGTCATTGACATAAAGAACAAGCACTATAAGATCAACCCCATTTTTGCGTACATAGAGTGTGCTTTCAATCGGACTACATGTGAAGCCAAGAGCAATCAAGTGCTTATGTATTTTGTCATACCATGCACGTGGAGCTTGCTTGAGACCATACAAGGCTTTATGCAAGCGACAAACCATATGCTCTTTCCCTTTCATAGCAAATCCAGGAGGTTGCTTCACATAGACTTCTTCTTGCAAATCACCATTCAAGAAGGCTGTTTTTATGTCCAGCTGATGCACTTTCCAACCTCGATGGGCAGCCTATGCAACCACGGTACGAATGGTAGTCATGCGTGAAGTAGGTGCAAAAGTTTCCTCATAGTCAATGCCATATTGCTGTGCATATCCTTTGGCAACCAATCTAGCTTTGTAGCGATCAATGCTACCATCAGATTTTCTCTTAATCTTGTAAACCCACTTTGTGCCAATGACATTCTTTCCTTTTGGCAATTCACATAACTCCCAAGTACCATTCCTATGTATGGAATCCATTTCTGATTGCATAGCACTCATCCATTGTGGATCGTCACATGCATCTTCAAAAGAAAGTGGCTCTTCATTACATGCTGTAGCAATAAGAGAATAATCCACAAAATTATTTGATGCATGGTGAGAGCTTGATCTTGTTCTACCAAGTAAAGGTGCACTCAATTTGCTATCCTGCAAAGTTTGTTTCAGCCACTTTGGCATAGATTGTGCACTCTTGATAGAAATGCGTTCATTATGTAAAACATCTTCAATATGTACATCATGCGTGGGCTGAGTTTCGTGCTCAGTTTCAGCCATATTTGGACGCAAATGTTCAGCCATATGTGGCTGAAAATTTCCAACAGTTTTGGCAATTCTTGGCTTAATTTTTTCAGCCATGTTTGGCTGGAAATTCTCTGCATTTTCAGCCCTATTTGGTTGGAATTTTTCAGCCCTTTGAATCTCAGTTGGTTGGTCTACATGGCCATAGTCAAGCGCACCATTTTGGAACAAAGGCATGAGTGTATCGAACACATCTTGAGAGCTAACTGTTGGCAGTTTTTTGCATTCAAGTAGAGGGAAAACTGAATTTTCAGCAAATACCACATCTCGACTCACAATAATTGTGTTCGTCAATGGATGGTACAACCGATATCCCTTACTTTCAGCACTATAACCAACAAATATACATTTCTTTGCCTTGTCATCAAGTTTGTGACGTTGTTGTTATGGCACAAGAGCATATGCCAAACAACCAAACACACGCATATGACTAACCATAGGCTTATGACCATTCCAAGCCTCATAAGGAGTGATGACTCTCAATGCTTTTGTAGGGCAGCGATTCAACACATAATTTGCACACATGACCATTTCCATCCAAAATTTATGAGGAAGATGCTTTCCTTTAACCATACATCATGCCATTTCAAGTAGAGTTCTATTTTTACACTCGGCAACACCATTTTGTTGAGGTGTACATGGCACCATACATTGGTGTGAAATACCTCTTTCACGAAGAAAAGCACTAAACTCATGTGACATGTATTCACCACCACGATCCGTGCGTAGAGTCAAAAGCTTTTGTGAAGAAAAATTTTCAGCCATAGCTAAAAATGCTTTGAAGCAAGAAAATACCTCATTCTTTGCTTTCATAGGATACACCCATGTATGGCGAGTAGAATCATCAATGAAGGTAACAAAATATACATGCTTCCCAAAAGATGGAGTCTTGACGGGACCACATACATCACTATGAACAAGTTGCAATTTTCTTGTAGTGTGTGTGTGTGACTATCTTTTGGAAAAGAAGCACGATGCATTTTTCCAAGAATGCAACCTTCACATGCATGCTTTTCAATGGACTCAAGTGTATGCAAGCCAATAACCATGTCCTTCTTTTGCAAGTAGAGCAAACTATTGAAGTTTAAATGACCAAAACGAGCATGTCAAAGCTCCATTTCAGCCATGGAAGAAGTATGAGCAACTAAGGCATTCGAGGCAGCCCTCTTGTATGTATCCATGCGATACAAACCATTACATAATGTACCGGACATCACGATAACATCACCATTGCTGAAATCATGAACCATACACTTATCATCAACAAAGTGTACATGAAGTCCAGCTTTTGGTAATCAACGGAACTGAAATTAAGTTCTTTTTTATACCGGGCACATACAATGCATTTTTCAAGAGAATCACACCTCCATTTGCAGCCGTAAGCTCAATTTCTCCTACTCCAATGATAGGATAAGAGGCATTGTTTGCACACACCACATGTCCTCCTTTAGCTGCATCTTTCAAAGAGGCAAAAAATCTTTTGCATGATGTTATGTGCTTTGAAGCACCACTATCAAAGAACCAATCCGAATCAGCCTCACTCATAACCATACATTTAGAATGTAAAGAAGCATCATAATGACATGTAACAACACATGCCCAAAAATCTTGAGCCATGTTAACTTCATCATTCTTTGCATTTGCTGAATTTTCAGCAATAGACATGCCCGATTCCTTCTTCTTTTCATTGCGTTTAGCAAGCTTTCTACACTCATCAATAGTATGACCAGCCTTCCGACAATATTTGCATCTCTTCTTCTTTTGCAAATCACCATCATTAGAGGAATGAGTGGAAGAGGAAGCTTGAGGCTTTGGTTTTGATGAACCAAAAGCTGAACCATACTTGCTTTTCCCCTTTTGTGAGATAGCAAGTGCTTGCGTTCCTTCAATCAAACCACTCCTATTCACTCTAGATTGCTCTTCTTGCAAAAGAAGAGACACAACCTCATCAAATGCATACATATTAGGATTTCCTTTTGCAACCAAACTAAGTGTAGTAGCAAAGCTTTGAAAAGATTCCGGTAATCCTTTCAACAATGTAGAAATGAGTGATGCATCCGGAATGATCTCATCTATGTTTTCCAATTGCTCTTTCAAGTCCTTGATGCGTGTCACATACACATCCACTGACTCATTTTCAGCCATACATACATCCTTAAGTTGCTTCCTCAAGTATGCAACACGTGCTTCATTACGCACGGCATACAAAGAAGCAAGAGTGTCCCATGCCTGTCGTGATGTAGAACATGACCGAATGTGTGGAACTATATGACGCTTCACTGAAAGCGCAATCAAAGCATGAGCTTGAGCATCTTTTCCATCCCATCTAAGCTGCTCCTGTGTAGGTGGAGAAGGAGAAACCACTGTACTCGAAGAAGAAGCTCCATCTGTGACAGTAGACTGTGAAGTAGAAGCACCTGCCGGTCTTTGATCTATATCTGCCACTATGTTCCAAAGTTGTTTTGCAACAAGAACGTGCTTCATCATGTAAGACCACATCGGATTGTTGGTCCCATCAAGCTTATCTTCAGCTTGAAGCATGCCAAACAAGTCATTGTTGCCCGCCATTTCACTGAGGAACAAGAATGTGACAAAATCTTCACTTCGATGAAAGCTGAAATGAGTGCTGAAATTTCAGCTCACAAACCATCACTCTGATGGCGATTCTGACTGCACGAATGGCTTCAAAATGGGGGTAAAACTCCAGCGCACCTGGTGGAAATGTTTTCCGGCTGCTGAAATTCACACTTCTATGCTCCGAAGTCGATTTGCACTGTTAAAGTGCGCGCGCGCCGCGACGGGAAAAACCAAAACTTGAGAAGAAGCTGAACCTGCTCTGATACCACTGTTGGGTGTGTGTAGAAGTGCGAGAGACACACAAGAAGCACACACAAGGAGCACAAATGCAGCAAGACACACAGAGAAGACGATGGCTGGAATAGCTCTCTCTATTGATCGATAAACTGAACTGAAGTAAGAGCTGAATAATATCCCTAAGTACAAAGTACCACCACATATGAGAGTATCAAGTATGTGGTAACATGGGGAAAAAACCTCTTGCCAGCACTAGAGTAAAAAGTGCCCATGTATAGGGAAAAGGTTCACATCAAAGCTACTCGAGGAACACATAAGTGTAACAATCTACACTTCTTAGGGGGACACAATCTTTTCAAAGCACCCATCAGAGGCAAGTACTTCACATCAATCGAGAAGATCACAAAGGCTCACTAAAAAGTAGCAGTGAGAACAAATTCATTATGTAAATTATGCATTGATGCATCAGATCCAACAAATTCCAGAGCCTTCCAACTACAAAGAAGCTCAAGGCCAACCTGAGTGGGAAGAATCTATACAAGTGGAAATGGATGCAATCGAGAAGAACAAGACTTGGACCCTTGTCCCTAAGCCCACAAATCATCACTTCATAGGAGTTAAGTGCTTTATAAAGTTAAGTACAAATCAAATGGCATTTTAGACAAGTACAAAGCAAGACTTGTAGCCAAAGGATATAAGCAATAACATGGCATTGATTATGAAGAAACCTTTGCCCATACTGCAAGGTTTACCACCATAAAGATCATTCTAGCACACATTTCAAATGGCCCATCTACCAACTAGATGTCAAAAGTGCTTTCCTCAATGGAGATCTTCAAGAAGAAGTATATGTTGATCAACATGGAGGCTTCAAGATCAAAGGAAAGGAAGATCAAGTCTACAAGCTTCACAAAGCACTTTACGGACTTAAGTAAGCTCCTAGGGCCTGGTATGAAAAGATTCACAAGTTCTTCGAAGATAAAGGATTTCAAAGAAGCAGTGCCAATGCAAACTTATACATCTATCAGAACAAGTCCTTAGTGGCCACCATCATCCTCTATGTAGTAACTTGATCTTGATAGGCTCAGATGACTTGATTTGACGAAGCTTGCATCTCAAGAGATTACTCTGGAGGAGTGTACCTCTCAAGAGAACTTGGTAGACATGCTCATGAAGGCTCTACCAAGTTAGAAATTAGAAAAGCAACATGTCTTCAATTCTTCAAATCCTCTTTGGGAACTCTTTTGTATATGAGCTTAACAATATTAGTGTTCACAAGAGTAAGACGAACTCCTTATGAC
Source organism: Ceratopteris richardii (assembly GCA_020310875.1). Taxonomy (NCBI): domain Eukaryota; kingdom Viridiplantae; phylum Streptophyta; class Polypodiopsida; order Polypodiales; family Pteridaceae; genus Ceratopteris; species Ceratopteris richardii. Next base: position 137,767,378 of record CM035408.1, on the reverse strand, counting down.
ACTAAGAGTGAACAAAGAGAAATGAAATCTTTATATCTATATAGAATTATTTAGGAATACCATTATTTCTACACCAATCTTGAGGTTACTAGTAATTTCTTTGATATCCTCAATAGAGAGAGGGAAAGATAAAAAAGGCGAGACAAAGGAAGAGTTATGCTTTTCTTTTGACGAGAGTCTTTGTAAACAAGGGCACTACTAGAAGCAAGGAGTTCCTCTTGATGAAGTGAATTTCCAAGCTTGTGGAGTCTTAGAAAAAGGGAGGGTGGTTAATAATAAAGAATGAATTCTCACACTTAGTTATCTCAATAGACAACATCATCCTTTTGTTGCACCTAGAATCTTTTGCCATCAATTTATAAGAAGTCTAAGTTCGTTGGATACTATATAGAACATTCTACCGTGTGTCAAAAGGGGGATGGGAACACATCAAAGCTTTCATGGAGAGTATTAGACACCTTCATCTTAAATACCTTAGCATTTGAGTTATGCTAACTAGATTTATAATAATTCTATACTCTTTGAAAGTAAAAACGCATAGTCTTATGATTAAAAATGTTGGATAAATCAATCACTGTCAGTTTTTAAGCAAGTGATTACACACACATAGATCCTAACCAATTTACACATATATATTAGTTTTTACATGTTAGTAAGTTTTAACCACATGATAACACATATACACCCTATCCAATTTAGGAGCTTTGAAGTCATCCCCATATTGTTTATTGCTATGGATAAAGCATCTGGTAAGTCGTGCATTAGGTACCTTAGGTACCTTGCATCTTGACTTGAACTAGATCAAAGTCACATGCTAAAACCAAAGTCACCTGTTAGGACCAACCAACCTAGTTATGCATTTCCGACACTTATAACTTTCAAACATCGACTCAGGATTTAAAAAAACCGATAGAAGTGGACTTGAAAAGATTGCCAAAATAATGGATAACTAGCGTCCTTTAGGATCACACAAAGTGATTAATAGTTAAGCTATTAGTTTTATTAGAGATGCTGATAACAATCCCTCTTCTACCACAAATGTATTTGGTGAAGAACCATATGTATTAAAAGACAATCCTTTTAAGATTGGTCTCCGAATCAATTTCGAACAATTTTTAGCCTCTTGCATACTTATTATATCAAGGCCAATATCCATTGGCCACATTTTACAGCAACAATTCTAGCAAGGTCGATGTGGCCTTTGCAATCAAAGCTTCTCCTTTTCATATTGGGGTTTTTCATTGCTTTTTAATGGTTCAACTAACGACTTCACAGCTCTATTGGGATCCTAAGATTTTTCAACTTTCCTCTTACATTGGCCTCATGCTAGATGCTACTAGACAGGTAAGACTTCTCTCACGAGGGTTCCGCAGCTCACGCTGCTCCGGCTCCGTGCGGGAGGGACGACCGGGGTCCGGGAGACAGGATGGGCCTTCTTTCCAATCGGATTAAAAGAGAAGACCTCGAACCAGGCGACCATATCTATTCCTGGCGCTTTGCTTACAGTTACGCGCATCATGGTATTCTCTGCTGCTGCACCTTACTTCATTACGTCTTCATATCGCCATCTCAAAGCTTTCCCTGATCCCCCCCAAGAAAGAAACTGATCCGCAGTAGTTAGAGAATCTGGATACATGTAGAGGTGTGGAGACTAGGGTTTTTTTCCGCTAAGAGCCACACAGGTCGATTAGAGGGCACATTGCCTCGTGCCTTCACCTAAGACGGAGGGACATACCAAGTATCTGCACCACATCACTGAAGAGACGGAGGTTCCTTCTCAGGCGGATCGATTCAGCCACCCACATAGGCAATCAACAGTGATATTATGATTCAAATATAGAAGGATTTGTTGAAATATATAGGTGGGACTGTTGTAGTGCATGTTTATGTTCTTTCGTCAAGCTACGATGTGCAATTCATACAAGGCAGCAGGAACATAAACCCAGCGTGTGAATTCCAACTTCCTATGCGAACGACTTTGAATGAAGCGGCGATGTTTTTGTGTTTTCCAGTTGGAGAACAGTCTTCTGGGGGGTTTGTGCCGCTTTGCCATGTGCAATCACCCTAAGAACGTTTCAACCCAATCAAAAAATAAGAACGTTTCAACACAATTTATTGATTCACAGAACGGATTGGAATTCTGGGCTTTTAGAGACACGTAAAAATTTAGAAATATGTAGTTAGGAGATTCCTGGAACACGAGTCACTTTTAAGTTTCGTGATGGATCAGAGAGGGGCTAATGAGCTTAAACTGAGCGAGTGTCATCACAAGTGTTTGGGAAGTTGAAACACTTTTTGAGGTTTTCAAACGCTCCATACATCATAAAGACATATTCAAAAGTACTTGACATAGGCGAAGGACCTATTAGAAAGTCAACCCACACAAAGGACCTTTCGATAAATTTGATATATTCAAAGTATTTGACATATGCAAAGGACTTATTAGAAGTTCAACCCACACGAAGGATCTGTCAATAAATTTGTAAGTGAGGAGGTATATGTTGGGTTTCCATTCATGGTCCAAATTGATCTTTTGAGTATTGACTGGAATATCAAAGAAAGAAATTTCTTCTTGGTCAATAAGTTGAAAGCAAGGAATCTCGTAATGGAATATTTGCATTTTAACTTTCGACTTGTGGGGCCAAATTTCATGTCCCTTTTGATGTTGAGATAGCAAGATCTGTAACCCAATTTTTCATTTCAGAAAACAGAATAGTTTGTTTTATACTCTAAAGAACATTCCACGCAGCTGAATATTGATCTAAACTAATTAGTCGCAAATATCTTCTAGTCTTATAGTTCACTTGTGTCTAACTGACATTTCAAATAAGATCTCATTTTTTTTTTCTAATCTTGGCTCATTAAACTTGCCTTGTCACCCTCAAGGGACTCGCCCTAAGAATTGTATTCTACTTCATTTGGAAAAGAAAATCATTCTCCCAAGATATCATCATACATGAATGTGGGTGTCATTTATGGCATCTACATGCTTGATTACACACATAGTGCTTGCCCATTGAAGTCTTTTATAGCCTACGCCCTAGATATTCACCCCTTGAGAAACTTATATAACTCAATATATGAAATCCATTGCCCAAGCATCATCTTCTTTATTGGCATCCTCCAAGATTGAAGCTTCCATTGTCAGGGGAGCACTAGATTGAGTCCTTTGACTAGACTAGACAAGATTTCGGGATTACACTTTCAACTGCAAGATCACCCACGTAGTGAATCGATACAAGAATATATAATTGATACAAGAAGTCCGAGAACCTAGGACTGAAAGTTATAGATAACTCAACTAGAGATGATACAGAAGATCCAGAACCCGAGACCATAGGTATGAAGCAAGATCTTTGGGTTACAAGAACTCCCTTCAAGGAGATGAACTAGATATAAAGAATAACTGGGAAGGATCTCGTACTACGAGATTACAACGGGAGAAGGGAGGATATCCAAGTTACAAGACTAGAGCAAAGGACAAGACTAGAACTCGAACTTGAACTTGAACTTGAAAGTACTTACTTGATGATCAAGAATCCTTGAGCTCCCAAGATTGGCATTGGAAAGAATGAGTATATATGTGGTAAACCCCTCCTTATATAGGATTTCAAGGCGGTTCATTAATGGCGGTTATGAATTGGTGATGTCATCGATGATATCATCAATTCGAAACATGACTTCTAGATATCAGAATCAAGCAAGAAGACAATCAATCTTAGGGTTTTGCACGTTCTGGTCACAATGGAAGCATTGATCTCTCCAAATTCTGAACCAATCATGAGATATAGAAGTTACATGGAATCTGAGGTTTAGGATGGTTTCCTTTGTCCATGACATCACCTCCCCCTCAAGCAATGAGTTCCACGAGGAGCGGTCATTGTTCGGTCTCGGCTTCGTTGGATTTTTCTCATGGAATTCTTGAACCTTGATTGGTTGCTCCCTGAAGGTTCTCTGCAAGTTCCCAAGTACAATCATTGATGTCATACCCTTTTCAATGAACAAGTTACTCCTATCTTCCTCGGGACATTCTCGAATCTAGAATATGCTCGACTTTGAATTCTTCATAATCATCAATCTCGATAGGTGATGGACTAGGTCCTAGGTCTTGGGAGCTCTAGGAGTCGTGATCACCAAGTAAGTATTTTCAACTTCCAGTTCGAGTTCTAGTCTTCTCATTTGCTCTAGTCTTGTCTAGTCTTGTATCTTGGACATCCTCTCTTGTCCTGTTGTAATCTCCTTCCTAGTTATTCCTTGTATCTAGTCCATCTCCTTGAAGGGAGTTCTTGTGATCCAAAGATCTTGTTTCATACCTATGTTCTCGAGTTGTGGGATCCTTTTTATCATCTCTACTAGAGTTATCTATACCTATTAATCCTGGGTGTTGGACTTCTTATGTCAGTCATATATTCTTGTATTAATTCCCTATGTGGGTGATCTTGTAATCAAAAGTGTAGTTCCGAAATCTTGTCTATTCTAGTCAGAGGGCACAATCTAGTGCTCCCCTGACATTTTGGCAGGATTGAGTATGTATGTGGCCAACCCCTCCTTATATAGGTTTTCAAGGGTGGTTCATCAATGACGATTACGAATTGATGATGTCATCGATTCAAAACATGATTTCTAGATATTAGAATCAAGCAAGAAGACAATCGATCTTTTGGATATTAGAATCAAGCAACCCCTCCTTATATAGGTTTTCAAGGGTGGTTCATCAATGACGATTACGAATTGATGATGTCATCGATTCAAAACATGAATTCTAGATATTAGAATCAAGCATGACATTTTGGCAGGATTGAGTATGTCCTTATATAGGTTTTCAAGGGTGGTTCATCAATGACGATTACGAATTGATGATGTCATCGATTCAAAACATGACTTTTAGATATTAGAATCAAGCAAGAAGACAATCGATCTTAGGGTTTTGGCATGTTTCGGACGCAATGGAAGCATTGGTTTCTCCAAATCTTTAACCAATCATGGGATATAGAAGTCACATGGAATCTGAGGTTCATGATGGTTTCCTTTGTCCATGACATCCATCTTCTCCATTCCCCATGCCTCACCTCCCTTAACCATTGCACCTCTCTAAGGGAAATGTCCAAAGCTTTTATCAAGGTATTGTGGGCCTTGAAAGATGGTTGAAAACCTTAGTGATATTGCTTACCAATTAAAGCTTCCTCTATAATGTAGAATCCATTCAGTGTTTCATGTCAATAAACTTAGGAAGTATATTTATGGGGAGAATAATTTTCTTTGCAAAAATGTGAGAGCATGGATGATTGGCCAAATAGGATATTAGATAGGAGATAAAAACGATTGAGAAACTGAGTCATCAAGATGTATCTAGTAGCCTAGAGGATCGCCACTCATAAGTTCTACTTGGGAATTAGAAGCTTTGGTTTGCTAGTACTTGGCCTCATTGATTATTGAAGACAATGATCTTTAGAAGGGGAGGAAAGTGTTAGACATTAGGCCTAGTTTGTCTTAATTCTGTGTGTATGGGAAAAAGGGTAGTTAGTCAAGGTCCGTAGCTTGGGAGATATCTTAAGGTCCTTGACATAGGTGGTAGAGTGAGTCTGCATGATGGCCACATGTCCACACTATACCACTCTAGGGACTAGACCACTCTAGGGACTATCTACTTATGGGCAAGAGGATATAATGGATGTGAGATGAGTTATACACATATCATTGATATGTTCAGGTGATAAAAAGAAGAAATAGAGAAAGACAAATACACAAGGTAACTCTAAGGAAAAGGAGAAGGCCATTGTGACCTCTAGTGTGGTGATTCAGTAGCTATTGTATATGAAGAATGTTGGATCCCAATTGGATGTCTTTCAATCTCCTCCCAATCTTAAATAACCCTTGCCCCCGTGCACCTCTAGAACCATCCCTAAGGTCCATGCACCCCTTTTATGGCCATTTTGAGAGGATCGAAATAACCTTATGGTCTTTATGCTAGGGCCTTGGCTCCCACAATCTCTGGTTCTTGACCCACTACGGTCCTTGACCAATGTAGACATACGAATGGTAGGCCATAGAGGCCTAAATAAATGTAGAATATAAGAGTTTCTCTTTTGAAGATCGTTGTTATCATAATGATTTGGAAGGATTCTCAGCAGGGGGCATGAGGCTGGACGGGGCTATGTAGCACTAGGGTTTCGTGCAATAGGGGGCGATATAGGGGGGAGAGAGAGAGAGAGAGAGAGAGAGAGAGAGAGAGAGAGAGAGAGAGAGAGAGAGAGAGAGAGAGAGAGAGAGAGAGAGAGAGAGAGAGAGAGAGAGAGAGAGAGAGAGAGAGAGAGGGGGAAGTTTTTTTACGTCTGACGGTCCAAAGTCGGCCTATGGGACAAAACATAAGATACATGATGCGGATGTCATCCGGCTATCACAAAACTATAGTAACATCATAAAAAGCTAATACAATCTAGTCTCCAACATGTGTGGTAAAATACTAAGCCTGATGGAGCCCTATCTCTCGGGTATATGCATGTCTATATGCTGAGGGCAATACAATCATGAAGATGCTTCTGTCTATTAGCTCCATCCAGTGGTAATGGAGGGGTGGAGGATGTGATACATAGGTGGAGCCGGTGCTAGAGCTTTCTGTATGAAAGCTATAGGATCTGCTCTCATCAGGGCTACTCCGTTCGCAGTCGCCTCACGATGTTAGGCTCTATCTGGCGATGGTATAGCCTCACTCCTCTGAGCGCCATGACTCGTGGTCATCGTCTAGCTCGACTCACCTCAGCCTGCAGTAGTGTCACTCCTCGCTGGAATCAGGTGGGGAGGTGGGAATCAGGTGGGGAGGGGACTCTGGATCTGTGGAAAAAATCAGTGAGCTGAAGAGGATCACTTGAAGACTAAGTATGAGGACCCATCGGAAGCGGCCAAGCAAAAAAAGAGAGTGGAGACAAGAGAGCAGAGAAAGAGAGTGGAGACAAGAGTACCGGATTTGACAGAGTACCAAAAAAGTGCAAGTCAAAGTTAGAATGGAGGTAACAGAGTAGTGGAGTAATTGCCTTGCAGAGGAAGCTTATATAAGGAAAGGCATTCGAGTACCGAAGAGATATATATCATAGAGGAGATATCAGATAGAGAGATGAAGAGAGTATAGAGATAGAAAAGAATACTTGAGTGAAGTGCGTTGCTTCTCTCA
>CM035408.1:137740210-137757710 GCA_020310875.1 Ceratopteris richardii | reverse complement strand
ATCCCTCTATTTGTATCCAAATCACCTACATTGATCTACGAAAGAGGAACCAATTGCAAGAGGCCGCTGAGAACTACGTGGTTGTGTGTTCGGTCGCTCCAAACGCCAAGGGAATGGGCTGTTGTGTGAGGAGAGAGAAAGTAGAGAGAGAAACTTGCACAAGAATTTGGAGAAGAAGATGGAGAAGCTGAAGTTGAAGAAATTATGAGAGTTTTGGGACCAAGTCTTATTGATAAGTGACTTTTAGGTCATTTGGGCATGTGTAAGGGTGTATACATAGCCACTCGTGGACTTGCGAGTGTCCACATCAATTGCGATGTTGGAATCAGAGAATCCTTTTAACTCCAATGGACTCGTTCCATAACATAGGAATGTACCTTTGCAATTATCTCAAGATATATTTGACTGCCTCCGAATGAGCTTTGTGAGGAGTAGCCATAAATGTGCTAACAACTTCCATTGCATGAGCAATGTCTGCTCGAGTGGCAACCATAGCATACTAAGTAAACCACAAGCGGATGCATATGGAACACTCTTTATTAGTTGGCTGCATCATCGTCTTTGGGACAAGCATCCTTGGAGAGCCTAATATGTGGTTGCAATGGCACTCCAAGAGGTTTAGCATCAACCACATGAAATCCGTCCATCACTTTTTCAATGTACTTTTCTTGGGATAAATGCAAAGTATGCTCCTGCCTATCCCGTCTTATACAGATACCTGCTCAGCTTCCCCAAGGACTGTCATTGAGAATGTAGAGTTTAGCTGTTGTTTTAGAGCATTTAGAGTGCTCTTTTCTTCCAAGTAAGCAGCATAGCATCTACATACAACACAAGCATAGTTAGTAAGGTATGATTCGTACAATATGTATGGTACGTATTAGTACGGTAGTACATACGTACCCTAAGATTTGGGGCTTATATTTTATCTTTAACATGATAAACACCATGTTTATGAATAAAATGCATCAAAATAAAGGTTAAGAAACATCATTTGTAGCTATTTTAATCATTTGGAATATCGAAGTCATGACTCATATGGCCAAATTGGATGTATCATGTATGATCATAATGAAACATCAGTAAAAACAAAAACCATGCTATCTAATTTCATTCATCACATGTCAAATTTAAATAAGCTTTAAAGGCTAATCAAGAATCAAGAATCACAAATTAAAATGTCATATCGTACATCATGATTCAAATTTCATACATCAATCATCAATGCTCAATCATCATAGTACATACATGATACCAAAATCCAACTTCAAGTCACATCAAACATGATCATCATGATTCATGAATCATCACCAAGAATACATACGTAAATGATAAATCATAAATCATAATTGACAAGATGTCAAGTCACAAGTCGACAGTGGTAAATACTAAAAGCCAATGAAAAACATCGTACATGTAATATGAGTCATGACTATATATTACATGAACATATGCCATCAATCATCATAATGTCATTAAAGTGAGAAGTCCAAAACTCTAATCAAAATATCACATGAATCATGAATCATGATCAACAATGATTACTCATCATCCACATCTTCCATCTCATCAACATCACTATCATCATAATCATCATCAAGAGAATCAGATGTCATCTCATAAGTAGATGACGGTGGAGTGTGAGGATCACTGACAAGATTTCCCTCATCATCAAAACGAGGGGAAAGGCACTGATGGTAATGTCCTCCTCCCCTTCCTCCTCGTATATGTAGTAGCCGTTGCTCGACTAGTGCTAGCTCCATCCCCATGTGAAGTGGTCGATGCACGTCGAATAATCAACCCCTTCCCACGGCCACGGACTCTTTTGATCCTTCCTCTATTGCTATGGCTTATTGTTTGGCTCACATCTATAGAGCAAAGCTCAAGAAGCTCCTCATCATCTTGAGGCATATCATATGATGGAAGAGGAGTGTCTCACGTAAGGTCAAAATTTGTCCACACTCACCTAAATAAAAAAGAGAATCAAACCATGAATTGGAATTTAGCACATATCATGGAAAAGTACATACATGAATCATGCTACAACATTGAAATATGAAATTTATGCAAATTTACTTACTTGTTTGAGAGTCTCCATGTTAGGGATATTTTGCAACATCCTTAGATTGGTGCAACAATATATTAATTTTTCCATTTGTTGAGGACTAAGTCTATTCCTTACCTTTGTATGGATCAGAGAGAAAGCACTCCAATTCCTCTCACATGCACTGGATGAGCTATCTTGAGATAACACCTTGAGAGCATATGTGCATAAAGTAGTGAATGAAAGACCAAAATTTTGCCACCAAAAAGGTGGTTTTACCATTGACTCTCTATCCCAACATGTAGGGGAAAGAAAAGCAAGATTTCCCCTCTTATCCATATAGCAATTTATTTGCTCCAACATGTCATTATTTAGATGTATGGGAACTACATGTGACATATATTGAAGCCGATCCAATAATAGCTCCACATTATCATATAATTGCGGGCTTTTGAATGCTGGATGCAATAAACCCGTAAACCCATGGATAGATCGATGCATCCATGTCCATCTTCTCATTGTTACCTAATTACATTAAAAAAAAGAGAGTTCAATTTTAAAAATGAGAATGAGATAAAAATTAAAATAAACATATTACATACATACTCATTGCATCATGATTTATGGCACATCATACATGCATGCATCATTGCATGTACTTTTCAATTTGCACATAAATATTAAATACCAAATACAAATACATTTATGATGTGTGATATAATTGATAAAACATAAATCATAATTTGTCAAAGTATCTTACCTAAATTACTTCACCTCTTTGGTCTTCAGTGACAAGATTGCATTCCCTTATCTCTTCCATAGCTCTTCTCATGATATGGATGAGAAGCCCTAGAGTAGCACCCTCACAATCCGTCATGCGTAAAACTTTGTAGATAGGTGTGATGACACTTAAAATAGCCTTCACACTATCACAAAAGCTCTCATCCAAACATAGCCTTTGTATGCTTTTTGACTCCTCTAATGAGCTCTCATCCCACTGCTCCAAAATGTAGGTACCACCGTTTGTCTTATAGGCACTTTGACTTCAAGAAACCTTAAAAGAACAATCCACATGTATGCGAAACGTGTGGTGGCGGGCTTCTTTATTTCAAGCTTGCTATGCTCTCTAAACATAGCTAACACTTTCACTTTTTGTGTGAAAAATGTAACTATGCTCGAGCCTTGTAGTGTGCAAGTTTTTACCTATGATAGCTTTCCTATATCCTCCATGAGAAAATCAAGACAATGAGTTGCACATGGAGTCCACACAATATGGGGATACCCTCCAAAAGCTGCTCCATATGCCTACAATTGCTTGCTTGTTGGTGAGAACTTGCACTACATTTGATGGACCCACCTATGCATAAAATTAAAAAATTAATATTTAGAATTTTACATAAATGGTAATCTCAAAATTTATAAATCATATAAAAATAAAATTAAAATCTCCAACTTACCTCTTCGATGGCCTTCTTGAAATGTCAATAGATGAACACTCTGGTTTTCTTCTTTCCCTTCTTTCCAACCTCAACGATACATACGAAGAAAGTACCAATAGGGCATGATACAAGAATATTAATTATCCCTCTATTTTTTCTCTCTCTCAATCCATTGAAGAGGATAGTGCATCCATACTTTAGACCATTTCTCATGCATAGGGGCAAGTGAGAGATCTATCCTCTTCTTCTCCTCATCAATTTTGCTTTTCGGCATATCGGAATAGCTAGGTCCACTCCATCCTTGACATTGACCCACTTCATTAATCGCTTTCACCATAATCTTCCATTTGTTTGAATTAAGAAGATTAAATGAGAGATTTTCCATGATTACCGTTCTTGCAATCTTTATGTCGGCTATCTTTTGTTTCTTTTTGCTCCATGTGAGAGAGGACCTTACATGCCCGAGAGCTTGCCCTAATCTACTTTGCCTCATATGTGATTGTGAATCCCTTTGTGTTGGTGATTGTTATGATGAACCAATATTTGGCTCTTGAAAATGTAACTCCCCTTCATGTGAAGAGGGGAGACCGATGCATGAGAAGGGTGGCTTGCATATCCTCTTACCGATGTAAGTAATGTGCTAGGAGAGCCCAACATTTTTTTCCTGATCTCGGATGCAATATGGTCGGGGATCTCCTTTCATGCCACCACTTGCCTCCAAGCTTGCTTGGGTGTTGAAGTAGCCTTGTAGCTCCACTTGTGTATCGCTTGCCACAATATGTGCAAGTCTAATGATGGGAGTTGGACTTCTTTGTGTCTTTCTCCACACCAACACAATGGAGATCAAATGTCTCCTGCATGTCTCTCACCATTGTGCTTAGAAAAGGCTTCAGATAGGATCAATTGCGCGGAATACTTCGGAGGCTGGAGAAAAACCCGAGAGGGTTAGAATTGGTCGACCGAAATGAGCCGTTTCAGGTGTTCAAAGGGCTTCAAGCATTTTTTTAAAAATTTCGTACGAATTCATACGAATACATACGAGTACGTACCGTACCGGAAGTGCGTTCGAATGCATTCGTACACGTACAAATAGCAACCATGAGCACAAGAATGATTGGGTTGCCATCTTCATCCTTTTTAGTGTACGAACAATGGTCTGCATGGCTTCTTTTAAACCCATGTTTGAGCATTAATGCATCAAATTTCTTATACCATTGTTTAGGGGCTTATTTCAGCTGATATAAGCTCCTTTTCAGCTTGCATAGTAGAGGCTCTTTTCCAAGAATGGCATATCCTTCTGGCTGTTTCATATACAGCTCTTCATCTAAATCACCATGCAAAAAGGCTATTTTAACATCGATTTGGAATAACTCTGAATCCAAGGCAGATGTGAGAGCAAATAACATACGTAATTTGGTCATTTTAACCACTGGGGAGAACACTTCTTGGAAATCAATGCCCTCTTTTTGGGCATATCCCTTAGCAATAAGCCTTGCCTTACTCTTGGGTTTGCCATCAACAGTTTTGACGTTGTATACCCACTTGTTGGGAATGGCCTTCCTACCTTTGGGCAACTCACCAAGTCCCAAATATCATTTGCATGCAAGACCTTTATCTCTTACTGCATGGCTAACTCCCACTTCTTCTTATGCTCACATAGCTTTGCCTCTTTGTAGGTAAGAGGCTCACCCTCATCTGATAACATAATGTAATGTACATAGGGATCATTTGTTCACAGGCCTTCTAGGACGTCTAGATCTTCTTACCCAATGATCCACATTCTCTAGCAATGGATCTACATCAAGAGGTACATCAACTTCGTCATTGTTAATGGGCTGCTGTACATCATTTCCAGCGCTATGTTCAACATGAATAGGTGGCTGCATATGCCCTTCAGAAGCCTCATTTTGCTGTTCAACATCATCTGGCTCAATAACCATTGGGTCATTGTCATTTCCAGCCATATGTGGTGCATCCTGAGGGTTCATATTAAATTTAACAGGTGGTTGTACATGCTGAAATTTGACTCTTTTATGGTCATCTTCAGGGGCATATTTTTTTCTGAGCAGCCTTGCCTCATTAAATACAACATCACGATGCAATCGCGTATTACCTTCTTGAGTTGAGGTAGCCATATCCTGTAGCCTATTTCACTTTCATCTCCATAACCCATGAAGATTCTTTTCATGGACTCATCTAACTTGGTTATGAACTCAGGCCTCATATGCACAAAAGAATCACAACCAAAGATGCATAGGTGGTCATATGAAGCTGGTTTGCTAGACCAAACCTCTTCTGGAATGCCACCTTTTAAGAACGTGTGAGTGGATCGATTGCAAACATGAAATGCAGGTTTGAGAATCTCTTCCCAAAATCCACGAGGGAGATTAGCTATAGATGGCACGGATCTCACCCTCTCACATAAAGTTCTGTTATATCTTTGAGCCACACTGTTAGAAGAGGGTTTGAATGGGACTGTTATCTCCCTCTTAATACCAAGATTTTCATAAAATCTATTGAATTCAGCACTTGTAAACTCATTTCCATCATCAATACGTAAGCATTTCAGCTTTCTACCTATTTGGGTGGTCACAAATGCATGAAATTTCTTAAATGCAGCAAAGGCTCAATCCTTAGATTTTAACAAATATACCCAAAGCTTCTTGGAAAAATCATTTACAAAAGAAAGAAAGTACAAACATCAGAATGAACAAGATCTAATATGGTAGACTTATGAGAGACACTCAAGTAATAAATACTCTTCACTTGCTTTCTATATTGGCACTTATTGCAAAAATCAAGTTTTGAGCCTTTCGCATCAAACTTGTCCAAATTACATAGTTATTAAGGCCTTTTTGGCTCATATGGCTAAGCCTTTTATACTGTAATTCCATATGTGAATGGATTTCAGCCAAAACAATAAACTTGTCCAACAAGGCTTTACCATGCAAGCAATAAAGAGTCCCTTTCTTAGTACCTTTAACAATCAACGTAGAGCCTTTGATAAGCAATGAGCATCCATGACCCCTTCTCAAAGAGGGTGCTATATCCATGCATATCCATTCGCCCAACAGACAATAGGCTTTTCTTGATGTTTGGTACCTTACATCATGCAAAAGGAGCTCATTAGTGCCATCTACAGTGAGATGCATTGAGCCAATACCTTCAATAGAACAAGCATGGTTATTTCTAAGATATACATGTCCATGGTTGCATGCATGGAAGGTAGTAAAACACTCCTTAATAGGAGTAACATGGAATGATGCAACTGAATCCACGATCCATGTTTGTGACAAAGCATCATTCAGAGTAAACAAGGCATAATCAGATCCCTCTTCATGATTTGCATATCCTGTGCATGAATATTAACATAAGCATCATTGACTTTGGCATGATGTCCTTCCATAGTAGCACAAAGAATATCTTCTTCATTTGATAGCTTCTCAATGATGACACTAGAAGACACATTGGCCTTCTCTTTGTCCTTTTCCTATGAGCTGTCATGTGCATCATTCTTGGTGTCTTTTTTCTTTCTGTGACTTATATTCTTCTTTCTTTCTAGTTCAACTTTACAGTCTTTGCAGTCAGCCTTATTGTGAACTTTCCTACCACATTGGTAACAAGTCACTTTAGCCTTTTGCCTTGCCTTGCCTTTGTTTTTGCTCTTGTTCCTCTATGCATTTTCACTTTTCTTTTTTGTTCTTCTTCTAGCCACATTGGCTAAACCACTGCCCTCTTCACTGGCATTCCTTCTGGTTTTCTCATTCATACTAGAACCTTTTATACCATCAATGGTAAGATTAAGGTTATTAGAAAGTGAAACAACCAATGTTTCCCATGAATCAAGTAAGGTCATCAACAAGAAGATTGCCTTAAGCTTATCATAAAGTGCAGGTAATCTGAAGTCCTCCAATTGTGAGGGAGTACTTGTAAAAGCAGATACGTGCTTTGTTGAGCTCAACTAAGCTGAGCTTCGCTTTTTGACTCATTAAGCTGTATACACACTAGCTTATGCATAAGATTTACAGGTGTGATATTTTCATAGGTGGCCATGAGCTTCTTCCATACCTCAAAAGCGCTTGTAAAGCCCTTTAGATCTACTAAGATTTCATATGATACAACCATCTTGATATAAGTGATTGCCTTCTTGTTTAGGTTCGTTCATACTGCATTTGTCATATTTCGAGCTTGACTTCCTCAAGAGCCCCTTCGTAATCTTTAAGAAAAAAGATGCAAAGCATTCTCTCTTTCCACAAATCAAAGCTATTACCCTCAAATCTCTTGATCTTAAACAAATTTTTGACATCAGAGGAGATAGAAGCCATGTTTGCATACTTAGAGCTTCAAAATTTCACCAAAAAAGATAAAGTTCACCTGTAGTCTTGTGTGCAATCACTTGGCGAGACTATGGCCGAGAAATTAAGCCCGAAAACTGTTCAAAACTTGAAAAAACCAAATTTTAAATTTTTCTACAAAAAATTTTAGAAAACTCTTAGAAAATTCAAGAAAGCTATAATTGCATAAAAAACAACAAATTTGTTGTTTTTCAACCATTAAAGGCATACATAGATGCAAAACAGAGTAAATGGGTGCTTGTTTTCACAAAAGCTAGAATTTTGGCAGCAATATGACCTTTTAAAATCAAAGAAATAAGGTGGGCCCTAATAATAATATTCACAGGTTTACAAGATCTTCCAACACATGAACCTTAGCATACACACTTTAAGACTCAAAATTAGGTGAATAAGAAATAGAGAGAGAATACATAACTTTCAAATTGTAACAGTAAGATGAATGCTTATCTACACTGTCTATTATGAATGTCAAATTACAATCTGTGTAAATGATACAAAACTAAATGTATGCTTACAAAAACTTGTTGGAAATAATGTCAGAATAGCAATATACAATTGTTTTTTTTTTTTGCATATTACGATTTTTCAAATCATGAGCATCAAGGAAAGCTAACACTCTTGCCTAACTGAAGACTAGATCAAGAGATCGTAGGAGATTTTCACTCCAAAAGCAGTTTTTAGCCACCAAAAGCTGATCATTTTTTTAAAGTTTAATGCAAGTTTTTTGTGCTTTCGCATGCTTTTTTGGATTGTTTTCGCTATGCCTTATGCTTTTCATGTAAAAATTCGTGGTTCAGCCTTTAAGCCTATATGAGAAGGCCTTAGGGGTCACTTACGACATCACTCGAGGACCAATCTCAAGGATCAGTCAGTACTGGAGGTGACTAACTTCTGGAGGAGGTATGCTCTAACTTTTGGTGTAGATTTGAAGGAGATTTTGGCAGCCAATCATGAGCATCTTGCTGAATCTTGTGAGTAGAAAGTTCTATATTATGCCATCTTCTTTTGGTGTTGTTATTCGTAGGCGTCATGCCTTCTACCTAAGCATAAGGAGTTTCCCTTTTTATTCAATTAGGGTTTGTTGTACAAACAATTTTCAATTGTTACTATTCACTCCAAACTCACATACACATACTCTTCATACCTCTTAGGCACTTTATGGACAAACTCTTATATCTAGTTCTCGAAATTCTGCCTAGATTCAGATTCTATAACTACATTCAACACACATTCAGATTTTGTATCTACATTCAACGTAATTAGCACACATACAGTTTTGTAGCCATATACATATTTTGTAATTTGACATTCGAACATCAGTTAATATAGGTAAGCATTTAAGCTTATTGTACACTTTGACAAGTTGTGTATTCTCTCTCTTTACTTCTCATTCATGTGTATGCTAAGGCTCATTTGTTGGAAGATCCTATAAACTTATGAGTATTGTTATTGAGGCCCACCCCAGTTCCAACAAAACTAAATCTACGTTGAATTTAAGATTCTAGATACAAAAAATTGTGCATAAAATGCCTAGGAGGTATGAAGAGTGTGTGTGTGTATGTGTGATTGAAGTGAATAGAAACAATTTAGTATTGTTTACACAGCAAACCCTAATTCTGAAATTAGGGTTTCAGAAACCATAAATCAGAAAATTGACCTAAATAGCAAGAGAAACTCCTTGTGTTGAAGTAGAAGGCACAAAAGTTTAGAACAACAGCAACAAAAGAAGAAGAATTGAATTTAGAACTCGATTCTTACAAAACTCAACTAAAGCTAATGGTTGGTTGCCAAAATCTCCTCCAAATGTGCACCAAAAGTTAGAAAGACCTTCCCCTAGGGTTCGAGCACTTCAATAGGCCTTGAGTGATCAATAAATGATGCTCAACTATGACTTGTTTGTGCGATTGCTCTTTCTTGATTTTCATTACTTGTAGCACCTTCTTCTCTCTCAATGAAATCTCCCTCAACCAACTTGACCTCATCCAAGTCTACCATCAATCAGATCAATTGGACCTCTTCCAAGCTTGCCCTCATCCACTTCCCCTTGTCCAAGTTGCCCTTGACGAATCTAACATAGTCCACTCCCCTATGCCAAGAGGCCCTCGAGCAATCTTCCTCGGTCTTGATCCACATGATTATTAGACCATTTCTCGTGGCATATTCGTCCACCTTATCAGTTCCACTTTATATTGGTTCATAGCTAGATAGGTAGCACTGGTTATCACGTTTGTGTCCTCTTAGAAAAACCAATATCACTACAAAGGTGTGCCAATCATATGGTTTACCTAAAAGTTTCGGTGGCTGAATAAATTTAGCTTGAGGCATTAATAGTTTTTGCAGTCTAGAAGACCATGGAACAACACCAACATGAAGTGTAAATACATATAATTTAATGATCCTTTGTAGTCTAAAAGTCCATAAAACAACACCATGAAATCAGTATACATAGCCACCAATGGATGTCTTGGTATCCACCACAAATGCCATATTTGAAGTAGAGAATCAGTACAACTCAACTGGACATTCTCCATAGCATACTTATTTTTCTTTCATACCCTTCGAATACTTCATAATGGACTTGATGCTTCCCAATTTGGCTTACTAGGAGCAGCCATGAATCTGCTAACAAGTCCCACTGCATGAGAATGTTTTGCCTTGTAATTAGGGCTTGTAGCAGCCATGGCATGTATCAATGATCCACAAGCTGAAGCACAAGGTACAAACATCATATCATTGGCTTTCATCCATCATTTGGGCAATCATCCTTGGATAATTTCACATGCACCATTTCGAGTGCCTTTGCATCAGCCATATTTAATCCCTTATATGCACCTTTTCAATGTACTGTTCTTGTGATAAAGATGGCAGTTGTGTTGCTTGTTCCTCCTGATTCTTATGCCTAGAATATGCTCAGTTGAATCCAAGTATTTTATGGAAATGGTTGCCTTTAGCTAGTGTTAAGTATATAGTGTATTTTTGTTTTCACCAGCTATGAATATGTCATAACATACAAAACAAGGGAACGGGGATGCCATCTTTTTCCTTCTTCGTGTAAAGAAACTGATCTCCATGGTTGCATCAGGTCCATTTGATAGCATAAAAGCATCAAACTTTTTATACTGTTGATTAGGGGCGTTTTTCAACTCATACAAAGATCTTTTGAGTTTGCACATTAAAATGCTCCTTGCAAGGAGTGGTAAAGCCCTCTTAACTGTCACATGTACAACTCTTTCATTTATCTCACCATATAAGAATGCATTCTTTACAGAGCTTCAATTCCAAGGGAGCAAGGAGAGGAAAGAGTGGCCATTTAAACTACAAGAAAAAAGGCCTCTTTGAATCAGTGCCTTACTTTTGTACATATCCTTTGGTGAGACATAATATAGATGTGTGTAGAGATGGAGCTCAACTGAATGCCATAGTGATAGGAGAGAGTGTGCTCAAAGAGGAGGGATCCTGCCACCCCATTGCCAAGCCTCTACAAGCCTACCCCAATAGTGGTTCTTGGATTGTTGTTGTTTGCACCTTCAGGTTGTCGCCCCCATTTTTTAGGTTCTAATACTTCTTTTCTTTTTCCATCAGCATTGTGTAAGAAATTGCAGCAGGATCTTAAGACCAAGTTATGCACAACACAAGAAGGAATATGAGCAGGAGGAAATGCTTCATCATTCTCATCCTATGTATTCGAGTGTCTTTCATGAAGGAATACAAACGTCATCACTTTTTTGCATAATTTTGGTCACTGTTCTTTCGCAAACTTCATCGTCCGGAGTTCCGTTTAGCGATGAAGGGCACTATGAGAATGTGTAATCATATCTCATATACTCTCTATTCCAGGGACTCAATCGCTGTGCATGTGTGCGTGTGTGTGCATGCATGTGCACGCCTGCGTGTATGTGATCCATTTGTGTGTTTGTCAAGCCTTTACCGGGCTTCATAGATGACACATCACCCTGAATCGATGGCTACTTGCTGTAGAGTTCGCACAGAAATTCATATTTCATGACAAATTATGGACAACACCGTTTAGTATAGTTAGGTTGTGGAACTGATGCAAAGAACTAAAATATGGGACAATCAGTGGTGTCTAAGGACTCCCACAAGTATCATTTCCATGACAGTTATGTTGCATTCGGTGGGTTTTTCTCGACAGCAACTTTCAACTCTGTGAAAAAGCAACCAGAACAAGTGTTAGGTAATCAATAATAATGTGAGATTTCCCATTCATAAGTTGTACAAATCAACTGAAAATTATCAGAGAGAACGATATTCATTACCTGGAATTTCAATGATTGAAGCAACCCTAGCCATATGTGTGTGTCTATTTGAATGTAATTCTGTGTACATATTTTTCATGTTTTTTTTTTACCATTTTATTTTTTCTATTTTCCTTGATTTGCAATGTGAATTATGTAAAAAGTGCTGCAGGAACTGAATCTAGATCTATACTTGCCAACACATTCAATTTCACTGCTACGATATGCCCCCGTTTGGCCAACCTCACATTCATCTGATCTTTCAGTGTAACCAGTTTCCTAATTTGTACGTTAGCTCTCGGATGCAGTGGAAGGTCTGAACATTATGTACACAAAGTGATACGGGATTACTCTGCAGAAGTGGTGATGAATGATGCAATCTGCATGAAAATATGTTTATTGCTTGCTGCATGTAACATGAAAACGTTATGTCCAAGCCCGCGTAGCCTAGTGGTTTGACGCCTTGAGTCTTCGGGAGGAAGTCCTGAGTTCAAGTCTTGGCTGGACATATCTACGAGTTCCTCAAAGATGGGTGCCTCTACCTTACGAGGTTGGGTGTGTGAGTGTGTTTTTGTACTCTCAAAAAAAAAACATGAGAATGTTATGTAAATCTTCTTCCACATTTCTAAATTAAATTCTACATCAGATTGGGTTTTCAATGAACAGTATGAACCTCCATATTGCTTCTTTTACAGCTCTTTGTAGAATAGAGATATGATTTATTGATTTATATGTTTTTCTTTACTTAATTAGTTTCGATGGCATCTGTTTAGGTATTTATGTAGGTGATGGTTCCGTGATTCATTTCACTAGAGGCCAAGGGAGAGAAACGGGGACTGGTACTTGCCTTGACAAGATCATAACTAGCTCTTCATCTCTGTCCAAGGCTTCTGCTTCATGTACCAGGGGTTGTGATGGCGATTTGGGAGGAAATGGGGTAGTGCAGACATGCTTGGAGTGTTTTCTTCATGGATATCCTCTTTATCGATTCGAATACAATGAAAATGTGTTTACATTTCTTGCAAAAACACGGGGTGGAATGTGTTCCCTTGCCATTTCAGATCCTTCAGACATCGTGTTACACAGATCCCAGTATCTTCTAGCGAATGGTTTTGGAGACTACCATATATTTCACAATAATTGTGAAGATTTTGCAGTCTATTGCAAGACAGGCCTTCTTGTATTAGACAGCAAACACGTTGGAAGAAGTGGACAAGCTGTCTCCTTTCTTGGGATGCCCGTTGCAACTATATTGTCTTCCCCACTACGGTTCTTCGCAGCGGAAGTATGGAGCACTTTGATGATCACAACGGCGATGTATTGCCTCAGTAGGTATGCTGCCGATGTGGGTGTACGTAAAGACGTGGCTAAAGTACCTGTGGAGGAGTTGGTTCACATCCTCCGTCCATTGCGGGCAACGCAACAAGCAGATGTTGAAATTGACAATGTGGAAGAAAGTGAGGTGGAGCAGGAGGCATGCCTCGCACGGTAAAGAATAGATATGATCTCCAGGAAATTTAATGAGTATTAGAACTGATTTGCTGCATAGATTTGGATGGCTGATGCAATTATCTATTTTGTAAAACGAATTCCAGTTATCCGAACGCCTCTACTTTGGATTATGTCTATCATGTGCTTCTTTGACTGCTATTCGTTTTCAATGCGAGAAGCACTTTCAAAGCTGGCGTGAAAGCTGAAACATAGCTTTGCTAATGTTTTACGAGTGTACTGGTGAGCAGCTATATGTGAGGGATTGTTGGAGTACAAGTGTTTACATACATGTTAAGGCACCGCACACATAAAGACACTGGTTTGATTAGCCATGCAGTGAGCATTACGGTACATGACAATGTGTATTTCAATTAATTTATCATTACTATTGAGCTTGCGTTACATGATTTTGGGTTTATGGGATCTTGATGGGCACATCCAGGATATAAGGTAGCTTCATTGCATTCATAATTTTTGAATGAGAATAAAGATAATTCAAATTCTGATGCAAATGATATACTTATTGATGAGAAAGAAAACATTGATGATGCAATACCTATGTCAAAATGGTTGGTGAAAGCTTTGAGAGATTGTAAGTTAAATGCATCTTTAACTTATCGTACTTTGATGAGAGTGAGTTTATTTCATTTAATGAAGCATAGAAATCAAAAATTTGGATTGGATCTATTATGTGTAATGGCACTTGGTCTTTGTGTGTGGCACTAAATAGGTCTATTAGCTAAAGCACAAGTCTGAGGTATAGTTATCGCTATGGGGCTAGGCTTGTAACCAAAGGTCATGCTCAAGACGGGGGCATTAATTTTGATGAAATCTTTGCTCCAATGTGTCATATGACAATGAAGCATAGCACTTGCACACTTGAAGCTCACAATGGTTGGAAATTGGAATGTACATTATTTGGATAGTAAAATTACATTTTTAAATGGGGATTTACATGAAGAAGTATATGTATTTCAGCCCTATGGTATG
Organism: Ceratopteris richardii; assembly: GCA_020310875.1. NCBI lineage: Eukaryota > Viridiplantae > Streptophyta > Polypodiopsida > Polypodiales > Pteridaceae > Ceratopteris > Ceratopteris richardii. Next base: position 137,743,138 of record CM035408.1, on the reverse strand, counting down.
TTTTTGGGGAGCCTAAGAAAAAAAGTGTGCAAATTAAAGAGGGCATTGTAGGGCACATGTCATATATGAAACAATACATACCTACTCATTAGCACATGGATGTCATAATAGTCCATCTTATAACACCTTCCGTATTAATTATGCAAATGATGTGCTTCTAATTCTTGTTGCTTATGTTGATGATTTACTTGTCTTTGTTCTTGACGAGATGCATATTTTTTAGTTTAAGATCGAATTGCTTTCTTTGAAAGCTTATCTTTGTCATTTTCACATTATTATTTGAGCGTTGTACTTATGCAAATTGATGAAGGCATAAGTTTTTTTTTCTTAATTTATTTAATAAAGATTTGATAATTTATTATAATATTTTTACACTGAGGATTGTAAACTTTCAAGGAAATCTTCACACACATGAGAAGTGAACATGAATTGTCCTCTTGACTGTCTATTATATAGCTTTCTTAATTGAGAGTGTTCCCCAGAGTTAATTTGAGCTTGCATGTGCAGCTTCACTATAACTTGTGCATGTGTAACCAAAACTAGACATGTGTCCTAATCTATTGAAGTCTTTACATGGTAGGTTTCCTAGTACACTCAAGATAAGTTTGCCATGAGTCTCAATTTACTCGAGTTAACTAAAGCTAATTGGATTTTGATGCTTTTGGTATCCTTTCCCAATTCATATTTTTTAATCTTATTTGGAGACTATTGAAAAGGATGGATCTTTTGAGCATGTTTTTGGCCACATTGTCTTTACTTGATCCATCTAGATGCATTATTATGCATTGGAGAGACAATTGGTGTGAACATTTTGTTTGATTGAGCAAATTTAGCCCATAATGATACTTCTCAATGTCTCTAGTTCAACCATGCACTCATATACACTTGTAGAAAGTTCTTTGTACCACTTGGAGGCTTACTATAGATGATGTTGGCTAGAACTTTAGGGGTAGTGAGCTACGTTTGAAGAGCACAATAAACACTATGCCTATCAATGGTGATACCTTAAAACAATAAATAACCACACAATACAATGGAACAAGATCCACACAATACAATGGAACAACATCCACACAATACAATGTAATAGTGAAGAGTTAATGATAGATTTGTACATTGGAGTACAATGCAATGAGTAGCCAAAGTTGCAAACTCACACAAGTATGGGACATATAAGTATGAGACATGACACTGGACAAGGGAAGGGCGTCAAAATTGGAGAACGCATGAGAGGAGGAATAGGACTAGTCAAATTACATGAACTATTCAAAGTACAAGTATATCAATCACAACGCAATAATGGGAAAGGCACTAATAGATCTTCTTGAGAAGCAAGTGTGATTTTTGCCTTCATTTCTTCAATATGTGTACCTAAGGGAGGGTTCACATGAACCTTCCAAACACCTTTAAAACCCTTGAAACTTACAAATTTGATCGCTTTGACCTTGAACATCTTGACTTTGACTAGTTTTGACTTTGATCATGTTGACTTTGATTGGTTTTGACTTTGACCATGTTGACTTTGATTAGTTTTATTTTGACCATGTTGACTTTGATGGGCTCAACACTGGCATCTATGTAGACGTATCTCTCCCGATGTACCTTCATGTTCCCCAAAGGCATATCCGTGTAATATCCAAAATACTCATGTACATTACTCTTTACATCTCTCTTCCTAGATATAGACAAATCCCCCACTCCCTGCTTCTCCCTTTTTGTGTAAATAAAATGGTCTAGGTGGCTGTTCCCAAGATATCATAATGCAAGGGCAAGATATGCCTATCATGATTGGGAGATGGTGGCTCCAACGATCTTGTCTTCTCCCCCTGATGCAGAGCATCATATTCATCAACATCACTAGAAATAACTAGAGTGATTATCAAAGATCATCACAAAGATGACAGATAATCAAAACTTGTATTGTGCAACTCGTGGTGTACTTTGAAGGAAGTGGTGCAAGGAGTTGCTATGCGGTAGGCATGCAGGAGTTGGTGCTCCTTGTGGGATGGTGCTCACACTTTCTTCTCAAGAGGATCTCTTAGTATCTTTCTCATTCTTGGTTGTGATTGTTATACTTGTACTCTAACTAGTTCATGTAATCTAACTAGTTCTATTCCTCCTCTCATCTGTGTTCTAGTTTTGAGACCCTTCCCTTGTCTAGTGTCATGTCTCATACTTATGTGTCTCGTACTTGTGTGAATTTATGATTTTGCTTGCTTACGATATTGTACCCCAGTGTACAAAGCTATCATTAACTCTTCATGTTCCATTGTATTATGTGGCTATTGTTCCATGCATTGTGTGGTTGTTTATTTGTTTAACGTATCACCATTGATGGGCATAGTGTTTATTATGTTGTTCAAACATGCCTCACTACCCCTAAAGTTCTAGCCAACATAATCTACAATAAGTCTCCAAGTGGTACAAAGAACTTTCAAGAGGTGTAACAATATCTAACATGAGTATATGGTTGAACTAGAGACATTAAGAAGTATCACTATGGGCTAAGTTTGTTCGACCATATAAAATGTTCACACCAATTGTCCCTCGAATGCATAATAATGCATCTATATGGATCAAGTAAAGACAATAGGGTCAAGAACATGCTCAAAAGATACATCCTTTTCAATAGTCTCCAAATAAGATTAAAAAAATAATGAATTTGGAAAGGATACCCTCTTATCCACCGTTATCATTATTTCCATACTTTTCATTAGATTCAACGTATCATGTGAAAAGCAAGATAGCACACAATGTGATTTGAGTAGGGATCATACCCAAATCCACCCTTATTATTAGTTCCATACTTTACATTAGATTTAACTTATCATGTGCAAAGCAAGATACTACACAATGTGATGATAGTAACACTAGATCTCATGCTACCAAGTGGCATGTAGTTTTCACTCTCCCTTTTCCTCTTTCCAT
>CM035408.1:137617710-137732710 GCA_020310875.1 Ceratopteris richardii | reverse complement strand
TAGATAGATAGATAGATAGATAGATAGATAGATAGATAGATAGATAGATAGATAGATAGATAGATAGATAGATAGATAGATAGATAGATAGATAGATAGATAGATAGATAGATAGATAGATAGATAGAATAGATAGATAGATAGATAGATAGATAGAACCCTCCATTTCGATCGAGGGGGGAATACATGTCTTTTGATTTCAATGCATTTCTTGCTAAGCATGGAATAAAACATCAATGTACAATGTTGTATACACCTCAAGCAAATTGAGTTTTTAAAAGTAAGAATAGGTCTCCCATGGAGATGACAAAGTGTATCGTCAAAGGTGATGCTTTACCACATAGCTTCTTGCTTGACGTTGTTATGTGTGCAACATATGCACTTAGTTGGTGTCCCACCAAAGCACTACAATCTATCACTCCATATGAGGCTTGGCATGGTCGCAAACCATCTGTTTCTTATCTACATGTCTTTGGTTATTTGGAATACGCATTAGTGCCTAAACAACAACACATGAAATTGGATGATAAGGCAGCAAAATGTATTTTTGTTGGATACAGTTATGAAAGTAAAGGGTATCGTCTATATCATCCATAGACAAAATGCATTTTGGTTAGCCATGATGTTTTTTTTGTGGAAGATGCAATTCAGCCATTACTTTCATGTACCAAGAAGACTTGGTTCCAAAACATACACTTCTTCATGCAAGTCACCATTTAGAAATGCAGTTTTAATGTCCAACTGATGTACATTCCAACCATGATGGGCTGCAAGTGCGCAAATGCTTCGAACAGTGCATACGGCATGTAGGTGCAAAGGTCTCAATAAAAAACAATGCCTCTTTCCTGTGCATAACCCTTTGCAACAAGCCTAGCCTTATACCTGTCAACTGTTCCATCAGGCTTACACTTCAGCTTGTAAACCCACTTATTGGAGCTAAGAGATGTCTCCTTAGTACATGAAAGCAATGGCTGAATAGCATCTTCCACAAAAACAACATCACAGCTAACCACAATGCATTTAGTGTGTGGATGATACAGACGATAGCCTTTACTTTCAGAACTGTACCCAACAAAAATACATTTTACTGCTTTATCATCCAATTTTCTTTGATGTTGTCCAGGCACTAATGCATATGCCAAACAACCAAAAAGATGCATTTGTGCAACAGATGGCTTGCGATCATGCCAAGCCTCATAGGAAGTGATAGATTGCAGCGCTTTAGTGGGACACCTGTTAAGTACATATGTTGCACACATCACAGCCTCAAGCCAGAAACTATCTTGTAAAGCCTCACTCGTGACCATACACCTCGACAACAACAAATTTCACAACCAAGCAAATCTTGGCTAATGCAGAGACTGATAACATATTTTTCTTGATCCCTGGCACAAACAAAGCATCTGAAAAAGTGAAAGAACTACCATCAGCAGTAGTCAAAATGATCTTACCAACTCCCATAACAGGATAAGAGGAGTTGTTGGCGCATGTAACAGTATTCCCTGTAGGGGCAGGCTCGAGTGAAGAGAAGAAACTGCGCTGCGAGGTAATATGTTTGGTCACCCCACTGTCAAAGTACCAAACATCTGAGTCTACTACAAACATGCACTGCTCATGAGAAGATGGGTCAAAACTGCAAAGAGTAGTAAATGCCCATTCTTCTTCCTACACAAGATTAGCAGACTCCGTTTTTGGTGTAAAGGCTTCTGCAACAACCATTCCAGCCTCTTTCTTCTTAGCCTCTTTAGCAACCAGTTTTGGACAGTTCTTTATGATATGATCCTTAATGAGTTAATATGTTTGGTTGACCCACTATCAAAGTACTAAACATCTGATTCTACTGCAAACATACAGTGCTCATGAGAAGATGGGTCATAACTACAAACAATAGTAAACACCCATTCTTCATTCTGCACAAGATTAGCAAACTCTATTTTAGGTATAGAGGCCTTGTCTGAGCTCATGCATCCTAGTGGCTGATGCCTTAAAGCTATAGGAGGAAGTCCTGAGTTCAAGTCTTGGCTAGACATGTTCATGAATCTCTCATGATGGGGTGCCTCTACCTTATGAGGTTGGGTGTGTAAGTGTGTATTTCCAATTCATTGTACTCTCAAACAGAAAGACAACAACAACAACAACCATTCAAGCCTCTTTCTTCTTTGCCTCTTTTGCAACTAGTTTTGGATAACTCTTTATGACATGATCATTTCCTTTATAGTATTTGCAAAACATTTTATGTTTTTTTTTATTTCTTATTGTCTTTGTCTTCCTTTTTTTATTGTGCAAAATTAACTGATTTTTGCTTACTAGTAGATGAGCTCCATTTACCTTTGCCCTTCTGACTAGGTAAGAAAGCTTGATATGCTACATGCATAATGGACCTGTTCTACTTTGGATTGATTTTTCTACAATAAAACAGAGACTAACTCCTCAAATGTTAAGGCATTTGGATTGCCTTTCATCATCAACTGAAGAGTAGAAGCAAAAATCTGATATGAATCTAGAAGACCATTCAAAAAATTCTTCACAAGTGAATTATTTGGCAAGACTTCATTAGCAGAAATCAATTGTTCCTTCAAATCTTTGATAATTGTCAAAAAATTGTCCATAGAATCTCCTTCATCATATGCTCACTCTCCAAGTGTTTTCGGAGGTAAGCAACACAAGACTCATTTCTTGCTTGATACAAAGTGGTAAGTGTATCGAAAGCATCCTTTGTTGTTTTGCAAGAGGGAATATGAGGGATAATGGCACATTTGACAAACAAGGCTATCAATGCATGTGCTTGAGCATCTCTACCATCCCAAAAAAGTTGGTCTATAGTAGGTACAGTAGGAACCACAACATGAACAAGAACATGAAGATCATTAGCTTCAACACCATCTGCATCACCTTCAATAACTATATTTTTAGGTGTAGTAGGTCGTCTTTCAACCCCCTACACAATATTCCACATTCCTTTTACAACCAATACATGATGCATCATATATGACCATAATGGGTAATTGGTACCATCCAACTTATCCTCAATAGCCAACATATGGATTACATCATTACTTTCAACCACAACCACTGACTAAAATAGCATGATATAAAAAAATGGCTATATCTCAAAATTTGAACACAACTACCCTGTTGAGTTTTGCTAAACATGTAGTGAACTTTTAAGCACTTGTATTGGCAAACCAAAACCTGTATATATGTTTGGTACAAAAAGACAAAATTGTTTGCATAGGTGTTGTGATAGTGTGTTTGGAGGCCAAAAAGAGCTCAGATAACGATTTCAACACCATAAAACGAATCTATTTTGGATTCTTAATCGCCTTTGAGTATGCTCACCAATTTTCATGTGATTTTGAGATTGTGATTAGAGGGTGTTGAAAACACCCTATATGAAGTGGTGACTTGCTCTAATACGAATTTTTGGAGTTTGAGGTTTGTAGAAGCACACGAACATCACAAGGAAAAAGAAGAAGCTTGGAGCACAACACAGAATACCGAATGTATTACCAAGTGAATGTACGAAGATAAGTAACCCATTAGGGTTATATGCATATATACAAGCCAAGGGTAAAAACCCTCTAAAGAGGGAAAAAAGTGCCCCGGAGGTCCTAAGTGTGTTCACACACATCACTACCAAAATATATCAACATTAGAGTCCAAGTCTTGAGAGAGAATTTAGGAGAGTTTCTAATAACAAGAGTAAAAAAGAAGCCACAAAAATCAATTAATGATTTTATTCCTGAGGTAAAATCTCTTATTGAATCATTAGACTCTATTGATGCATCTCCTAGTGAGGATATAAAATTTAATAGCATGTTAAATGGCTTGAAAGAAGATGAAAGATGTAAGTCTTCTATTACGTCTATCATGACTTCAGAGAATCTGCCATCCTTTGAAGATTTACAAATGCTCATGATGATTGAAGAAATCAACATAGAAGGTGGAAATTATTATCATTATCAAAGAGGGATTCAAGGACAAGCTCTTTATACTTCATCAAATAGAGCAAGAAGTAGAGGAAATTGGAGAGAAGGAGGATGATTCAACAACAATGCAAGAGGAAGAGGAAGCTTTAATGCTATTGGAGGAGGAAGAACAATCCAACAAGCTCAACAAAATCAACCAAATCAGCAAGGTAACTTTACTTGCAACTATTGCGGTAAAGTTTATCATTATGTCAAGCATTGGTATTCAAGATAAGGGATCATCTCCAAGTTAAATTACTCAAAAAGACCTCATATTGGCTGAGATATGAAAGTATGAAGAGAGCTATGTCTCTGGCCAAACACCGGATACTCGATAAAGACTAGATTTGAGAAAATGCCTATTTTCATGCGGTTTTGTATTGATTCTTTTACAAAATCTATTCTAAGAGAACCACTCTCTTTATTGAGAGGCTATCAATACGAGCGACTAGCTCTTTTGAAAATAGAAACCACTACTTTCATCCCGATTTTTAACTGCTTTTTCTCTAAATTTAAGCACTTGTGTGCCTTCCACAACTTATTTCTAGTAAACAATAACATCCACAAATTTAGACCTTGTGTTTATGTAACATGCTTATTGTGGTAGATACTCCATATGAGAGTAGAGCATGATCTCATCAAGTGTTTGGCATATGAGATGTCATTATGGTATACCTTTCACATATATGCCATCATGATTTTGATCATAGTATTGTGAATGGATGTATAGTGGCATTGTGGTCTATATCGATTGCACACAGTCATATGAGAGATTAATTGGATATTCAGTTGGTAGTTGCATACGCTTGTTTTTAGTTGCAGGTATATGATCCAAGTTGGAACCTCAATCACACATTCATTTTTCATCTTGGTTGGTCATTGTGTTAATATATGGCCATTGATTTAATGGTTTATTTGCTACAATGATTCTTGGCATATGTGGATGGTCATTCCCACATGGTTATTTGGTTCTACGGTCCATTTTACATAGTAGATGCTACTAAAATTCTATCAAATTTTATGCTAGAAGAGTACTCTAGTAGATCGTTTATGTTTGTATCATAGCTTTTGATCTTATTTCATCTTTAAATACTTGGACAAGATCACAAGTGACTTGTGATAAGTGGAATCAATTCTTGGCGAGATTCTTTCTCAAGTGGCAGGTGAATGATTAGTGTATTGACATGCATTGCCATCAGTTATTGGTGTTTATGTTCACCGTTCCATATGATTGGATCAATGATAGGTGGTGACATGTTATTCATTCTTCTTTTTCTATTGGTTATCTTGTTATGATTGCTCAATTTACAAGGGATACCCTATTGGATTTTTCATAGGATTCTTCAAATCTTCTTATTGTCACTTTGTAGACTTGGTGAGCAAGTTTATGCTCATGGTTTGCTGTGCATGCTAGATGCATGGTTATGTGATAGGTGGTTCAGATGGTTTCTTTTCTAGTGAGAAATTTGTGATGTGAGTTATGCATATGGATATGTAGTTGTGATCCTATTGATGATAGAGTATTCACTTATGGTTGACTTCTAGTCTCTTGTTACATTGTTAGTCTCTTGGATTGTCAACATGATGTCTTCTCGGTTGATGGCACTGACTTTTTGAGGCGGAAAGGTTAGATGTGGTATACATTGGTTTGTGCATGGTTATGTACATAGAGATGCACAGAGGCCTCTTGATATGCTCAACCCTTTATGGATGAATATGGATGCATTGGCCAACTCCACTATCGAATTACAACTTGTATACGAGTTTTTCATGTATGAGGAGACGAGTAGTGCATTATGGTAGAGACTACATGAGATGTTTGGGGGTCAGTCAACTCATGTGAGATGTAGTTAATATCAACTGCTTGGATGTTGGCACTATGGTTGTGAGGTCATAACCAATAGAATTGCTTCATATGGATGAAATGATGATGTTAAGACATACATGTGATGCAGATCAAGTAGTGGTTTCAAGAGAGTCTTTGACAATTGATTATGTCAGTGATGGTGATATCATTTTCTCCTATAATTCATCTTAGGATTCCTCTTATTCATTGGAGGGCATGGTTGCTTGATGCGTTAGACACTTTTCATGTTACTCCAAGTAGCTAGTGGTTTTGTCGACTCTCAGGTGAGAGTCATGGATGCGTGCACATGCATGATGGTATGGCATATGAGATCAAGGGCATAGGAGGTGTATGCCTTATGCTACCTAGTGGAGCATCATTTACACTTAGACATGTACATTATGTACGTTCATTCTCTATGAGCTTAATTTCAATTAGCCAATTGCAAGAGAGTAGATGTCATGCATTCCCCTCGTCTCAGTAGGAGTTTAGCCTTATGTGGAGTAGACTCGTCATGTCTCGTTTTATCTACTTACACATAGATATATTGACATTCATGATGAGCATGTATGGTAGGATCAGATGCTCATATGGATGCACATGTAGAGCATGATTTAGATTCTCTTGATGCTTATGTGAGGCATGATTTTTCTGATCATATAGATGCTCATGTAGAGCATACTTTGGATGATCAATTGGATGATTGAGAGCCGATTTAGATGTCTTGGTAGAGCATATGATGACACTTGATTAGAGATTAGTAATCAGATGGACCTTGATGATGTTGTGTAGTTAGCTCATATGGATCATAATGACACACTTGGTGTGATAGAGAAGGATAACTCTTATGATACATAGTGTGTGGTAGAGCATATTAGCTCTCAGGATGCACAACTAGACACATCCTTGGTTGAGAGGATGGCTCATATGGATGCTCAAGAGTTAGTGGTTATGCAATCATTCTTGAATTCGCTTATGCCAGATGTTGACATAGATATGTCAAGACATGTTGGTCTTTATGATAGTGCTTTGGATGCCTTAGATACAAGCTTGGATGACATGGTTAGGTTAGCCAAGATAACACATGTTTCATCAGCATTAGGGGGTGATGTATGCGATGTATGAGTTGTTATGCTTGAGACCAAATGTTGAAGCTTCAATTGGAACAATTTCACTTGGAGTTGTTAGTCATTCAATGTTTGACATAGACATAGACTGAGTGGGAGCTTTGCAGGTTTGAGGTGCATGGATAAATCTTGTTTGAGGTAGTTGATGTAGGTTGATAGGTATGGGTTCAGATCTAGAATCTTCCTCTTCCTGTACATTATTTTATAGTCCTAAATCATTATTTACATGTGTTGGGACTTATGGTCACATTGGACCTTAAGTGGGAGATTGTTGGGGATGCAAGGGTCATGTAACCTTATCTCTATTTTCATATACATATAATTTTATTGAGTATTGCCTAAGAAGATCATTATGTGGGTTTGTGGGTTTGGAGGCTCCCACGCAAGTGTGCATGTCTCTCTTCTCCTCTCTCCCTCCATCTCCTCTCTACTCCTCTTGTTTAGCCCACCAAAAGCCTTCACTCCCCACTTTTTACAGGACTTGAACCCATGACTTCCTACTAGAGGCTCAATCACTCTAACCACTATGTCACACAACTTAGCTTGTTTTAAAGAGACAATGAACTTGTCTTTAAATCCAACTTTAAGACTTTGGATCAACGTTAAATTGACCAGCCGATGTTGGATTTCAGAACCATGTGAATCAACCAAACATTTATGTCAACAACCTTACTTTTTATAACATGTATATTCCAAAGTGCTTAAAAAATTAGGGTACAACGTAAAAGTGAAAAAAATAGCATCATTACAAGTTTAGATAAAACGATAGTCAATTTTATGAAAGCAAACGCATTGGAACTATTGGTGTAGTTCATTTCCGCTTGAATGTACTGAGAGAGAGAGAGAGTTGGCTACTTCGAGTGTGTGTTTATGAGATCAAGTTTCGTCGATGTAGAGCTTTCTCATATTGTGTGACCTACGAGTTGAAAAAAAATAAAAGTGTCTTCCACGGTTTGTGAAAAGGACCATGTGAGAATCTCTATTGCCGATGTGAGGAAAGTAGAAGGGATGAAGGTCACCCAAAAAGAATTGATTAGGGCATACAACTTTATTGCCTTGTCAAGAGGTTGTTTTATGTAACCATATCCACTTCATGGCTATATAATGGAATCATATGCTAGGTTCCTTGAAGTAGACCGTTCTACTTCATTTCTACACATACATACATATATACATAGAGAGAGAAAGAAAGAGAGTGTTGTGCTCTACAAGTGAGGACTTCTTTGGGTGATGGTCAAAACGAAGAGTACTCTCTCTGAGCTCAATCTTGAGCGTTCTTTATATCACAGGCATGCAGGTGAGTCTACATGACCATGTAGCGATAATGCATTATGAAGCATATGTATTGAATCTTTTTGTCTTGAATTTGATGGTGGGCTGAATTCGGTTCTCAAGTCAAGCAAATGCCTAATAATGAGAATGCTTTCTCAACCTTTTGCGAGTGCTTAGGTATTGAATATGCTCTTCTCTCCACGAGAATGAGATCTATGACCCAAAACGATGGAACATGCTAAATCAAACGACTCATACATAGACTACATTTTTGGACTCTTCCTTGGTTGACAATTTGGATGCTACTCAAGATGGGCCTTGCATCGGTCCCAAATATCTTCTCATACTTTTCACTTTTTTTTTTGAGAGTACCATGACTTGAAAATACACTCACACACCCAACCTCATAAGATAGAGGCACCCATCATGAGAGACTCATGGACATGTCGAGCCAAGACTTGAACTCAGGTCTTTCTCCCACAGCTTCAAAAGGTCAACCACTACGCTATGCGAGCTCTAACATTTTTTTTTTTCACATATAGTCTCATGTGGCGAAAACACTTCCGCTTACACTCTCCCTCCCGTCATATGTGTGTGTGAGAGAGAGAGAAAGAGAGAGAGAGAGAGCCACTCTCTGGTAAAACAGTCTTCTTGTACTTCATTAAGTTCTTCGGTGATAGTCAACCAATGGTATCAGGATGATGATATTGAGTAGTTTGGGACATAATGGTATCAGGATGATGATATGAGTAGTTTGGGATATGTACAATGTATCATGCACGTTTCATCATCGTAAGATGTTCTTGCTCGACAAAAAACGAGTATGGTTCCTCGAATGTTTCTGCGAATCCCCTTGTGTAGTAGGTCTTGTGTTCCAATTATCCAAATCGGCTTGTGTTTCCTGTTGACTCGCCTGCATGATATGCAGATTTCAAGATGCAGTTGGAGCCCCTGAAGAGGACAAGCTATGGAGATGAAGCGTTCTGTGAATCCTCTGCTCTTCCTCTCCTTGTTTTTCACATTCACGATTGTTGGCCAACCCCTATCTTCTGCGTCTGCAGCGGCACCGTCACCCTCACCCGCGCCAGCACGAGCTGTAAGTCTACGGCCTCGAGCCACGGCATCGGATGGCGGTGGGAACAATGCGACTTCCCCAGCTGCGGACCGTCATACCCCAGAGAGCAGAGAATTCACTGGCGGATCAGATGCCTCCGCACCTGAAACTGGTTACAGGGAGAGGGAACCAAATTCTCCCTACAACAAAGAAGTTGCTCTCATTTACGTGGCAGCGACGGTTTTCTGCATGGCGATATCTGCCTTCACTTACTACGTTTTCTATAGGGTATTTTTTATTAGGAGGTTCTCGCCTGCTCCACGTGCCTTTAGAAGCAGTTGGATGAACACAGCTGGGGAGCTTTTGGAATGGAGGGCCAATGTCGATGGGGCTGTTGGAGGGCTTGATCCATCGCATGTGGCGGCCCTTCCAGTATTACCATACCATAGCAGATCAGTTAAGTCACCTGTGATTGCTACGAAAACTGATGTTAGCTCGATCAATTTAGAGAAAGAGAACAACCGTCTCGTCTCTCTTCCTAATTTTACTCCCAATGAACGTGATGCTGAGACGAAAGAATCATCGTCTCCAGAAGCGTCAGGGCAAGCTGAAAAGGGATTGATTGACAAAATGATCTGCATGAGGGAGTGCGCAGTGTGCCTCTGTGACTTTTTGGAAGGAGAGGAGGTGAAAGTGCTACCTGAGTGTGGCCATTTCTTTCACGTGAAGTGTGTGGATCAGTGGCTGTTTTTCCATCCCACTTGCCCTATTTGCCGTCTCAGCTTGCGTCCCACACCAACTTGATGGTACGCCTTATCCAGATGCCTTCTCTCCACATCACTTCCACAATTCCCGATTACAAGTTCCAGAATCCCCAGGGAAGGCCATATTCTATGTGTGTGTGTGAATGGATTGGACTGTATTTCCCTGTTGCATGAGCTCGACTGTTGCACGTTCTTTGAGAGGCTGAACCAAATTTAGCTGGGAACATGATTTATAGCATGATAATCAAGCGTTCCCTCAAACTCTCATATATTGTCATATTGTTTCTCCTCTCTTCCATTAAATCATGCTTAGATAATTGGGCAAAACGGCAATTTTAGCAGGACCTTATTTTCTGTTGCCTTTATTAGTGTATATGCTCAAATGCCATACTTCCATTCTTTATTTCAAGTAGTACTTCAGCCTTGTAAGTTTTTAGCCCCTGTAAATTTCATCCTACCAAGTAGTTTCTGTATGGTGAATGACAAGCAGAGTATATGGTTACTCCAATTCCTTTCGATGTATTAATTATTCGTTTATAATCAAATATTGTGGACATGGCACAACTGGTAATGAAATTATCCAAGGATCACAAATGCCACCATAGATGACGTATAGTTTTGTTCGAAGAGTAATTACTGCAGCTTTCAAATTATAGTATCTTTCAACATGGCACAACTGGTAATGGAATTATCCAAGGATTACAAATGTTACCATAGATGACGTATAGTTTTGTTCGAAGAGTAACTACTGCCGATTGTCAAATTGTAGTTTGTTATAATTTTTCTTGTTGTTTAGTGTGTAGTGTGAATGATCTCTTTGACATTTGTTACAGATTTGAAGTCTTGACTTCAATCTTAGTGAGATTTATTCAAAGTAGTATTTTGATACTTCTAAGTTCTAGGTGACATCAGAAAAGTTCTGGGGAGACTCAAAATAAGAAGAATGTATAATGTGCCTTTTATGTTTCGATACATCAAAAGAGAAGTTGATCCCAGATTATGAATGTGTGCTTGTTAGTTTCAGCTTTGTTTAAAATGCGAACTCTTATTTCAATGTAGTAGGTATGTCGTATAACTTGGTGACTTTTGTGTACATGAAACACATGGCAGGTAGGTATAGGCAGTTGATTGTGCCACATGATATATGTTTTTCTACATATGAATGACATACATGAGGACCTTTGATAGGAGTCTTCGTATGAGGCTTATAATATTCCTTCCTGTGGTTGTGCATTTCTTTATCATACTAACTGATCTGGGCACATTTCTTGTGTGTAGTTTCAGCCTTCAGGTGTGTATATTGTGTAGTAAGCGTCCTACTAACTATATAGAATAGCATAGAGCCATATAGTAATAGTGTCCAATGGTGAGGTGGAATCAAGAAAGAGAACACAGATACACATGATGGATATACATGCCTGATAGATGATGGGTAAAATGGATGGTAACATGTGAATCATGATTGTGTACAGAGAATGAGGTTGTTTGCCTCAAACAATGAAGTGGGTTATGTGTGGCCCATGCTTTATAGTGTACTGTGCATTGTTATTTTAATTAAGGAACCATATAGACAGCTTGACTTGTGCTTGTTATGCAGTCAAAAATGCTTTTCCCTACCCGCTTCTTTTCAAAACTCGAGGAACAAAATCATGAAGAATGCATCCAAAATTAGCCCATCGAGTCTCGACTCACCTATTACCTGTTTATATTGTTTGTTTCCTGTTACTAAGTTTGAAAAGGTGATGAACATATCCTCTCTCATTAGATTGAATATTGTTTGAGGTGCATGAAGTGCCGGAATGCTCTTTTATTACCTCCTTGCTAATTGTCGAATCAATTTATTATGTATTGTACTATCTATCAAAATATACATTTCATTATCTACACTTGCTGCTATGATACTGTGTTTTGTCATTGAAGTCTCCTATGGCTAGTGGTGTATGATGTTAAAGAAGAGTATCATACAGTAACCCCATCACATGGTGGCTCATGGTCTGGCCCCACTTCATCAAGAACGGCACTATAACATGATCCTGTGAGGAGACTACCATCCAAGATTCTGTTCTGTTCTTGAACTGAACACGTACCATACACACCGAATACAACAAACTTTTCCACCTTGTGCTCTCAACTCTAGAGTGCCTCCCACAAGTAAATCTGTAATGCTCAAATGTCTACCTCAAGTTTCACGGGTTGTAAATAGCTGATTCACTAAGCAGCCATCCATGTTGACCTTATGGGTCTGATGATATCTACAGTCTCAACTTTATGTACACCGTCTGATATCCTCAGCTATCTAGAGAGAATCTCTCTGTAATCATCATAAAATGTTCTCATAAAACATTTCTTGATCTCAAGAAAGTACATCATGCCTTTGCATCTCTTCGCTAAAGTATGAACACGTCTGTTTTTGAATGTCATTCCTTGCTGTCTATGCCTTCGAAATAGTTCTGGGTTTTCATGTGTGAATCCAGGGATTTCGCCCAAGAGCCTCTTCAAGTGTAGTCCTATAAGCATTGTGATCCTCACATTTAGGGGTCTAGCACATCTTGTTCTTTTCTCGTCAACCTGCGTGTGCATTGTGGCATTACCCTCGTGTGTCTCATCTTCGAATTTATTTTGAAGTGCTTGATTCAAGCATTGTGTGCTTCGTCTGTCTCATCGTATACACACACACACACACACACACACACACACACACACACACACACACACACACACACACACCCCCACCCCACCACCAATCCCCCCCTCCACCCCCTGCCCCTCTCCCCCTTTGAAGTGTGGGGAAAGGTTTCATCAGACCTGCTTTGGTATGAAGTGTGCGTGTTGAAGTCTCACAGTTCCGATTTCAGCCCTCTGAGAGAGAGAGAGAGAGAGAGAGAGAGAGAGAGAGAGAGAGAGAGAGAGAGAGAGAGAGAGAGAGAGAGAGAGAGAGAGAGAGAGAGAGAGAGAGAGAGAGAGAGAGAGAGGAAAGAAAGCCTTTTTAACGTCTATTAGAGGCCAAAATCGGCCTATGAGACAAAACATATACATCAGTATGATCCAATCCACTGTGATCCCAAAAGGAAAATAAAGTGTAAGTACAAAAAACGGGTATAAAAGGAGTGGATAATAACTGGCATCAAGGGTGTGGGGTGCTATGGGTATGCACACTATATGCTCAATGGGTGAGATACAAATATGATATGCATAGGTAGGGGAGGCTCGATGATATCACAACCCTCTAGATGCCTGGAGTGGGTGTAGGATATAATGCATCGGTGGGTAAGTCATGGCGATCCTCAAAATGCTCTGAACGTCCAAATCGACAGGGGTGCGCTGCTGACGTCTCCGTATCTCCATGTCATGGCATGCGTGAATCGCTTGAATCTCTCTCTGGTGTGGACGGGCTCTCCGGAGTGGGGGTCTCGGTCGTCGACGTTGTCGTCTAAGCTCCTCTGCTCTGTGTAATGTGACACCCTGCATCGAGCTGGGTCCTCGAGTGGCTGTGGGCCTGGCATCTACATGTGTAGTGCTCCTCGTCCTCCACCTCCTCTTGGCATATCTTGCATAATCTCTCGTCCCTCGGGGTACGTGTCACTCTCCCAACCTCAATCTCGAGCTGGTGTGATGATACTCTGAGCTGCCCGATGGCCACTCTCTCAGCTGGTGCCATGTATCGTGGTCTCTGAATGAAACCATCCGCTGTCACATTCAGGAAGTGCTCTCTGTAGTGTTGCCTCTTTGTGGGAAGAGGCTCCTGTGGTGCTATCCATGTCTCCCTGACGTGTATCTGTAGAAGGTCCTGACGGATGATCCTATTCCTCTCCGAACGAGAGAGGCTAATGTGGGGGGAAGAGAGGTCATACTGAAAAGGGGGGAGATTGGTAATGCTCGTGCCATGGTCTGCTAACCATCGGTAGGTCTGTGCATACCATACTCTCTCATGCCCTGTCTCTGCCAAATGTCTAGCGCTCTCAAATGCAAGCCTGGTGAGTCGGCTGGTGGGAGCTCTCTGACTCTCAGAATAAAGGTCACCAACTGGAAGAGGGCCTCCACTAGCATCGGTGGTGTGCCAAGCTCAGCTCGTATAATGTCATGTGGAACGGAGGGCTTGCTGCGCAGCAAGCGTGAGATCATGGTGACCTGGGGCCTCTCAATCTGCGTCCACATTGCCTCCGTGATCCCTGGTGCCCATATTGCTGCTGCGTACATCAATGCGGGTGCCACTAGAGTGTCAAAGAGCCACCCCTTAGTCCGGGGCTCCTGAAAGAGAGAGAGAGAGAGAGAGAGAGAGAGAGAGAGAGAGAGAGAGAGAGAGAGAGAGAGAGAGAGAGAGAGAGAGAAGAGAAAGAGAAAGTGTTTTTACGTCTATTAGGAGGCCGAACTCGGCCTATGAGACAAATCGATGTACATGGGTGTATCTTCTGTCAATCAGAAAAGATAAAAGTGCTGAAAAGAAACTGGTTAAGCTGATATAGATCTCCGTAGTATGCATGTGGGGATACCCATGAAAGTGGTGGGGGGTGTATGGAGTGCGATATCTATGATAGTCTATATGCAAAAGGGTAGTACAACAACCATGAGAATGCATCTAAAACGACTAACTAGCTCCATCCTGTGCTAGTGGGTGGGATGTAATATGTGATACATAGGTGGAGGTGGAGTCAGGGCCACCCTGATGGCTGCAACGGGATCGGCCATCATCTGGGATCGTCTCTCCTCCATGGCGCGATGGTCACAAGCCTGGATCTCCGCAATCTGGTGTCGGTGAAGTCTCTGGGCCCGATATCCTATAGCACGGGGTCGTCTCCTAGCTCGAGATACCTGAGCCTGCTGAAGAGTCACCCCGCTCGGTATGTGGGCTGAGGGGGGGAGGGCTGCAGCACGTCGTGGAATAAAGAAGTCAGTGAGCTGACTCTGTCTCCCTCCTGTATGGAGTGCTACAGTAGGCTGGAGTAGGGAATCTCTGTGACTCTGTATCTCTAGTAAGAATCGCCCGAACTGTCGCTGGTCTCTAGAGTCCATGATCTCTCGGAGGGTGGGCTGCCCTGCAAACAGAGTCTCGTATCTGCCTCTGATGCCATCATATGCGCTACATCTGCATACAAAGTGCTCCTCATCCTCCATCTCTACTCTGCATACTCTGCATATCCGCTCCTCTCTTGGAATGTCTGCGGCTCTGCCCGTCTCAATCTCGAGTCGGTGTGATGAGACTCTCAGCTGGCCAATCGCTACCCTCAAGCTATGAGGCATGTGAGTATCCATGTAGCGTGGTCGCTGGATGAAACCGTCAGCTAGTATGTCTATGAACTGGTCTCGATAGTGCGATAGTCTCGATCCCATGTGTGCTGTGTGCCATGTCTGACTAATGTAGAGCTGCCAGAGATCCTGTCTGAGCACAACATTCCTCTCACGACGAGAGAGGTGGATGTGAGGTGAGTCTGGGTCATACTGAAAAGGCGGCAATCTGTCCATATCAAGTCCATGACTATCAAACCAGACTCTAACCTGAGTGTACCAAGCTCTCTCATATCCTAACTCTGATATCTGTATAGATGCCTCAAGAGCTCTGTGTGTGAGTCTATCTGTAGGGAGGTCCCTAATCCTCTGAATAAAGCAGATAGTCTGGAATAGTGCCTCTACTGCCATGGGTGGTGCAGCTAGCTCTTCCCTGATGATGTCATGTGGCACCGACTGTTTCCCACGAAATAATCGCGAGATCATACGTACCTGTGGCCTCTCGATCGCACTCCACTGGGTGACTGTGAGACCTGGGGCCCAAACCGTCGCAGCATACATCATAGCTGGTCTGACCAGTGTGTCAAATAGCCAGCCCTTCGTGCGGGGCTCCTGGAAGTGTGCTTGGTGACATCTCCGTTCTAACATGGCTAAAGCTGCATATCCACGTGTGAGTCTATCGGTGGCTGCCTGTCTCATGCTGAAGGGGCCAGGCAAGCTCGTGAATGTGACTCCGAGATAGACATAGGAAGTGACCACCTCAATCTGTCCACCACCAGCTCTGAATCCTGCTCCATTCCTCACCATGGGGGAGGTGTGGAAGATCATGACCTTGGTCTTGCCAAGGTTTACTGTCAAGCCCCTCTGTGTACAAAACTCATCCAGGGCCTCAAGGTGGCGCTGTAATCCCTCGGGTGACTCTGAAATCAAGACAATGTCATCGGCATATAATAAAATGTGGACATGTGTACCTGCGAGGTCTGCACCCTCTCCTCCAGCTCGGAGAATGTAGTCCTCAATCTCGTCAATGTAGAGACCAAATAGAGTGGGAGAGAGTGGGCAGCCTTGCTTAACACCGATGGTGCTAGCAATGGCCTCAGACATACCTCCTGGACACCGTACCCTCCCAGTCACCTGCTCATAGAGTGCATAGATGGCCCAAATCATCCCTGATGGTACTCCCAAGCTCTGGAGGCGTTGGAAGAGCCTCTCGCGCGGCACTGTATCAAAAGCTTTGCGGAAGTCCACAAAGCAGCAATATAGCCTCTTCTTCCGCACCCTTGCCCCATCAATGAGGCAGCGCAGAATGAAGATGTGATCAATAGTAGAGAAAGCTCGTCGAAAACCTGCCTGGCCTCGTGCTCGTAGCCCCTCAGTCTCTGCATATGAACTGAGCTCTGCCTCAAGTATGGCACCGTATAGTTTGGCCATGGTGTGGCCAATCATGATGGTCCTGTAGTTCCCTGGATCCAGGGTGTCGCCAGATTTGTGGATAGGCACAATGGTGTGCCTAGTCCACTCCTCTGGGAAGCCCTCTCCTATAGCCCGGTTGAAGACATGTGCAATCAACGGGGCTATAGTGGAGGCTGCATATATGAGATGCTCGCTCTTCAGTCCTGCGTGGTCTGTCGAACGTCCATGTCGAAGTCGTCGTATGGCCCTCTCAACCATCTTTGCTGTGAAGAGAGAAGAACTAGTAGGGCGAGGCTCAAGTGGCTGGGGAATGGGAGGCTGCCTAGGTACCTCATATAACCTCTGAGCATAATCATGCCATGTGTGTGGGTCTCCAATAGGTGTGGTCGGGCGTGGCTCTCGTAGGCTGCGCCATGCTGCAGCACTGTCCATACTCATAAAGAGATGGTATAGCTCAAGCTCCTGTGCCTCCTCAAAGGCTCGCCTCTTTCGACGTGTGAGAGTCTTCATCTGTCCCTTGGCCTCTCTCTCTGTGATCTCTCCCAATGCTCGCTGAGCTCGTAGTCGGCGGTAAAGATCTCTGCAATCCTCATCATACCAACGATGTTGTGGCATAGTCCCGGGAGGAGGTGTGTGACGAGAATGGATGGTGTGTGGGAAGGAGCTGATGGCTGATGTCTGAAGAACTGATGCTATCTGAGAGGTGAGTAGGGATAGTGGAGTGTCAGGATGAAGTAAGAGAAGACCCTGCTCGACTCGAGCCGCATATATGTGAGCTAGCTCGTGTGTGAAGTGGATGGTGGTGTGTGGGATGCGTGCTGCGGGTATGCGTGTAGGGGTGTCTCCCTTCAGGGAGAGTGCGAGGTATGTGTGATCGGCCCCAATGGGTATGGGTGGGATGGTGAATGAGGTAAGTAGGTGGATGGCCTCTCTGGACCCCATGACGTAATCTACTGTACTTCCCCCGCCATCTGTGACTGAGTGTGGTATGCATGTCAATCCTCCTGAGGTCGGCCACTGAGTCATCCCGTTATAGATAACGAGATTATGTCGAGAGCCTAGTCTGAGTAGGTGAGTGCCATAGTGAGTGTGTGTAGGGTCAGCTGAAGCTCGAGCTGTAGACTCATCCTCTATGGTATGTAGTATCTCCGGGTCTTCTGGGTCAAATATCTCACACTGATCATTGCCTGTCCTGGCATTGAAGTCTCCCATAAGGAAGACTTCCCCTAATGCAGAGTACTCTGTAATCTCTTCTGACAAGCAAGTGTATGGTGAGTCCTCCTCTCGATCTATGATAGCGAAACGCGAGCTAGAAGGAGCAAAGTAGCATAATGCTATGAAGATGATCCGCTCCTGCGAGAGCTGGAGTCGAATCCAAAGATATCTGGCCTGTGAATCACGTGCGACTATCTGTATCCTGCTCTGAAGTCCATCTCTAAAGAGTATGGCTACTCCTCCTGATCCTCGGGTGGTGTGCTGACGTGTACACTCTCTGTATGTGGACTCCCACTGAAAACCGTGGACACGAGGTAGGCCCCGGTTCGGGCTCTCATGTGTCTCTGTGAGCATAATGATGTCTTTGTCTTTGCGCACCTCTTCCAATCTCTCTGGGTGTGTCCATAGATCTCCATTGCAGTTCCAAACTGCAAGGTGTATCTCCTCGAGTGTCTCACATGCCGCGAATCCCTATGGGATGGCCTTGCCATCAATGATGACACGACCATCTCTGTATGAAGCCTTCTTTCCTTCTTTGCGAGCTTGATGTACTCTCGGCATGCATGCACGACGGTGTGCTACCTGCATGGGTGTGAGATCATCGTCAAGGTAGATGGGGGGGCCATCAAGTGCTCTCAAAATCACCCTCCTGCGTAGGAAAGTAGATCTTATATCTTCGGAAGGGAAGTGTAGAATGAGAGCTCTCTTCTTCGTGGGGTCTCGTCCCGTTCTCCAAGACTTGATGAATGGGGGGGACTCCTCTTTGTAGCCGAGTATCTTGCATAGTGTTTTCCCATCGGACTCGGGGGTAGAGCCTTCTTTTTCTTCAATGCCCGTGATGCGTACATTGAGACGGCGGGCATGTCTCATCTTTTCTTCCTCAATAGTGGTGTGCACGATGAGGGCTTCTTCCTTTTGTGCTTTCTCTTTGGCTTCTTTTTTGATGTTCTTCTTCACTATGTCGATCCACCCTTCTTTGGTAGCTTCTAATTTGTTTTCCATGCTCTCGGTCAAGGATTTGGTGAGTTCTTCTTTGAGAGCTTCTGTCTTGTTCATATTAATCTCTCCCTCTTCGGGTGTAAGAGAGACCATTGAAGCTTTGAGGAGCTCCAATTCCTCTTTCATGTTTGCCCTCTCCTTAGTCCATTCTTCTTTCTCTTTTTGCCATGCTTCCCTCTCCTTATGATATGTTTCTACTTCCTTCTCGAGCTTTGAGAGGCGGCTGATGATGGCCGTGATAGTGGAGTCCACCATCTTCTTGTTTTCTTTGATAGCTATGGTCAGTTTGTCCTCCATTTTTGTCAAATCGTCCTTCTTAGCCGTAGCGCTCATTGCATTCGAAGATGAAAGAATGCTCAGAGTACTGAGCCTAAAGACTTGCGATGAAGACGGGAGCGCGCCCGATGCGCGATGGAGCAAGGGTGGGAGTGGCTAATAACTGTAGGAAACAGTTATTAGTCCGGGGCAGCGACACTTCAGAGAGCAAGGTCGGGTTAGGTTTTTTGGGGCAAGGTCGGGTTTGGGGTTAGGGTTAGGGTTAGGTTTTTTGGAGCAAGGTCGGGTTAGGGTTTCGAGGGATTAGGGTTAGGGTTTCGGTTTAGGGGATTAGGGTTAGGGTTTCGGTTTAGGGTTAGGGTTAGGTTAGGGTTAGGTCATGGCTAGGGTTAGGGTTAGGGTTAGGTTTTAGAGAGAGAGAGAGAGAGAGAGAGAGAGAGAGAGAGAGAGTGATATTAACGTCTTTCGAAGGCCAAACTTGGCCTATGAGACAAAACCATGTACAACTGTAGTAACTCATGTAGAAATAAAATGGAATAGTACTAGCTACACAAAACTGTGTAGGCTGAAAGAGGATCGAAATAACAAGAGGATAGTGTATTGAGTGATGGAGAGGTAGTGGGGATAATGTAGTGGTGTGTGGGGAGATGTGGCTCTGACTCTGCAGATAATGGCCACCTAATACATGGGGCCCCCATGATAGGAGTGAAAATGTATATCCTAACTACAGATAATGGGTGGAGGTGGGTGGAGTATGTGGTACATCGGTGACGGTGTGAGTGCCTCCTGAAGGAAGGCTACCCAGGTGGTGATGGTGCGTCTGTGCTCCATCATGTGATCGTGGGCTATCATGATGCGTGAGATATCCTCCTGGTATAGTCGTGGTCGTCCGAATCCAGCCCTATGTGGTCGATGTCGCACTCTCTGTGCCGCTGCCTGCTGGAGCGTGAGCCCTATGCCTCTAGAAGGTGGGCCCCTCTGATGTAGCCCATCTCGCTGAAAGAACTGAGTAATGGTCTGCTGGGTACTCATCCGTGTCTGATGTGTGGGCTGTATCGACTGTTCTCGTCTCTCATACGCTGCCGTGAGGAAACGTCCCAACCTCCGCTGGTCTCCCATGGTCATGCACAACTGTAGTGACTCCTCTATGTGGAACTGTGCTCGTAGATCTGAGTATGCTGGGCATATGGTAACAAAGTGCTCCTCACTCTCTATCTCTGTATGGCATATTGGGCACCACCTCTCCTCTCTAGGGACTCCCCTGGTCCGACCCCTCTCGATCTCGAGCCGATGTGACGAAACTCAAAGCTGCCCAATGATGACTCGGAGGTGGTGTGGTAGGTATGTCTGCATGTATCGTGGAGTCTCAATGAAGCCCTGGTCTGAGATATGTAGAAAATGGTCGCGGTAGTGGAGCATTTTCGGTGGCAATGTATCCGTGGGGCTAATCCATGTCCTCTGTATGTATGTATGCCATATCTCCTGTCGAATGACCCAATTCCTCTCTTGGTGGGAGAGCGAATAGGTGGGAGCCTATAAGTCGTACTGCAGTGGTGGTAGTCTGTCTATGTCAAACCCATGATGGGCCAACCAGTCTCGTGTCTGTGCGTACCATGAGCAGGTGTCTCCTGCTAATGCCATGTCACGTGACGCCTGGAAAGCTCGATAAGTGATGCGCTCTGTGTCCATGCTCCGGATCCTATGTAATAGGCATACTGTCTGGAACAGTGCCTCTACTAGCATGCAAGCTCTGCTCTGATAATATCATGTGGTACCGAAGGCTTGCTTCGGATGAGTCTGGCAATCATGAGAATCTGTGGTCTCTCCAATGCTGTCCATGCCGATGTAACTAATCCGGGCCCCCATATGGCTGCCCCATACATGAGCGCTGGTGTAACCAAAGTGTCGAAGCGCCACCCCTTTGTGCGGGGCTCCTGAAAGTGCACCTGGTGGCACTGTCTCTCCATCAAGGCTAGTGCTGCGTATCCACGTGTGATGCGGTCCCGGGCTGCCTGAGACATAGAGAAAACCCTAGAAGCTTCTGTGAATGTCACTCCAAGATAGACATATGATCCGACTACCTCAATCGGTTTGCCTGCTACTGTGAAAGAACTCTGTCTCCTCACATGAGCTGATGTATGAAAAATCAGAACCTTGGTTTTGCCAAGGTTCACAAATAGCCCTCTATGTATGCAGAAGTCGTCTAGGCCACGTAGATGGTGCTGTAGACCTTTTGCTGACTCTGAAACCAGCACAATATCATCATCATATAAAAGAATATGGACAGTGGTTCCTCGTACCTCAACGCCCTCCCCTCCCTGCTGTCGTATGAAATCCACTATCTCATCAATGTATAGACCAAAGAGGGTGGGTGAAAGAGGACACCCTTGCTTCACCCCGATGGTGCTAGCAAGTGAGTGGGATAAGCCACCTGGACATGTGACTCTACCAGATACTCTCTCATATAAAGCGTAGATCCCCCATATCATCTCATCTGGAGCTCCGATATCAAGTAGATGTCTGAAGAGTCGCTCCCTGGGAACTGTGTCGAAGGCTTTGCGGAAGTCCACAAAGCAGCAGTATAATCTCCTCTTCCTCACTCTGGCCTGGTCGATCAGGCATCTCAGAGTGAAGATGTGGTCAATGGTAGAGTAATCTCGTCTGAACCCTGCTTGTCCTGGAGCTCTGATACCCTTCCTCTCAGCGAGAGTGCTCAACTCTGTCTCTAGCACTGCCCTGTATAACTTGGCCAGTATGGGGCCAATCATGATCATCCGATATATACCTGGATCCATAACGTCGCCCGACTTATGAATGGGCACTATGGTGTGCTCAGTCCATGAATCAGGGAACCCTTCAACCAGTGCACGGTTGAAGAGATGGGCAATGAGTGGTGCGAGAGTCGTACATCCATAGATGAGGTGCTCTGCTTGTAAACTAAACTGGTCATGGGCTCTGCCATGCTGTAAATGGGAAATAGTGCGGCTCACCATAGTGGATGTGAAGAAGTAACAGGCAGTGGGGCGTGAGCTCTCCGGCCTGGGAATGGGGGGCTGGTCTGGAATCTGGTATAGGCTCTGTGCATAGCTATTCCAAATGCTCGAGTCTCGAATGGGTGTCTGCTGTCTGTTCTCCCTCAAATGTCGCCACGCCTATGCACTATCTCGACTCATGAGCAAATGGTAGATATCCCAGTACTGACTCTCCTCCCATTCCTTCCGCTTGCGGCGAGTAAGGCTCTGCATGCGACGTTGTGCCTGTCTGTGTGTAATATCCCCTCTAGGCTCTAAAATCCGTAGATGCTTGCGTAGTTCTCGAGAGTCTGCATCGTATCAACTGTTCTGGGGCATGGACCCTCTGCGTGGAGGATGTGTATGTGTGCGATGTGGAAAGCTGTGGATAGCCGAGTCATGAAGGATGGTGGTGATCTGTGATGTAAGTATATCCAAAGGTGAGAATGGATTGAGGGAGAGTAGCCTGGTGTGCAAGTCGTGTGCATAAACGTGTGAGAGCTCGTGTGTGAAGTGTATCGTGGTGTGTGGCTCAATGAATGAGGGAGGGTCTAGTGGGATAGGAGATAAAAGTGTGAATGTGATAAACGTATGGTCGGCACCAAGTGGGCGTCGTCCAATACTAAGGGGATAAGTGAAGCTCCAGAGATGGTACCCAGAATGTAGTCAACCGTGCTCTCCCCCCCCCGTGGTGAGGGAAGCAAGTAAGTCCGCCCGAGCCTGGCCAACTATGCATCCCGTTATATATAACCAGATGGTGTCTGCTGCCTAGCTCAAGCAAATGTCTTCCATACCCAGTGGTGTCCTGACCCATATCTGCAGATACTCTACTGGTGCTCGTCTCATCTGGATCTATGCCCCTCATGAGATGTGGATGGTCCATGTCATATGCCTCGCACTGACGTGACTGGGTACGGCCATTGAAGTCTCCCATAAGGAAGACTTCACCTAGGGTGCTGTAATGTAGTATCTGATCTGAAAGAGCTGTGTATGGTGAGTCTTTGTCTCGGCTCGGTCCCCCAAGGTCCTGTCCTGCGTATCGGGATCCGCCTGGTGGGAAGTAGCATATGGCAATGTAAACCAAGCTCTCCGATGCTATCTCCATGCGGACCCACATGTATCGTGCCTCCTCATCTCTTCCTACGATATGGATCCGGCTCTGTATCTCCTGCCTAAATATGATGGCGACACCCCCTGACCCTCGTGCTCTACTCTGTCTCGTCGTGGTCCTGAATGCAGATTCCTAATGAAAACCTGCAATGCGAGGTAGGCCTCTCTCTGGGCTCTCGTGGGTCTCTGTGATGCAAGCAAAGTCATGAGTGTCTAATATCTCCTCCAAGCGGTCTGGTCGTGTCCAAAGTGCTCTGTTGCAGTTCCACACTGCTCCCCTGAGTGGTGACTCCTGATATGGTGTTGCCTCATAGGCCGCGTATCCCTATTTGATAGGGCGTCCGTCGATGAAGACTTTATCGTCTCGATAGAAAGCCTTCTTTCCCTCTCGTCGGGCCTCCATATTCAGTGGCATACATGTCCGGCGGTGCTCTATCTGCATCCTGATGAGATCCTCATCCATATATAAAGCTCCTCCGGGTAGTCCACGCAGTACTGGTCATCGTCAGAAGAAGGCACTACGTGTATCCTCAGAGCTCATATGGAGGATGAGTGCTCGTGGTCGGGACATGTCTCTACCAACTCTCCATGCCCCTGTGAAAGGCATGGTCTCATATCCCAAGCGTCGGCAAATGTCAGTAGCATCTGCCTCCGGTGACGTGCCTTCTGAGAGTCCCGTAATCTGTACATGTAATCGACGTGTGTGTCGAAGTCTCTCTTCTTCGAGGGTATCCTGGACTCTAGAAAGCCCTCCCTTCCGTGCCTCCTCACTGACTTCTTTCTTGACCCTCTTGTGAACTACCTCCACCCATGTCTCTCGAGTGGACTCCACTTCTGATTTGATTTTTTTTTGAGTTCTTCCTTCTGTTCTTTCACTCGAGAAATCTCTCCTTCCTCGTTAACTTGGGAGATTTTCAACTGAATAATTTCTTCTTGAAGGCGGTGGGTTTCAACCTTCAATTCGTCCAGAGAGAGAGAGAGAGAGAGAGAGAGAGAGAGAGAGAGAGAGAGAGAGAGAGAGAGAGAGAGAGAGAGAGAGAGAGAGAGAGAGAGAGAGAGAGAGAGAGAGAAAGACTTTTTAACGTCTATTAGAGGCCAAAATCGGCCTATGAGACAAAACATATACATCAGTATGATCCAATCCACTGTGATCCCGAAAGGAAAATAAAGTGTGAGTACCGCAAACGGGTATAAAAGGAGTGGATAGTAACTGGCATCAAGGGTGTGGGGTGCTATGGGTATGCACTCTATATGCTCAATGGGTGAGATACAAACATGATATGCATAGGGAGGGGAGGCTCGATGGTATCACAACCCACTAAATGCCTGGAGTGGGTGTAGGATATAATGCATTGGTGGGTAAGGCATCATGGTGATCCTCAAAATGCTCTGAGCGTCCAAATCGATAAGGGTGCGCTGCTGACGTCTCCGTATCTCCATGTCATGGCGTGCGCGAATCGCCTGAATCTCTCTCTGATGTGGACGGGCTCTCTGGACCGGGGGTCTCGGTCGTCGACGCTGTCGTCTAAGCTCCTCTGCTCTATGTAATGTGACACCCCGCATAGAGCTGGGTCCTCGAGTGGCTGTGGGTCTGAAAAAATCTGTAATATAAGTCTGAGGGGGGGGGCCAGGTGTATCTCCATCTGCTGCTGGAGGAATGATGCACGGCGGTGCTGGAGTTCTACTAGGAAACGACCTAGAGGGCGCTGGTCCTCTGTTCCCAATAAAGCCCTGATCTCTCTGGGCCCCCTGAAGAGCTGTGGGTAGCGGTCTCTGATGTCCTCATATGCTTGGAATCTACATGTGTAGTGCTCCTCCTCCTCCACCTCCTCTCTACACATCCTGCATAATCTCTCATCCCTCGGGGTATGTGTGGCTCGCCCAACCTCAATCTCGAGCTTGTGTGATGATACTCTGAGCTGCCCAATGGCCACTCTCTGAGCTGGTGCCATATATGTATCCATGTATCGTGGTCTCTGAATGAAACCATCCGCTGTCACAGTCAGGAAGTGCTCTCTGTAGTGTTTCCTCTTTGTGGGAAGAGGCTCCCGTGGTGCTATCCATGTCTCCCTGACGTGTATCTGTAGTAGGTCCTGACGGATGATCCTATTCCTCTCCGAACGAGAGAGGGTAATGTGGGGGGAAGAGAGGTCATACTGAAAAGGGGGGAGATCCATAATGCTCCTGCCATGGTCTGCTAACCATCGGTAAGTCTGTGCATACCATACTCTCTCATTCCCTGTCTCTTCTAAATGTCTAGAGCTCTCAAATGCAAGCCTGGTGAGTCTGCTGGTGGGGAGCTCTCTGACTCTCAGAATAAAGGTCACCAACTGGAAGAGGGCCTCCACTAGCATCGGTGGTGTGCCAAGCTCAGCTCGTATAATGTCATGTGGAACGGAGGGCTTGTTGCACAGCAAGCGTGAGATCATGGTGACCTGGGGGCTCTCAATCCGCGCCCACATCGCCTCTGTGATCCCTAGTGCCCATACTACTGCTGCGTACATCAATGCGGGTGTCACTAGAGTGTCAAAGAGCCACCCCTTAGCCCGGGGCTCCTGAAAATGTGTCTGAAAGCAGCGTCTCTCCAATCCTGCAAGTGCCGCATAGCCTCGCGTCAATCTATCTCTCGCGGCCTGTCCCATGGAGAATACCCCTGTGCTGCCCGAGAAGGTGACACCTAGGTAGACGTAGGAGTCCACTACCTCTATCGGTCCTCCAACTGCCGTGAAAGAGGCACGATGGCGTACTGTCCTTGAGGTATGGAAGAACATGACCTTGGTCTTGCCAAGGTTCACTGTGAGTCCTCTCTCCATGCAAAAGGTATCGAGCGCCTGTAAATGTGACTGCAACCCCTCGTGTGACTCTGAAAGCAGGACAATGTCATCAACATATAATAGGATGTGTACTGGCGTACCTCCGAGGTCTCCTCCTCGCCCTCCTTCTCGCTGTATATACTCCGTGATCTCGTCGATGTAGAGACCGAAGAGAGTGGGTGAGAGAGGGCAACCTTGTTTCACACCAATGGTGCTAACAAGGTTGTCTGATAGACGGCAAGGGCAGCGTACCCTGCCTGTGACTCGTGCATACAAAGCGTGGATGGCCCATAGCATGTCTGATGGTAGCTGTAACTCCTGGATCCTCCGTAGTAGTCTCTCTCGAGGGACCATGTGGAAGGCTTTGCGGAAATCCACAAAGCAACAGTATAGTCTCTGCTTCCTCGCCTTCGTGCTCTCAATCAAGCAACGAAGCACGAAGATGTGGTCGATGGTGGAAAGAAAGAAAGAAAGTCATATTAACGTCTTCTGGAGGCCAAACTTGGCCTATGAGACAAAAGCCATGTACAAGTGTAGTAACCATGTGTAGAAAATGAAATGAAATAAACACAAAGCTATCGAGGGTTGGTAAAAGGCTGGGGAGAAGAGGCTCTGACTTAGCAGATAGTGGCCACCTAATACAGGGGGATCCATAATATGAGTGAGCAAAACACCCTAGCTACTGGTGATGGGGGGAGGTGGGTGTAGTATGTGGTACATCGGAGGTGGTCTTAGTGCCTCCTGAAGGAAGACAACCCAGGGGGTGGTGGAACGCCTATGCTCCATCATGTGGTCGTAGGCTGTCCTGATGCGTGAGATATCCTCCTGATATAGTCGCGGTCGACGATATCCTACCATGCGTGGTCGGCGTCGTGCTCTGTGTGCTGCTGCCTGGTGGAGTGTGAGCCCTCTAGAAGGACCTCTCTGATCTAGCTCCACTCACTGAAAGAACTGGGTAATGGTTTGCTGGGTACTCACCCGTGGCTGATGTGTGGGCTGTAGTGACCGCTCTCGCCTCTCGTATGCTGCTGTGAGGAAGCGCCCCAAGCGTCGCTGGTCTCCCATGGTCATGCACAACTGGAGTGACTCCTCTAGCTGGAACTGTGCTCGTAGGTCTAAGTATGCTCGGCATCTGATAACAAAATGCTCCTCACTCTCTACCTCTGTCTGGCATACTGGGCACCACCTCTCCTCACGGGGGACTCCCCTGGACAGACCCCTCTCAATCTCGAGCTGATGTGATGAGACCTGGAGCTGCCCAATGACGACTCGGAGGTGGTGGGGAAGGTGTGTCTGCATGTATCTCGGGATCTCGATGAAGCCCGCGTCCGATATATGTAGAAAATGCTCGCGGTAATAGAGCATTTTCGGTGGCAATGTATCCCTAGGGCTCACCCATGTCCTCTGTATGTATGTATGCCATATCTCCTGACGAATGACCCTATTCCTCTCTTGATGAGAGAGCGAGTAGGTGGGTGCATGTGAGTCGTACTGTAGTGGTGGTAGCCTGTCTATGTCAAAGCCATGGTGGGCCAGCCAGTCTCGTGTCTGTGCATACCATGAAGAGGTGTCGCCTGCTAATGCCATATCATGTGATGCTTGGAGAGCACGATAAGCAATGCGCTCTGTATCCATGCTCCGAAGTCTATGTACTAGGCATACTGTCTGGAACAGTGCCTCAACTAGCATCAGTGGTGCAGCGAGCTGTGCTCTAATGATATCATGCGGTACTGAAGGCTTGCTGCGGATAAGTCTGGCAATCATGAGGATCTGTGGCCTCTCTAATGCTGTCCATACTGATGTAGCTAATCCCGGCCCCCAAATGGCTGCCCCATACATGAGCTCTGGCGTAACCAAAGTGTCAAAGAGCCACCCCTTTGTGCGGGGCTCCTGAAAATATGCCTGGTGGCACTGTCTCTCCATCAAAGCTAGTGCTGCGTACCCACGTGTGATGCGGTCACGAGCTGCCTGAGACATAGAGAAGACCCCAGATGCTGCTGTAAATGTCACTCCCAAG
The DNA here is from genome assembly GCA_020310875.1 of Ceratopteris richardii. Taxonomy (NCBI): domain Eukaryota; kingdom Viridiplantae; phylum Streptophyta; class Polypodiopsida; order Polypodiales; family Pteridaceae; genus Ceratopteris; species Ceratopteris richardii. Next base: position 137,704,602 of record CM035408.1, on the reverse strand, counting down.
TAAACATATGATCCGACCACCTGGATCGGTCCACCTGCTGCTGTGAACAAACTATGTCTGCGTACCTGTGCAGAAGTATGAAAGATCATGACCTTGGTTTTACCAAGGTTCACAGATAACCCTCTGTGTCTGCAAAAGTCATCTAGGCCATGTAGATGATGCTGTGTAGAGAGAGAGAGAGAGAGAGAGAGAGAGAGAGAGAGAGAGAGAGAGAGAGAGAGAGAGAGAGAGAGAGAGAAAGAAAGAAAGAAAGAAAGTGTTTTTACGTCTATTAGGAGGCCGAAACCGGCCTATGAGACAAAACGATGTACATGGGTGTATCTTCTATCTATCAGAGAAGATAAAAGTGCTGAAAAAGAAACTGGTAAAGCTGAAACATATCTCCGTGGTATGCATGTGGAGATACCCATGAAAGTGGGGGGGGGGGGGGGGGGTATGGAGTGCGATATCAACGATAGTCTATATGCAAAATGGTAGTACAACAAGCATGAGAATGCATCTGAAAATGACTAACTAGCTCCATCCTGTGCTAGTGGGCGGGTGTAAGATGTGATACATAGGTGGAGGTGGAGTCAGGGCCATCTTGATGGCTGCAGCGGGATCAGCCATCATCTGGAATCGTCTCTCCTCCATGGCGCGATGGTGACAAGCCTGGATCTCCGCAATCTGATGTCGGTGAAGTCTCGGGGCCCGATATCGTCTAGCACGGGGTCGTCTCCTAGCTCGAGAAGTCTGAGCCTGTTGAAGAGTCACCCCTCTCGGTGTGTGGGATGAGGAGGGGAGGGCTGCAACACGTCGTGGAATAAAGAACTCAATGAGCTGACTCTGTCTCCCTCCTGTATGGGCTGCTACAGTAAGCTGGAGTAGGGAATCTCTGTGGCTCTGTATCTCTAGTAGGAATCGCCAGAGCTGTCGCTGATCTCTAGAGTCCATGATCTCTCGGAGGGTGGGCTGCCTTTATATATATATATATATATATATATATATATATATATATATATATATATATATATATATATATATATATATATATATATATATATATATATATATATATATATATAGAGAGAGAGAGAGAGAGAGAGAGAGAGAGAGAGAGAGAGAGAGCTTTCGCTGATCTCTAGAGTCCATGATCTCTCGGAGGGTGGGCTGCCTTGTAAATATATATATATATATATATATATATATATATATATATATATAGATAGATAGATAGATAGATAGATAGATAGATAGATAGATAGATAGATAGATAGATAGATAGATAGATAGATAGAGAGAGAGAGAGAGAGAGAGAGAGAGAGAGAGAGAGAGAGAGAGAGAGAGAGAGAGAGAGAGAGAGAGAGAGAGAGAGTTTTTGTCTATTAGGAGGCCGAACTCAGCCTATGAGACAAATCAGTGTACATGGGTGTATCTTCTAACAATTGGAAAAGATAAAAGTGCTGAAAAAACTGGTAAAGCTGATATAGATCTGCGTAGTATGCATGTAGAGATACCCATGAAAGTGGGGGGAGGGGGTGTATGGAGTGCTATATCTATATTCTATATGCAAAAGGGTAGTACAAGCATGAGAATGCATGTGAACAACTAACTAGCTCCATCCTGTACTAGTGAGCGGATGTAAGATGTGGTACATGGGTGGAGGTGGAGTCAGGGTTGCCTTGATGGCTCCAACGGGGTCAGCCATCATTTGGAATTGTTTCTCCTCTATTGCGCGATGATCATGAGCCTTGATCTCTGCAATCTAGTGTTGGTGAAGTCTCGGGGCCCGATATCCTATAGCATGGGGGCGTCTCCTAGCTCGAGAGATCTGAGCCTGCCGAAGAGTCACCCCTCTCGATGTGTGAGCTGAGGGGGGGAGGGCCGTTACATGTCGTGGAATGAAGAAGTCAATGAGCTGGTTTTGTTTCCCTCCTGTCTCGGCTGTTGGAGTAGGCTGGAGTAGGGAATCTCTATGACTTTGTATCTCTAGTAAGAATCGCCCGAGTTGTCGCTGATCTCTCGGAGGGTGGGCTGCCCTGTAAACTGAGTCTTGTATCTGTCTCTGATGTCATCATATGCACTACATCTACATACAAAGTGCTCCTCATCCTCCATCTCTACTCCGCGTATCCTGCATATCCGCTCCTCTTTGGGAATATCTGAAGCTCTGCCCGTCTCAATCTCTAGTCGGTATGATGAGACCCTCAACTGGCCAATTGCTACCCTCGAGCTATGAGGCATGTAAGTATCCATGTAGCGTGGTCGCTGGATGAAACCATCTGCTAGTATGTCTAAGAACTGGTCTTGGTAGTGCGATAGTCTCAATCCCATGTGTGATGTGTGCCACGTCTGACTAATGTAGAGCTGCTAGAGATCTAATCTGAGCACAACATTCCTCTCATGATGGGAGAGGTGGATGTGCGGTGAGTCCGGGTCATACTGAAAAGGTGGCAATCTATCCATATCAAGTCCATGACTATCAAACCAGGCTCTAACTTGAGTGTACCAAGCTCTCTCATATCCCGACTTTGATATCAAGTATAGGTTTTTTATTTGTTTCCTGAGAGTTATGGTTTTTTTAGGGTTCCCTCATGATAGTTGAAAACCCTAAAATTGATGGAAGCAGAGATGCTGTCTTCGTGAGCTGCCGCCGCTTTAGGGTTTTGGCCACGGAGTGGTGCTATATCCTATGAGCCTCTGCTGCACCTACTATAGGTGACAGAACACAGAAGCGGAAGGGGGCAGAGAGAGAGAGAGAGAGAGAGAGAGAGAGAGAGAGAGAGAGAGAGAGAGAGAGAGAGAGAGAGAGAGAGAGAGAGAGAGAGAGAGAGAGAGAGAGAGGGGGAGGGAGGGAGGGAGGGAGGGAGGGAGGGAGGGAAGGAGGGAGGGAGGGAGAGAGAGAGTTATATTAACGTCTGCCAAAAAAGGCCAAACTTGGCCTATGAGATAAAACCATGTACAACTGTGGTCATCTCTGTGTATCGATGAAAAGAAAAGTACTCACTACAGAAAAGAACTATGTAGGCTGAAAACAGTAAGATGATGGGGTACCCAGCAATGATGGTGTACCCAGCAATGATGGAGTAGTGGAGATAAAGTACTCGTGCGTGGGGGAGCGTGGCTTTGACTCTGCAGAAAATGGCCACCTACTACATGGGGACATGGCTCTGACTCTGCAGATAATGGCCACCTACTACATGGGGACATGGCTCTGACTCTAGTCTCTTATATGCTCCCGTGATGTATCGACCCACCCTCCGTTGGTCCCCTATGGTCATGCACACCTGGAGTGACTCCTCAATCTGGAATTGTACTCGTAGGTCTAAGTATGCCGGCTATCTCGTAATCAAGTGCTCCTCACTCTCTATCTCTGTATGGCAAACTGGGCACCACCTCTCCTCTCGGGGGACTCCTCTGGCCCGACCTCTTTCGATCTCGAGCTGATGTGATGAAACTCGAAGCTTCCCAAAGACAACACGAAGGTGGTGTGGTAGGTATGTCTCCATGTAAGGTGGGATCTCAATGAAGCCCCGATCTGGGATCTCTAGGAAATGCTCATGATAATAGAGCATTTTTGGTGGCAATGGATCTCTTGGGCTGACCCATGTCTTCTGTATGTATGTATGCCATATCTCCTGACGAATCATCCTATTCCTCTCCTTGTGGGAGAGCGAGTAGGTGGGGGTGTGGAAGTCATAACGTATTGGTGGTAGTGTGTCTATGTCGAGTCCATGGTGGGCCAGCCAATCTTGTGTCTGTGCATACCATGAGGAGGTGTCCCCCGCTAATGCCATATCTCGTGATGCCTGGAAAGCTCTGTACGTGATGCGCTCTCTATCCATGCCCTGGATCCTGTGTAATAAGCATACTATCTGGAAGAGTGTCTCTACTAGCATCGGTGGTGCAGCAAGCTCTGCCCTTACGAAATCATAGGGTACCGAGGGTTTGCTACGGATGAGTTTGGCAATCATGAGAACATGTGGTCTCTCCACCGCTGTCCATGCTGATGCTGATAACCCTGGTCCCCCATATGGCTTCTCCATACATAAGTGCTGGGGTGACCAAAGTGTCGAAGAGCCACCCTTTGTGCGGGGCCCTTGATAGTAGGCGGCAGGCCTCGTGGCATTGTCTCTCCATCAAAGCTAATGCTGCATATCCTCGTGTGATGCGGTCCCGAGCTGCCTGAGACATGGAGAAAGCCTCGGAGGTTGCTGTGAACATCATGTCCAGATATACATATGAGCTGACTACCTCGATGGATCCGCGTGTGGCTGCGAAAGAACTCTGCCTCCTCACATGCGCTGATGTACGAAAGATAAGAACCTTGGTTACCAAGATTCACTGATAGCCCTCTATGTGTGCAGAAGTCATCTAGACCGTGTAAATGATGTTGTAGACCCTCTGTAGACTCTGAAACCAAGAAAATACCATCAGCATATAAAAGAATATGGATCATGGTCCCTCGTACCTCAATGCCATCCCCTCCCTGCTGCTGTATGAAGTCCACTATCTCATCAATGTATAGCCCAAAAAGTGTGGGTGAGAGAGGGCACCCTTGCTTCACCCTGATGGTGTTAGCAAGTGAATCTGATAGGCTATGTGGACATCTCACTCTACTTGATACTCTCTCATATAGGGCATAGATCCCCCATATCATCTCCTCTGGAGCCCCGATGTTGAGTAGGTGTCTGAAGAGTCTCTCCCAGGGGACTGTGTCGAAGGCTTTGCAAAAGTCCACAAAGTTGCAATATAGTCTCTGTTTCCTCACTTGAGCCCGGTCGATCAGACATCTCAAATTGAAGATGTGGTCTATGGTAGAGTAATCTCGTCTGAATCCTGCCTGTTCTTGACCTTTGGTACCCTTCCCCTCGATGAGGGTGCTCAATTCTCTCTCTAGTACTGCCCTGTATAGCTTGGCCAGTGTGGGGTCAATCATGAACATCAGGTATGTAGCTAGATCCATAACATCGCTTGATTTATGTATGGGCACTATGGTGTGTTCGATCCATGAGTTAGGGAACCCCTCAACCAGTGCTCGGTTGAAGAGGTGGGTTATGAGTGGTGCTAGAATCGTGCACCCGTAGATGAGATGCTCTGCCTGTAGACCGAAGTGGTCATGGGCTCTGCCATGCTGTAGGTGAGTGAAGGGGGTCGATCCATTAGCTCCCAAGTTCCATTCTTCATGATATTCTGTTTGCATAGCAGCCCCCCAATTCGGATCTTGGAGTGCCTCTTCCACATTGGTTGGTTCCTTTGCTTGTTCTTGAATGAGCTCAGCCATCATGGCGGTATTTTTACAATATGGGCACTTTCCTTTCAGTGCTACTCTATTCTCTGTGATGGCATTGGTCCATCTGTAACCTGTTCTAGTGACTGTGGGATGGGGTTTGTAGAATCCTAGAGTTGTCTCACCTAGCATGGCAATAGCTTTTCTGCTTGGGTGATGACATGTTGGTGACTTTCAGACTCATCATATGAAGATGATTGTAGAAGGGATAGCTCTTGGGCAAGGTTCATAGTGGATTGCCCCTTCTCTGATGATAAAGTGGAATCTCTCTTTTCCTCTTCCACTGCATGTGGCTCCTCTTCCTTAAACATCACATCGAGACTCACCATGATCTTCTTAGCCTCAGGGTCGTAAAGTTTATAAGCCTTCTTATCCTCGCGGTACCCTAAGAAGATACATTTGATGCTTTTTGGTTGAAGCTTGTTTCTCTCCCTATTTGGAACATGTACATAACATTCACTTCCAAATACTTAAAATGGGAAACAGGTGCTTTTTACTAGTGTAGGCCTCTTGTGGAATCTTTCCATTAAGTGCCTTGGTGTAGCTTCGGTTCAAGATGAAGACAAACAATGTTGACAGCCTCTTCTCAAAATTGATTTAGCGAACCCTTGCCCTTCAACATGCACCTTTCCATCTCCTTGATGTTTCAATTTCGACGTTCTGCAACACTGTTTTGTTATCTATGTGACACTATGAGTTGATGCTTGATTCCGTTACTCTGCAAAAATCTTCAAGCTGTTGGTGCAACACAAGCCTTCACATTTGGCTTGGATATCTACTTTGAAGACTATACATGAAGCGAAGATCATAGGAACTTATGCCTATGATTTCTTACCATTTCATCTCTTGTAAAAATATAAATGACTTGGCGCATTATGCAATCACGTCTAATTGATTGAAAGTCGTGAAAAGGCGGTTGATTGATCGAGAGAATATCTCAATCAACTTTTTCAGGTGAAAGATTTTAGGAGATTGATTTGAATTCTAATTCAAGTCATCACTCAATTCCTATAAAAGCTACAAGGAAAAATGTCGCGGAGAGCTCTTCACTCATCCCGAGGTAGTACTGTATCAATCACTGAGTGTGTGAGGTCTACTTTATAGCCTACACCTCTGAGTACCATTGAGCTATGTTTATCATGCCAGTGGGAATGTACATTTACATGATCTAATACAAATACTTACATTCATCTACTCTGTGATTCTCTGAGTCAATCATCTTGAAGTCTGTCAACCTTGAAGAAGTATATCTCAGGATCTACTGAACCAAATCAAGTGATTCAAAGCTTGATAGATTCAGCTCTAAGCATACCACAAACATACAAAGTTTGAAGCAACTTGATTCAGTCAATTTCGAGAAATCAAGAAATTACAGTCAAAGTGCTCACTGTTGCAATTCTTATAGTAAACGAGTAATTTTCCGGTAGAAGAACAAAATAGATCTCGCAGAGTAATGCAAAGCTTTGTATGAGAAATAGCTCACTCTATAGCTAGACATCTCTACTTTTAGTTGATCAATCTTTCCGGTGAAAAAGATATCTATACATTGTACAAAGTCTGACCGAAAAGAGGCTGTCTGAACTAGAGAAGTTTTTTTTTAAACTTCAGAAAAAGTTCTGTTAGTTAAGAGAGTTCATGTGTCACTTCCTTACTTCATGTATGTTCACTTGAAGTAATTATAAACAAAATTATAGTTCATTCCGGTACAATTCCAGTACAATTACGGTGACAGTACAGTGGCAGTATGGTGAGATTTCGGTCTGGTGAAATTTCGGTGAATTTTCTTTTATAGAAAAGTTAGAACACAGTCTTATATCAGTTTCCACAAGGCTTAGTCTTCGCTGCATCATCAAGGAGTAGAAACAAAGAAAAAGATCAAAGAGGGCTGGTGCAAAGCAGGATTAGCAGTACCAACTCAATCTTCTGAGTGCATCCAACCATCACTCCCAACAGTGGTATCAGAGCAAATAAGGTAATCATGAGTGATGGTTTTCCTTCATTCATTGACAAATTGGACAGGAACAATTACCAAGCTTGGTCTCTAAGGATGAAGACCTATCTACAAGGAAGGAGCTTATTTGGATACATATCAGGAGATGAGGAATTGCCCTCATTCAAGACTAGAGGACTACCCACAAAGGATGAACATGAGAGACTCAACCAATGGTGTGCAAAAGATGCTTTGGCAAGGTCTTACCTTCTTAACTCTATATCTGACTTTCTTTTACCGCATGTAAGGAATTGTAAGACTTCCCAAGAGACTTGGGAAACCTTGTCAAATTATTTTTCTTCCAACACAAGGGCCTGGAAGAATCAACTATGGATTGAATTCACCACTCTTAGGAAGCAATCAAAACAATCAGTTTCAGATTTTGTCACTAGGGTCAAAGACATTGCAGACCAACTGGCAAGTATTGGAGAAGAGATTGAAGAGGAACAAATAGTAAGGCAGGTAATCAATGGACTAAAGGCTGATGACAAATGGGAGAGCTTTACCACAACAATGGACTTATACATGGACATCCAAGCACCTGATCTAACAACCCTGATTGGTCAACTCTTCACACATGAAGCAAAGCTTACAAAGAATGGAGAACAATCAAAAGGTAACAACTCCTCTGCCTTATACACTGATAAAAAGGTTAAAGATAAAGGTAAAAGTAAGAAGGTTGATGAAGAAGGCTCTACCTCGCAAGCAAACTATGCAGGGAGAGGTAGATCTTCAAGAGGTAGAGGAAGAGGAAGTAAGCAAGGTAGGGGGAGACCCTACAACCATTCTCCATGCAATATCTGTGGCTTGTCTAACCATACTACAGATGAATGCTACAAAAATTACAAGAACCAAAGAGGAAGAGGTCACCAAAGAGGAGGATACTCTCAAGGCAGAGGCAGATTCAACCAATCTCAAGGCTACCATGGCTACAACAATAATTACAACAATAGCTACAATCACAATGGCAATTATCAAGGTGGATACAGAAATAGGAAAGATTACAACAATTATGCAGAGGAGCAAGATGATTCCTTGTTGATTATGAACATGAGATCTAAGTCAGGTATCAATGATGATCATTTGTTCTATATTGATTCAGGTTGCTCTAACCATGTAGCTGGAAATGTTGCCTTACTCTCTGATTTGGAAGAACCCAAAGGCAAGCATCAAGTGCAGACAGGTGACGACACTAAACATTCAGTTATTAAAGTAGGCAATGTCAAAACAAGTGATGGTAATCAGAATTTATTAAGAAGAGTGTTGTATGTTCCAACAATCACTAAGAATCTGATGAGTGTAGGTCAGATTGTGGAAAAAGGTCTACAGGTCAGGTTCACTCAACATGGTGCATATGTGGAGGATCCAAGACATGGATTCAGAAGGATAGCTAAGGGAGAAAAATCAGGTAGGTTATTTACTTTTGAGCTTGAAGACACCAAAAACATTGCTATGTACAATTACAAGGATCAAACGCTATCGGAATTGGAAATTTGGCACAAGAGGTTAGGTCACATTGGTGAAAGGACCTTAAAGCAAATATGCAGGGATCAATGTGTGCTTGGGATACCTAATATATCCAAGCAACACATGATATACAAGTGTGGAGCTTGTCAATTTGGTAAGTCACACAGATTGCCTTATAACAAGAAAGGTTTTATGCATGAAGATTATCTAGAATTAGTGCATACAGATGTTTGGGGACCTAGCAAGGAGCCATCCATATCTGGATCGAGGTACTATGTGTCCTTCATTGATGACTATAGCAGGTGGACTGTCTTATACTACATGAAACATAAAGATGAAGTGTTTAATTGTTTCAAAAAGTATCTTGCACTGGTTGAAAACCAAACAGGAAGAAACTTGAAGAAGCTAAGGTCAGATGGAGGAGGAGAATACTTCTCAAATGAGTTTGAAGACTTCTTGCAGGAAAGAGGTATCAAAAGGGAGATCACTACAAGGTACTCACCTGAACAAAATGGGGTAGCTGAAAGAAGGAATAGACTCATTGTAGAAACAGCGAGGTCTATGCTTAATGAAAAGAAGTTGCCAAATTATCTTTGGGCAGAGAGTGTATCTACTGCCACATATCTCATTAACAGGTTGCCATCAAAGACACTTGATGGAATGACACCTTATGAAGCTTGGCATGGTAAGAGACCATCTCTGGATCATTGCAAAATCTTTGGTTGTATTGCATATGTGCATATACCTTCACAAGTAAGAGGAAAGCTAGACCCTAAAGCTGAAAAGTGTATCTTCATTGGTTATGATTTGAATCAGAAGGGATACAGATTCTACAACCCCTCAAACAAAGGCTTCAAGGTAAGCAGAGATGTCATCTTTGATGAAAATGATTCATGGTATGAAAATGAGTGCAGGAAGGTTAGTCTACCTTATGACATGGAAGAAGACTTTCCCAAGCTTATCAGGCAAGAACCAAGTCAGAAAGAGGACACAAGCTCAGATGATGAAGACACCATTAACATTGAAGAATTCAAGGCTTGGAAATCAAAAGGGAAGATGAAGATGAAGCAACTAGAAGATAATCCAGAATCCTCAACTCAAGCTATGAGGAGATCTCAAAGAGAAAAGAAGAAACCTATTAGGTATGGGTATGATACTTCACTTGTAACCAAGCACTCTGTATATCTTGCAAAGGATCTCTTGAATGAAGAACCAGGTTCATTTGAAGAAGCAATCACTAAATCAGAATGGAAGGAAGCAATGGATGAAGAAATGCAGGCTCTCAAAGAAAGTGACACTTGGGACTTGGTACCCAAGAAAGAATCTATGAAAGTGATAGGATCCAGATGGATCTACAAACTAAAGAAGAACTCAGATGGTACAATAAACAGGTATAAAGCTAGGTTGGTAGCCAAGGGTTTTGCACAAACCCAAGGCATTGATTATGAGGAGACATTTTCTCCGGTGGCTAAGATGCAAACTATCAGAGTTATGGTGAGTGTAGCTGCATCCAAGAATTGGAACATGTACCAATTGGATGTGAAGAATGCATTCTTGAATGGATGGATATCGGAAGAAGTCTACATGTCACAACCACCTGGCTATGAAGAACCCAATAAGGTAAATCATGTTTGTAAACTGAAGAAGGCTCTGTATGGTTTAAAGCAGGCACCTAGAGCATGGAATTACAGGTTGACAACCTACCTCCAAGACCAAGGATTTGTGATGAGTAAAGCAGACACTTCTCTGTTTATAAAGAGAAGTAGTACAGAGGTAATATATTTATGTGTCTATGTTGATGACATCATTATTACAGGCAATGATGTTCAGGGAATTAGACATATCAAAGGACAGATGATGAAGGAATTCAAGATCAATGATCTTGGATTATTAAAGTATTTCTTAGGTCTTGAATTGGTCTACACAAATTCAGGTATCTACATCACTCAAAAGAAGTATGTACAGGATATGGTTAAGAAGTTTGGCTTGCAGGATGCTAAAGTCTCAACTACTCCTATGGAGGTCAACCTAAAGCTAAGTGCTCATGAAGGAGAAGAAATCCAAGACATCACAGGATACCAAAGTATGGTAGGTAGTTTGAACTATGCTACCTTGACTAGAATTGACATAGCATATGGTGTAAGTGTGCTTAGCCAATTCATGCACAAACCAAGGGTACCTCACCTAGAAGCAGCTAAGAAGATCTTGAAGTATCTAAAGGGAACTCAGAACCATGGTTTGTACTTTCCTTATACATCAGACATTGATATTAAGGTATACTCAGATGCAGATTGGGCAGGTTGCAAGGATGATAGGAGGAGTACATCTGGTTACATATGTTTTGCAGGTGATAAACCAATTTCTTGGTCATCCAAGAAACAACCCACAGTAGCTTTGTCATCTACTGAGGCAGAGTATAGAGGGCTAGCCAACGCCACTCAAGAAGCCATATGGTTGAAGCTATTATATTCAGAATTGGGCCTATACACAAGGCCACCAATCATATTTGGTGATAACACAAGTTCTCTTCACCTTGCAGCTAATCCAATATATCATGCTAGGACAAAACACATAGAGGTTCATTACCACTATGTGAGGGAGAAATTACTTATCAAAGAAATTCAATTATCATATGTGTCTACTAATATACAATGTGCAGATTTGCTTACTAAAGCTCTGGATGGAAGCAAGCTATGCAGATTCAAATCCATGATTGGATTGCAGGATGTGATTGAAGAATGAAGCTTAAGACTTGAGCCAAAATGTTTGGCTTGAGGGGGAGCTGTTGGTGCAACACAAGCCTTCACATTTGGCTTGGATATCTACTTTGAAGACTATACATGAAGCGAAGATCATAGGAACTTATGCCTATGATTTCTTACCATTTCATCTCTTGTAAAAATATAAATGACTTGGCGCATTATGCAATCACGCCTAATTGATTGAAAGTCGTGAAAAGGCGGTTGATTGATCGAGAGAATATCTCAATCAACTTTTTCAGGTGAGATTTTAGGAGATTGATTTGAATTCTAATTCAAGTCATCACTCAATTCCTATAAAAGCTACAAGGAAAAATGTCGCGGAGAGCTCTTCACTCATCCCGAGGTAGTACTGTATCAATCACTGAGTGTGTGAGGTCTACTTTATAGCCTACACCTTTGAGTACCATTGAGCTATGTTTATCATGCCAGTGGGAATGTACATTTACATGATCTAATACAAATACTTACATTCATCTACTCTGTGATTCTCTGAGTCAATCATCTTGAAGTCTGTCAACCTTGAAGAAGTATATCTCAGGATCTACTGAACCAAATCAAGTGATTCAAAGCTTGATAGATTCAGCTCTAAGCATACCACAAACATACAAAGTTTGAAGCAACTTGATTCAGTCAATTTCGAGAAATCAAGAAATTACAGTCAAAGTGCTCACTGTTGCAATTCTTATAGTAAACGAGTAATTTTCCGGTAGAAGAACAAAATAGATCTCGCAGAGTAATGCAAAGCTTTGTATGAGAAATAGCTCACTCTATAGCTAGACATCTCTACTTTTAGTTGATCAATCTTTCCGGTGAAAAAGATATCTATACACTGTACAAAGTCTGACCGAAAAGAGGCTGTCTGAACTAGAGAAGTTTTTTCTTAAACTTCAGAAAAAGTTCTGTTAGTTAAGAGAGTTCATGTGTCACTTCCTTACTTCATGTATGTTCACTTGAAGTAATTATAAACAAAATTATAGTTCATTCCGGTACAATTCCAGTACAATTACGGTGACAGTACAGTGGCAGTCTGGTGAAATTTCGGTCCGGTGAAATTTCGGTGAATTTTTTTTTTTTAGAAAAGTTAGAACACAGTCTTATATCAGTTTCCACAAGGCTTAGTCTTCGCTGCATCATCAAGGAGTAGAAACAAAGAAAAAGATCAAAGAGGGCTGGTGCAAAGCAGGATTAGCAGTACCAACTCAATCTTCTGAGTGCATCCAACCATCACTCCCAACACAAGCTTTGTTGATGTAAACTCATCACCATCGTCTGTCTTGAATTTCTTCATCTTCTTCCTTGTTTGAGTTTCAACAAGCTGAAGCCATTCTTTAAACTTACCAAAAGCTTGAGCCTTATCGCGAAGGAAGTACACTCACATCTTCCTGCCATAGTCGTCACGTAGGAAGATCTTCCCAAGGCTTGTGTAGGCATTTTTCTGCAGAAGTCAGCATGCACCAACTCTAGAGGATAGCTTGCTCTGTTCTTTCTTTTTTGTGGAAACGCCTTCCTCTACTACTTGGCCATTGTGTAAGCTTCACATGGTTCCTTCATCTCTGCAATCGATGGTAGGTGTGCAACCATACCCCTGCGATGCATCTAAGAGAAGACAAATCATACAAGTTGTTCCTCCTTATGCTAGTCCCAACAACGTTGTTGTTACTATCCATAACCTCGCTCCTGTCTTTCTGAAAAGATATGTCATGACCTTGATCAATTATATAAGCTACTAAAAGCAAATTTCATTTGATTTGTGGAACATACAACACATTTGAAAGCTTTCTCATATCCTTATTAGAATTAATGAAAGAAACTGTACCTTCGACCTCCGTAGGATATCTTGCATTATTGCCTATCTTTACTGTGATGGGTTCTTTTAGAGATTGTAAGGAACTGTAAAGTTCTTTTTTGTTTGTCATGTGACGAGAGGCACCATTGTCCAACATCCATGAGTCATTTGTTCCTGAATCTTCAGCCGAGGAGCATACCTCCTCTATTGTAACAAATAACTTGAGCTCTATTTTTGTAGTGTTGAAAGGCTTGTTGCCCTTGCCACCTTTTGAGGAGCCATTCTTCTCTTCTGTCTTCTTGATGCGAGAATCTTGAATTCTGTGGCCTTTCTTTTTGTAGTGGAAACACTCTCCCTTGAACTCCTTTTAGTCGTTCTTCTTTTGGTCTCCATCTTTTGAAGAGTATGCCTTGCCTCTGGCATTTTCTATGAATGCAACATATCCTTTGTTGTTGCCACTCCTTGCCTTGAGCCAGAGCTCCTCCATGAGTAAGGAACTTAATTCTTCAAAAGTTAGAGATTGAGGTCTGATTTGAGTATTAAGAGAAGCTATCAAACCATCAAACTTTGGTGGACAAATTCAAAGACAACACCGAGCTAGCTCCTCGCTTGACTTTTGTACACATTCTCTCTCCATTTGATTCGGTAGATTTTTTATGCGAATTATAAACACCCTTGCGGTCTCCCCATCAACAAACCTTTATGCTGCTAGCTGATTCTCCAAGTTTTGAACCCGTGTCTAATTACGATCAATAGTACTTGTAACTAGCGCAAAGAGTGCATCTTCGTTTCTATGTTTCCAAGCATGTAGAAGATCGGCATGAAGAGGAATCATTTGACTAGGATTATTTGGATCAGGTGTTTCTTTGGGCTCATGGTCAGTCCAAAGAAGAGTCTCCAGAAGCTCATATGAATCAAGTATAGAAGTGATTTTAAACTTCCACAGGGTGTAATTCGTACCATCAAGCTTACCTTTTGTGAAGGCTGGTGGTCGTATCCGCAACTTTAAGATTACTGAAATCATTGCTTATCCTACTTGTGCTCCGGCTACTCCTATTGACGAACCATCTTGATTCCCAATCGTAGATGATGACACATCACTTCACATCTTTTCTCTTTCATTGTTGAAGCCTCTGCAACCTTTGCGTTTCTACTTTTGCACCACTTAGAGCCTCTTGAACTCTGATACCATGTAAGAAATAATAGCAAAACAAAATAGACCAGTAGACAGAGTTGAGAAAAATAATGTAGACAAAGAGAGATACATATTGAGAGATAGGGAACTCAAATTCTCAAATTGTCAAGATAGTAGAGAAGCTACAAAGATGGTGTTGCGGACTCGTGCGTTCCCAATGTGGAGCTTAGATGGCGATCTAGATAGGTTCTGTTCGGGATAAAGACCCCAAGGACTCTGCTTTTGTACTAGGGACTCTCCTTTTGTATATTTTGGCCCTTCCATGTGAAAGCTCTCTTCAAGAGCTTTCCGAACATATTTTTCTTATATTTTTTGGACCCCAAATTGAGGAGTTATAGGCATTTACAATATTTTTATGACTTTTCGTCATTGGCCATGTGTGAATATGCACAAATGACCTAAAAGTCACTTATCAATAAGATGGGTCTTAAATCTCTCATAATTTGATTGGGACGTTTTCAACTTAAGCTTCTCCATCTTCTTCTCCAAATTTTTGTGGAGGTTCTCTCTCTACTTTCTCTCTTCTCACGCAACAACCCACTCGTAACTGAGCACACTGCCACGTAGCTCTCCGTGGCCTCTTTCAATTGGTATGAGAGCTTTGAGCTGTTCCATCGCGACAAAGTTGATCCAAATGTTTTTTTACTTCATCCTATGCTAAGCCGAAGGCTTTTTCTTTCATTTGGGAGAATTTCATTGTGAAAAACCTTCTTCTTTCGCGATAAAATTGTTGTTTTTGGAGGATTACTTCAGCCCATAACAAAGCTAAAACAAATGTTGAGTTTTTCAGAGAGTTTCATCGTGGAGAACCTCTTATTGTGTCTTTTTTATTTCCACCTCTCATTTTCAACAATCACATTGCTGGATTTTCATTTACAGATCCTTTGTTGCAGAAATTCTCTCTCATTTCAAGTGGGGAGTATGTGTATAAAGATTGAGGAGTATATACTTGCTGGAAACTTATCACGGAAGGTCATTTCTCTGATTTTACATGTCATGTTGCTCCAAAAATTGGGGCTTTTGTGAAAACAAGCACCATTGACTCTATTTTGCATCTATGTATACCTTTTGTTTGTTGTTTTTGATGCAATTATAGCTTGCCAAAATGTTTTGAATTTTTTTGCAAAAAATTTTAGGAATTGGTTTTTGCAAGTTTTGAACAATTTTTGGGCTTAATTTCTTAACTATAGTATCGTCGAGTGATTGCGCACATAGCAACATGTGAATTTTACCTTTTTTGGTGAAATTTTGAAGCTCTCCGTGAGCGAACATGGCTTCTATCTCTTCTGATGTCAAAAACTTGTTTGAGACCAAGAGATTTGAGGGTAGCGGTTTTGATTTGTGGAAAGGGAGAATGTTGGGTATCCTCTTTCTTAAAGATTGCGAAGGGGCTCTCGAGGAAGTAAAGCCTGAAGATATGACAAATGTAGCATGGATGAACCTAAACAAGAAAGCCATCACTTATATCAAGATGGCTACATGAGATGAAACCTTACTGGATGTGAAGGGCCTTACAAGTGCTTTTGAGGTATGAGTGTGGGAATTGAATTCATGACCTTATCAGCTAAGAGTATGATGGGCTAACCACTTGCCCCAAAAGCCATGGTTGAGGATTACTTCTTTATCCTTCCTCTTATGGTATGGTTCAACCATCTCTTGCTTGTCATTTCTTGAATCTAACACCTTCTTCCCCTTCTAGGGATCATTGTCCTCAAGGATCAATGCTTGATCTCCCCTTGAATTGATGTCCTCACCCTTGCAATGTTTCTTGAACCTTGTTGTTCTCATCCTCGGTCTCTTGAACCCTTGCTCTCAACTTTGGTGTCTTGAGCCTTTGTTCTCAACCTTAGTATCTTGAACCTGGTTCTCATCTATGCTAGGTATCTTAGACCCTCAATCTAGTGCTTCCATTAGAAAGTTCGATCCAAGAGCTTTTCATAGTACCTTACACGTCTAAATCCGATCTACGGATTGGGAGATACACTCTAATCTTTGTTGGGCCAATTTTGAAAGTGCCGTGTACTCTTTCCATCCTTCTTGCCCATGCTTACTTCCTAGGCTCTGATACCAATTGTGGGAATTGAAGTCATGAGCTACCAGCTAGGGGTATGATGGGCTAACCACTTGCCCCAAAAGCCATGGTTGAGGATTACTTCCTAATCCTCCCTCTTAGGGTGTGGTTGAACCATCTTCTGCATGCCATTTCTTAAGTCAAGTCCAGTACTCTAATCTCCACTCTTTTTCTCTGCTCGGCGGCTTTTGGTTGGTCCTTCTTTTTAGTCTGTAGGTGATCCCACTCTTCCCTTCGACGAATTCCGTTCTTGGAAAAATTTCAGAAATTAGTCCCATCTGGAAAATGTAGTCCCTAGACAAATTCATGGAATTGGTCTCTTCTCTTGCCATGTGAAATTAGCCCATATACCAATTTGCGAAATTAGTCTTCTTCGGGAAAATTAGTCAAAAGACCAATTTGAGGAATTAGTCTCTTCTGCCCCGTTAGACCAATTCTAAAAATTATCCTTATCTTGCAATCAGATTCCACTTACATTTTGCAATTAGACTCTTACACTGAGAATTTAAGAATGCATAGGTATACTAAAAAAAAAATTGTAAGGCTCTGATGAACAAATACATCGTGTACTAAGGAACAAATGCTGCCTACTATGTTCAAGGTGCACCGAGTATGATGAGGCATAATTGTAAGTCTATCCTCATCCTTGTTTGTGCCTTCCTTTTTGTATCAGAGAAGCAATCCAGCAATGTTGGAGCACCTTCCTACCACCTTTCTCTCAGTGTGACCAATCATATAGGTACCCGGGATCCATGACTATCGAGTCATAAAACTCTCGTGGTCTAATTGCCTACCCCCAAAGATAGCAATGAGATAGCGGTCCCCTCCAAGAGAAAGACACACATAGTTGAGATCTCTATGGAACCAAAGAGGCATACCTCATAATCCAAGGATAACCCTCTATAAGGTATCTTTTAACTCGACCTTAGCATACCTGCAAACAAAGGTCAAACCGACATAGGAATATCCGTTGAATAGTTTTCGCTTCCGCACCTGTGTAATAGCTAGAATCACCCAGACCTTGTATCCAATGCAGGCAATCTTCGTTAGTTATACAAAGGCAACCTATATCCTCTCTCTCATGGCAAGCACCCTCTGACACCTGCCATAGAATATATACACGAGAAACATGTGCAAAGGTCCCAGTCCATGTGGTCTCAAGACAAATACAACCTATGAACGACCCGGCGACAAACCTCTCAGAACTTAGTGCCTATGGATGCAGAGGCGTGTAGTCATACAACCTTAGTAATCATCCACGAATCCCTCAACACGTGTCCTTGATCACATATAGTGACTTGCGAGAGAGATCCAACCTGCTGCACTCAAAGATATGAAAACTGAACACATCTAGAAGGACGTTCCACTCTACCTAAGATGGGTTCTCATCCACATGAGAAGTGTCTCATCCACTCTACCTAAGTGTCTCCTCTGTCCCATAATAAGTTTATCATCATGGAAGCGGCCGATATATAACTCCAGGGGCACCAAGATGAACCTGGTCCTCTATCAGCCACTTGCCATCATATGGAAATCCCTTCCACGAAGGCTCAAGGCCTTGGAAGGAATGATCCTTGCCATATGTTTTCTCGACTATCTACCTGCAGTTCAACCTTGGAAAAATCCTCTCCGAGGATTTCCTCGAATTGCCAGGGCTGTGCCTTGATCAATCTGACTCATGTCTGCAGTCACACCTAGTGGGTCCCCAGAGCACCTCAAAGAAAGTACTTCTGGCATCCCCACTCCCTCTGAGCAACTATAGGATCCAATGGATCCTCAAGGATTTGGGGCAATGCTTATGATCCTCAAAATCCCATGAATATGTGCCCAGGTTCTCACCCTGCCACTTCCTAATAAAAAAGGAAAGTGAGTGCATTCATGCCGCTCATTTCAAGCACACCATGGATATGCTCAAATTTGGGCAATGAATTCCACCTGACCATGAATACCCACCCTCCATAGCTCATTGAAAGAAGTCAAAATCCAAGTACACTCACCTTCTAACTAAACATCCAGGTGAAAATCCCGATGTGATGGAAGAGCTCAAGAAGAAGTCCCCTTTTTGGATGCAGCCCATGTGTGTCTGTAGGGTATGGAAGTCGTCATACAGTCCATGGTGGCTGTCACTAATGGTTGGAGAATTATGGAATGTGGATCTTCTCCACGATGAGGATGTGGTGGAGTGGCTCAGAGCACAAGAAGGCTGAAGGGTGTGAGACAACATCCTCTTTCCCTATATGCAATTCCAGGCAAAAAGTGCTATGCCAAGAGGGAGAAAAAGGCTGTCCATATACTCACATAACATTCCTATGATGGCCTCCCACCTCCCAAAATTTCCAACCACCCTTGATTCGAATTACATGTCACCCAAAAGTTCTTAGCTGCTCAAAATAGACCTGTGTCTAGGATTGCTTGCATTGCCTCTGATGATGTGTGTGGTTTAGGAATTGACACGTGGCTGTCCTCATATGATTGGACTCTCCTGTTTATGTTCCTTGTGACCCGAGGAACTGCTGCACTAGAAAATTTGACATGCTGCCATGGAGAAGAAGTCACCTTAGCAGATCCTAGCCATCTATGGGTAGATTTTATTGCCAAGAAATGGACAGATTCCTGTGTCGGAGCAAGATGTGAGTATAGGAGGTAAGAATGACTGCAATTAGGGCAGCCGATGTGCAGGGAGTCTTTTCCCAAAGGATGCTTGTTGCGTTTTTGTGCCCACTTTTGGGAAGACATCTGATAGGCACTGCCCAACTGCGTCATCCATCTGGCTTCATCTTCATCCTTGCAAGGGACTGCCCTTGTACTGGGAGGGCATCCTTTGGTGAATACAGCCACCTAGATTGAGAATCATCCTGAGGGCATGTACCTCTTTGCCTCAATTTTGTTAGGGTGGTTCCTCCCACACATTCCCCTCTCTACCCAATCACACAGAAGGGAAGCCATGATGCCCTCCCCCTTCCCTGCAATAGAAGAAAAGGGACATCTATGGCTTCCATCAAGTGTGCAACTGGAGACGGCCAGCCATCCAACCACATACCCACATGGAAAACACAAAGAAATAAGGGACTTACCTGTGCTTCCCAACGAACAGCGTGCATGTGCTCCCTTTGCTTCTTTCTCCTGCTGGAAACGTCCCATACCACCCCATGCAAGCGGGTGAGGAGCATGTCAAGCCGAGCCATTACTGCTCCATGAGCTCTGATGGCTTTGTTCACGTTTTCCTTCCTTTTCCATATGAGGAGAGAGCTTCTCTAATACCAATGTTAGATCTTCCAAGATTTTCATGCTGGACAAGTCAAGGCACAAGCCATACTCATAAACAATAGAAGGGTGGACATCAGACTCATACGGGCTCACCCTCGAGGCTGGGAGCCTGATGCCAAGTGAGCAGCCACTTCCAAGGGATTGGTGTGCCATACCACCAGCCCCCCGCTAGTATTGGTGACGAGGCTCTGCCAAAGGGCTAAGAGTCCAAGTACCTCGTGCAAGGAATGTCCCACAAATGAGGCCATGGGGGTCCGATTCCTATTTATAATTCACACTGGGCAGTTGATTCACACTAGCCATACACTAAACTAGGTGCTCATGCGGATGTCCTTAAGTTTTGGGACATGATAAGTGCTCTAGGATGTGGTGCTACTGATGGAGGTGTTCAGTTGCTGATTTGAAGGTGTATTGCTGTCACTCACTTCTTCTTCACATACATAGTGTGTATGCATGCTGATTTTCAGTACATTGCGGCAAATTTTTTGATTCTACTTCAAGTCTTGTTTTTGTATCAGGTTTTTTACATTACTACCTCAAGAAGAGTACTTGTAGCTGCTCACATCAGAGAAGAGGCTATTTTCTAGTTTGGTTGCAGATTTTAACACTCATCCATAGCACGTAGGTTGTAAGTTAATTTCTCCATATTCAGCCTATCCTATTTCAAAATCAAGCACTCACTCATTATTCTTCAACTTTTAGACACACTTCTGTTATATTTTGTACCTAGATCTATCTTATATTGAGCTTTTTATGCAATTTTGTATATATACACAGATTGTATAGTTATCTTTCATCAAGTTATTTTATTTTGGAGTAGCCCTTGCACTTCTTGTTTTACTTCTTGTCTCTACTCTATTTTCTATTCTCTTATCTATCTTATTTGGTTCAAGGTGTATGTATGTACAACATGTTTTAGTATTCAAAAGATTCTTTGACTTGTGTCATTCGGGCTGTTACGAAAATGAGTTATTATAGAGATAGATTGGAACAAGAAGACAAGCTTGATGGAATGTCTAACCATCCTATGTGGATTTTATGATGAGGTCTTAGAGATGTTGTGGAGGACGTTGCATCTTCTTCCAGGAAGCTTGTTGCTCCAATTTCTACTCAGCAATCGGTAGAAGAGGAAAAAGTTATCTTAGCATTCACAGTTAGAGATACCAACAAGCTGTCACCTATTGAAGAGAAATTGATATGGGATTCAAGAGATTCAGAAGCACTCTATCTCATAGCTATGGGTGTGAAGCTTTATATTATTCCTCAAATCAGGTCATGAAAAACGTCTCGTCAAGCATGGTTGGCGAGTCAATCAATCACACATTTTGAAGGTTAAAGACATTCATGATCAACTTCCCAATGTTGGAAGTAATATTTTTGATAACGAGATGGTAAACACCATTATCAATTCACTTCCATCTACATTTCGGTATTTTGTTACTTCTCTTTTTCTTTCTACAAGAGATAGAGAAACTAAATTTGAAGAGTTATAGTTCTAGTTACTTCGAGATGAAGATCAACAGAAAAGCATGGAAGAGAGTGATGGGGCTAGGGTTTCTTCATCCAAAGTAAAAGAAAAGAAGAGAATGTTAAGAAGAGGAAGGAAACTCATTCACAATCTAAGAAAGAAGTTCTTATATTTGTAAGTCTTCTACCATATCATCTTTTACCTTTATATCAACTACTTCATCTACACCTAAGGGTCAACCTACTTCATTCACATTTACTACACCTATAAATGGAATTTTCCAATATTGTAAGAAGCCAAGTCATCATATTATAAAGTGCAAAATGCAAATTTACAATGAAAAGAAAAGGGCTTTATGTAAGATAAATCTTCTTCGAAAAAGGATACATTTGTATGTGCTAGCATAGAAGAACTATCTTTTGGCAACTTAGGAAATTTGTGAAGTGGGAAATTAGGCAACTTAGGAGATTGGGAATTCTACCTCCTTCATAAACTGATGAGGGGGATCCTCTTTTCTTCATCTTAGTTCTGTTTTGTTCTTTTGCTTCTCATCTTGCTCGAAATCAAGGTAAATTTTCTTGTACTTGCCTTTTGCATCTGGAAAAGCAAAACATAAAATACATTATTTAAGGAGCGTATCAGAGTACCCCGCTACATGTTACCCGCCACTTAGACGTTCTTCGTCCTCGGAGAGAAATAAAGTATCTTCTTTTCTTTTTTTTTTTTCCCCTTTCTCTTCTTCTTCTTCTTGAGCTTTCTTAAGCCGACCCTTGTTGAGATAGTCATCTGAGTCAAGGTTATTGCTGCTCATTGAATTTCGTGAAGATAGGATGGACATGTTATTGCTGCATTTTCCGATGATTGCTGTTGAACTTCCTAATTGGTGCAAACTGATGTGAAGGCCTTCAGTTGAATGCCTTTCTCCTTCTTAGTGACTTGCTGAAATATTGTAAGTAGCGAACAACATATTCGGATGTGTCTTCAGCTACCGTTTATGCCTTATGCACTTGGTAGTCTTCTTGGGTGAAAGAGTTGACTGTTTGATGAGTTAAAAAAGGGATCCAATTAGAAGCCTTATTTGAGGAGCACGTGAGTAATCCTTATGCTTCATTTAAGTCGATCCAGCCTATAGCCTACGGTAGGAAATCCACGCATGCTGCCATAGTCTTGTAGAAAGCCGAGAAAAAGAACTCCAAATGGACTTGAACAAAAATCGACCAAATTGAACTCATTTTAAAAATCGACCAAATTGGATTAGACTTAACAAATCAACCAAGGAGATGATCTTAAAAAAGTCGACCAAGTAATGAGAATCGACTACTTTATATCTCACTTACTAATGTCTAACAGGCCTCACTCAAAAACTGACCTTAAAAAATCATACTAACTAAAATTCGATCGAAAAATCAATCCAAAAAATAGATCAAAATATTTTCGATCTTGCTTTAAAAATCGACCATAAAATTAACCTCAAAAGTAGGCCAAAAAAAAAATCGGCCTTTTGCTTGAAGAAGAAATTTGGTTACTTTTACTGAATGGGAAACTTCTTACACTTTTAAAAATGGGCAAAATTTTGGTCGACTTTCTTTCACTTTCTTCTTCAATATCTCATACTGGTCGATTTTCTTCCACTTTCTTCCTTCAATATCTTAGTATGTTTTGGTCGACTTTTAAGTTTTGTTTAAGTTTTGAGTCCATTGGCTCTTTAGCACTCTCTGTGCAAGCCCTTCAGATAGCTATCCTCTTTTGGAAACCTCTCCAATCAATGCATGTATCACTCCTTGGAATTGGATGTACAACAACTCCCCAAAACAGAACCATGCATTTTCAAGGGCCAAAAATTTAATCCATGTGCAGATCTAGAAAATTTAGTCTCTTTTTCAAGTGAAATAGTAGATTAAATCAAAAGTAGACCATTTTCTTAAGAAATAGACTACTTTACAAAAAATGGGAAACTTTTGAAGTAAACTAAATTTATAAAAATGAACAATTTTTGAAATAAGTCGACTAAATTTATAAAAATGACCAACTTTTAAAGTAAGTCGATTAAACTTGAAAAAAAGGACAACTTTCAAAATGAGACCAAAAAATGGTCACTTGGGCAACTAAGAGTTTGGAAAAATAGTCAACTAAAAAGTAGACAACTTCTTGGAGAAATCGGCCAACTCAGGAATATAGACAACTTCGGGGATTGGTGAAATGAGAAATTAGGATACTTAGGAAATTGGTGAAGTGGGAAATCAGGAAGCTTAGGAAATTGGTGAAATGGGAAGTTAGCCAACTTAAGAAATTACTTCAATGGGAAATTAGGTAACTGAGGAAATTGGTGAAGTGGGAAATTAGGCAACTTAGGAGATTGGGAATTCTACCTCCATGAACTAATGACCTGGATCCTCTTTTTTTCATCTTAGTCCTCTTTGCATCTTTTGCTTCTCATCTTGCTTGAAATCAAGGTAAATTTTCTTGTACTTGCCTTTTGCATCTTGCAAAACATAAAATACATTATTTAAGGGGTGTATCATAGTATCGTGCTAGAGGTTGCCAGATACTTAGATGTTCTCTGTCCTCGGAGAGAAATAAAGTATCTTCTTTTCTTTTTTTTCCCCCTTTCTCTTCTTCTTGTTTTTGAGCCTTCTTGAGCTGAGCATTGCTATATACTCATTTGAGTCAAGTTATGTTGAAATAACAAATCACTACTCCTACTCTACTAACATTCACACATAAAACAAGCTAAGGAGGAAGAAATAAAAGATTTGAAAACATAATGAATTAAGTAAATAGAAAAGAACTTATAAATGATGCTCTATGAGCATGGAGACTCCATGACGAGAGGAAGCATACTCTTGGCAATGGGTTAGAGTGGATGAGCTTATGTGGAGTGAAGGGAGGCCTTTCTTATATGGAGTTTGGGAGAATTCCCTTGCATGTGGGATAAATATTCTTGCATGAGAATGAATGAAGACTTGGACAAAAGGGTGGAGCATGGAACTCTCAACACCCCCCGCCATGTGATGACCCTTTTGTTTTTAGTGTGAGGGACTAGTGACATATGGGATCACTTAGTCCATTGGTTTTTAGGATCTAAGGACATATGGGATCCTTAGACATAATTTGGACATGTGGGATCCAAGTTTGGGGCATATGGCATCCCTTGGTTTTTAGTTCCATGGACATATGGGATCCATGGTGTGTGGGATATATGGCATCCCGGGGATCTTGGGACATATGGGATCCCAAGACATATACTTGGACATTTGGGATCCAAGTGGTTTTGTGGGACATATGGGATCCTTAGACATGTACAAGGGTTTACATAATGGGGTAGGTAGTGTCTTCGATCCATTTGCATATGCTTCTTGTGTACTCCTTTTGCTTTGTTGTTGTGATCCATTGTTGGGATGCTTCAAGCTTTAGTTCTTTGTTTCTCCCTTTTTTTTTATTTTTTTGAAAATATATTGAGCTTTTCCTTTTGATGGGTTTTGAATGGCATGTGTTTAGGCCATAGGGAAGGTCTTACTCTTTTCAAGAGTAGTGTCTACTCCCTTTACATGGGGCTTGAAATAAGTTGGAGCTCAATAATATTGATAAGATCTTTGGAGAGATAAGGTTACTCATATGATGGCCTTGGGAAGGTGCTACCTTCATTAAAGTCATTTACATATGAATGTATGATCTGCAACTTCCTTGTGGCTATGATGTATCCATGCCTCTTGAAAGGTAGTTTGTGAAGCTTTCCTTCAAGACATCCTTCATATGACTTTGCATCATCTGGTAAAGCAAAAGTAGGCAAACTCTCCACCATACTTTGATCTTTGATATGCTTGAACAAATCTAGCATGCTATAACTTCATATTCTCCTTAGGTGTAGTAGACCTAACAACATTAGCATGAAATTTTTTGGATAACACAAACATGCCACTTTTGTTTTCATCTTGAAGTAGAGAATGCTCCTCATTAGGTGAGAGGATCTGACATGAATATTTCTTAAAAATAACTTTATAACCATCTGACAAGAAAGTAGAGATAGAGAGCAAATTCTTCTTCATGTATGGAATATAAAGAACATTGGAAACTGTGAAATTTCCACCTCCTATAGACTTTAGGTTCACTTATCCACCACCGAAAACATCCAGCTGCAATGGTCACTCTTCTCCCTAAAGAGTTTGAAAGGGAAGAAAATGTCTTTTTGCAACCTATCATATGCTTAATAGCTCCAAAATAAAAAATGCATGGAATATTTGAAATTGCATTTAATGTTGCTTGATCAAAACCTACTTCTTCAATAGTAACACATGCATATGAATCTACCTTTGAAGATTTCGGTTTTGGATCATCTTCAACACTATCACCTGATGCTTTCTTTTTCTCATTAAAGATCCTTGTTTTGCATTCTGCTATGAAATGACCTGGTTTCTTACAGTAATGGCATACTCCTTTGTTTGAATCAGATGTAGTCGAAGACTTTTCTTTGGGTGTAGATGAAGCATTAGAGAAAGATTGGAAGACTTAGGATTAGAAGACTTAATTTTCTTCTTTGATTGCTGACTCTTCTTGTCCTTCTTTGTGCCCTTCTTTTTCTTTGATGATGATAACATGGCTTCATCATTCTCTTCCATACTCTTTTGTTGTTCTTCATCTTGAAGTAACAGGTGTTGGAGATAGACTTCTGCGGAAGCACGCAAACAGCACAAGGAAGGAGAAGAAGCTTGGAGCACAACACACAATACTGAATGTATTACCAGAGAATGTACAAAGATAGTAGTCCATTAGGGCAATAGGCATATATACAAGCCGGAGGAAAAAACCTCCTAAAGAGGGAAAAAAGTGCCCTGACAGTCCTAGTGTGTTCACACACATATATCAACAAATCGCCCCTAGGAGTGATGCGATGAACAAGGAGCTTGCACTTATGTATAAGGAAGTGCCAAGCTATGTGGAAATCACTCCACAAAAGGAAGTAAGCCCGAACCTTGGCGGAAAGCTTCAAACTTCTCCTTAGGCAGAGCCTTCGTGAAAAGGTCTGCAATGTTTTCCTCCGTGGGCACATATGCCAAGCTGATCTCCCCAACAGAGAACCTCTCCCTGACATAGTGATAATATACCTCAATGTGCTTAGTGCGAGCATGGAACACAGGGTTCCTGGCAACTGCCAATGCGCTCTAACTGTGAGTGAAGCTGGTGGTGGCAGAAGACTGACCAACACCCAAATCAGCCATAAGGCGTCTGAGCCACACACACTCAACAGTCCCATGTGTACTAGGTTCCTCTCTCTCTCTCTCACTCTCTCATTCCCTCCCCCTCTCTCTCTTACTCTCCCCCCTCTCTCTCTCTCTCTCTATTACTGGCTCTCTCCCTCCCTCTCTATAATTTGTCTATAATTAGGATTCACATATGCTTTATGCCATCAAGGATTCTCTCTCTTCATTAACTACCTGAGTGCATCCATTTTACCAAGCTCCATTCTCTCTTTCTCTCTCTCACACACACAGTCCTCTAATTTTCTATAGAAAATTGAAATTAATGATCACAAAATCATATACAAGGTGAATCATTGTCCAAGTCATGGCCAATGATACAATACTACTAATCAACTATGCTACACTGTCAAAGGGTAATTGGTAAGTCTAGCTTGTCATCAATAGCCAACAAAGGGAATACATCCTCACTTTCAACAATGGCCACTAAATAAATACCTTGATGCATATATATGTTTGGCATAAAAGAAAGAAATTGTTTGCATAGTCATTGTGATAGTCCTTATCACCCCCAATATGCTCACTGATTTTTGTATGATTTCTAGACTTTTACTACAAGGATGCAACGCACTATTTCTTCATTCTCATCACTAGTGGACACACGAGTGTCATAGTAACCAGCCCAATCAGAGTCAGAAAAAGCATGCAAATCTGGCGGTAGTGATCCCCCCTTGGGTTAAAACAACCCAAGTAGCCGAGTGCCACTCAAGTAGCGAAAGATGCGCTTAACCGCCTGCCAATACTTGAATCTTGGGCAATGCATAAACCTGCTCATCTATGAGACAACAAACTGAATATCTGGCCGAGTAATGCATAAGTAGATCAAGCATCCAACAACCTGTTGATAGAGAACAACATCAAATGCATCTCCAGCATCATGAAGACTCAATCGTAAACCTATCTCCATAGGAGTGGCAATAGGCGTACAGTCTTCAAGGCCAAAATGTTGTAATAATGTGTCAATATATTTCCTTTGACACAAAGCCATTCCACCATCAACTTGCATAAACTGAATGCCCAAATAGTGATGCAAATGCCCCAAATCAAACATCTCAAATGAGGCATGCAAATCAGCCTTAAAATCAGCAATATGCTTCTCAATAGGACCAGTTAGTAGCATGTCATCAACATAGAAAACAATGATAAGAAGCACATCATTAGCACACTTAACATATAAAGTGCTTTCAGTTGGACTATTCTCAAAACCATGTGCAACCAGATAGGCATGTATCTTCTCATACCAAGCACGTGGTGCTTGCTTTAAACCATATAATGCCTTCTTTAACCTGCACACCTGGTGTTCATGCCCTTTTTGCACAAAGCCACGGGGCTGAAAAACATACACTTCCTAATGCAAGTCGCCATTCAGAAATGTTGTATTAATGTCCAACTGATGTACATTCCAACCATGATGAGCTGTAAGTGCACAGATGCTACGAAATGTAGTCATTCGACAAGTAGGTGCAAAGGCCTCATCAAAATCAATGCCTCTTTTCTGCACATAACCCTTTGCAACAAGTCTAGCTTTATACCTGTCAACTGTACCATCAGGCTTATGCTTCAACTTGTATACCCACTTAGTTCCAATGGCCTTCTTGCCAAGAGGCAAGTCACATAAAGACCAAGTACCATTCTTCATGATAGCATCATATTCAGATTGCATAAAAGCCATCCAATTTTCTGAATTTTGTGCTTCATCAAACGAAACAGGCTCATTCCCATTATAGAGACTAGATGCAGCCATAGCATAGCAATCTATCACGCAAAGTCTGCATCAGCCATCTTGGCATAGTTTTTCTCTCAATATCACCTCTCTCATCAACTAGTGCATCATGTAAATCTGCATCAGAAATGGAATGATCTTCATTGTTTAGGCACTAATACATATGCCAACCAACCAAAAACACGCAGATGAGCAATAGATGGCTTGCGATCATGCCAAGCCTCATATGGAGTGATAGACTGCAGCTTTTTAGTAGGACACCTGTTAAGTATATATGTTGCACACATGACAACCTCACGCCAGAAACTAGGTGGTAAAGCCTCACTCTTGACCATACACCTCGCCATCTCCCTGAATGACATGTTCTTTTGTTCAACAACTCCATTCTGTTGAGGTGTATACGGCATTGTACACTGGTGTTTTATCCCATGTTTAGCCAGAAATGCATTAAAATCAGAAGACATATATTCCCCCCCTTAATCTGAACGAAGGGTGCCCACTTTAAATGCTGACAGATTTTCAGCCAAAACCAAAAATTGTTTGAAGCACATGAACACTTCAGACTTTGCCTTCAATGGATATACACATGCATGCCTAGAAAGATCATCAATGAAAGTCACGAAGTAAAGATAATTTCCAAAAGAAGGTTTCTGCATAGGACCACAGACATCATTATGTACAAGCTGCAACTTTTTAGTAGCCCGAACTAAACCATCTTTTGGAAATGAGGAACGCTGCATTTTGCGCAAAATACAGCCTTCACAAACATGTTTTCCAAGTGCCTCAAGTTTGGGCAAAGAGGACACAATTTCAAATTTCTGCAGGCATAGCAAACTAGCAAAATTCAGATGACCAAAACGTGCATGCCAAAGCTTTGCATCTGACATAGCCTGAGAATCATGTACTGCACATGCTAAATCAATCAGAGATCTTTCATAGTCTATGAGCTTATAGAACCCACGAGATAAAATGCCAAAAGCAATAATCACATCGCCATTT
This sequence comes from Ceratopteris richardii, assembly GCA_020310875.1. Classification (NCBI taxonomy): domain Eukaryota; kingdom Viridiplantae; phylum Streptophyta; class Polypodiopsida; order Polypodiales; family Pteridaceae; genus Ceratopteris; species Ceratopteris richardii. The sequence continues at coordinate 137,675,350 of CM035408.1, read as the reverse complement.
GACAAATCATGAACTGTACACCTGTCATCAACAAATTTCACAACCAAGCCAATCTTGGCTAATGCAGAAACTGATAACAGGTTCTTCTTGATCCCTGGCACAAATAAAGCATCTGACAAAGTGAAAGAACTACCATTAGCAATAGTCAAAATGATCTTACCAACTCCCATAACAGGATAAGAGGAGTTTTTGGCGCATGTAACAGTATTCCTTGTAGGGGCAAGCTCGAGTGAAGAGAAGAAACCGCGCTGCGAGGTAATATGTTTGGTCTCCCCACTGTCAAAATACCAAACATCTGAATCTACTGCAAACATGCATTGCTCATGAGAAGATGGGTCAAAACTGCAGACACTAGTAAACGCCCATTCTTCTTCGTGCATAAGATTAGCATACTCTGTTTTTGGTGTAGAGGCATCTGCAACAACCATTCTAGCCTCTTTTTTCTTTGCCTCTTTAGCAGCCAGTTTTGGACAGTTCTTTGATTTCTTCTCATCTTTATCTTCCTTCTTCGAATGTGTAGCATTTGCAAATTTTTGGTTACTACTCGAAAAGCTTCATTTTCCTTTGCCCTTCTGACTAGCCAGGAAAGCTTGATCTGCAATACCCATAATGGACCTGTTCTGCCTGGATTGATCTTCCTGCAACAGAACAGAGACTAACTCCTCAAATGACAAGGCACTTGGATTGCCTTTCATCATTAACCGAAGAGTAGAAGCAAAAATCTGATATGAATTAGGAAGACCATTGAAAACAATCTGCACAAGTGAGCTATCTGGTATAGACTCATCAGCAGAAATCAAGTGTTCCTTCAAGTCTTTGATCTTTGTTAGAAAACTGTCCATAGAATCACCTTCATTCATGTGCTCACTCTCCACGTATTTTTGGAGGTAAGCAACACGAGCCTCATTCCTAGCTTGGTACAATGTGGTAAGTGTATCCCAAGCATCCATAGTTGTTCTGCAAGAGCGAATGTGAGGAATAATGGCACGTTTGATAAACAAAGCTATCAATGCATGTGCCTGGGCATCTCTGCCATCCCAATGAATTTGCTCTACAGTAGGTGGAGTAGAAGATGCAGCACGAACAGGAATATGCCGAATATCATCATCTTCGACATATTCTGCCTCAGCTTTTGTACCTGCAGTTGTAACAGTTGCAGGTGTGATAGGATGTTTTTCAACATCCTGCACAATGTTTCACAGTCCTTTTGCAACCAATACATGTCGCACCATATAAGCCCATAACAGGTAGTTGGTACCATCCAACTTATCCTCAACAGCCAACATACGGAATACATCACGACTTTCAGCCATGGCCGGTGACTAAAATACCTTGATGTAGCAAAATGACTATATCTCAAAAAGTTAAACAAAACTACCCATACAAATTTTGCTAGACCTGTAGTAGAATTTGAGATGCTTATACTGGCGAATAGAAACTGGTATATACCTTTGGCACAAAAAGACGAAATAGCCTACACAAGCGCTGCAATAGTGTGTTCGGACCGAAACGAGCTCAGATCGCGATTTCGGCACCACATGGCGAAGTTGTTTTGATCTCAAAAACATGTTGAGTATGCTCACCAAAATTTGTGCGATTTTGAGACTGCAACCAGAGGAGTGTCGACAGCGTCGATGAAGCGACAACCTGCTCAAATACCAATTATTGGAGATAGACGTCTACGGAGGCATGCAAACATCACAAGGAAGGAGAAGAAGCTTGGAGCACAACACACAATACTGAATGTATTACCAGAGAATGTACAAAGATAACTAGCCCATTAGGGCAATAAGCGTATATATAAGCCAGGGGAAGAAAACCTCCTAAAGAGGGAAAAAAGTGCCCCGCAGTCTTGGTGTGTTCACACACGGCACTACCTAAATATATCAACAATAGGAACTATAGTTTTGCAAATGAAACTTCTCTATTTCTTGTAAAGAGAGATAACGAAGTAATAAAATCACAATATGTAGATGGAAGTGAGTTTAGAAGTGTGCACACTATCTCTTCATCTGAAATATTTACTCCAACATTGAGTAATTGATCTCTAAATCTTTGAGCTTCAAAATATGTGATTGAACTAATTCATCAACTTTCATCCTTGTGTTGGCTAGCTGTCTCCTTAGATGAGCTTCCCTAGCAAGGTTTCTGCTATGATAGAGATTCTCTAATTCCAAGCAAGTTTGTCGAGAGGTTCTGCATGACCTGATTTGGGCTATAATATGCCTCTTGACTCCCATAGCAATATATGAAAGTACTAGTGCATCCCTTGAATCCCATTTGGATTGTTGTTCTGTAGGAAGTAATCTGGTAGTAGTACCATTGACTCCTGATGATGAACTAGTTCCTTATTTTTCATTAAGCTCCTTTTGAGCAGAAATAGGAACATGGGTTCTTCAAGAAGATGAAGTAGCTTCTTCTCCGACTTGTCTTGGCTTTGGATAAGTGCCATTGACAATATTCCATAAGTCTTTAAATACTAACAGATTCATCAGTATAAAACTCCACATTGGATAATTATACATTCCTTCAAGTTTATCTTCATTCTCAAGTCTATGGTCACTCATCTTATTAAGGGTGTATGTCAATTATGCTCTAATACCAGATGTTGGAAGCAGGGTGGGCCTCAATAAAAATAAATCACATGTTTAAAAGATCTTCCAACACATGAACCTTAGCATACACACCTTAAGGCTCAAAAATAGATGAGTGACAGATAGAGAGAGAATAGACATGATCTTTCAAAGTGTATGGTAAGCTAGAATATCACCCATACTAACTTACATACCAATGTCAAATTACAATGTGTGAATATGATACAAACTGATAATATTTGAATCTAGATAGAAATAGGAACTATATACAAGAGATTGTGTGCCTAAGAGGTATGAAGAGTGTGTGTGTGTTTTACAGCAAACATGAATTCTGACTATCTAAATAAAAAACTAGTGAACTAACAAGTAGGAACAAAAATAGACTTGTTACTCACAATAACTCAGCAAGATGTTGATGATAATTTGATACGAACTCCTCCAGATGTCTCTAGATGTAGAGAACAACTCCTCCAAGTGTATGAGAACACTTCCTCTATGTAGAGGACCTCCAAAGGTCTTCTCCAAGATCTTGATCACCAATAATCTCCATGAGATGGAGCTTGTAGAAGCTTTAGTGATACAAAACTATGAGCATTGGCTCTCTTTCTATAGAATTTGAAAGTCCCTTGAAAAGCAACCATAAAGCTATGAAAGCAATCCCGTGAAGAATTGCGTTGAATCAAAAAAACCTACCAAAAACATATGTTCACTAAATTTAGCAATAAGGAAAAATTATCGCAAAAATTATGCTTTTCTAAAAAAATATCCACCAAACGTGTCCATCGGGCATTGAATCCATGTCGTTGCTTTGAGAGGTGCTTAAGCTAACCAAGGCACCCGCTAGTTTTTGTTGTAGGAATAGTCTAAAGACAATTCTAAGACTTTTGTCAGTTGAACATTGGACCATGGGACATTGTCTCCAACACCATAGTCTTGCAAAAAGTCAAAGAAAAAGAACCCCAAATGGACTTGAAAAAAAGTTGACCAAATTAAACTCATTTTAAAAAATCAACCAAATTGGATAAGACTTAATAAATCGACTAAGCATATGATCTTTAAAAAAAATCAACCAAGTAATGAAAATTGACTACTTAATATTTGACTTAGTAATGCCTAAGCCTCACTAAAAAATTGATCGTAAAACTCAATCCAAAGAATAGACCAAAAGAATTCGATCTAAAAAATTAACCTCCAATAAATAGAACAAAAAATCAAAATCAACCAAAAAGAAAAGTAGACAAAAGAGAAATTCCTTTGGGTAGTTTCATGGTAAAAAAAAATCGACTATAAAATTAACCTCAAAAATAGACCTTTTTGGTTGTAGAGGAAATTTGACTACTTCTACTAAATGGGCAACTTCATACGCTTTTAAAAATCAGCAAAATTGTGGTTGATTTTCTTTCACTTCTTCCACAATATTTCATAGTGGTCAATTGTCTTCCACTTTCTTCCTTCCATATCTCAGCATGTTCTGGTCGACTTTTAAGTTTTGTTAAAGTTGATTGGCTCTTTAGCAATCTCCTGGAAGCTCTTCAGATAGCTATCTTCTTTTGGAAACCTCTCGATTCAATGCATGTATCAGTCCTCGGAGTTGGATGTAAAACTCCCCAAAACAGAACCATGCATTTTCAAGGGTTTGCTTTTGGTGCTTCAATCCTTTGTACCCCAGAGAGAAGGGTCCCATCGGGTGTGCCAAAATGAGCACCTGTAAATCAATTTCTTGATATGTTTTCTCAATGTGGTATGTCCTCTTAAGTGCAATATGCAGTGTGGGTTGCAATTTGAAGACCGAAGAGGACAAAATAGGACATATAGTGACACAAATTGAAATGAGGGAAATATGTTGAAATTATGAGTATATACATCTCAAAAAGATGATCATACAAAGTTTGGGCAATCAGCAGGAGACATAAGAATACACCTTCACTCTAATCATTGGACTTGATTCTATAAACATACATTCTCCTAACTCTAATCTTCCAAGTAGCTACTCAAGAGAAGAATGATCAATCACTGCTTGTCCATTGTTACTCACTCAGAGTGCCAAGCTAGATTATTCCAATTCTACCAAGTGAAGTATTAGTGGTAAGCTAAGAGCTCTACACACATGAAGTGAAGGCAATGCTTCAGTTGTGCATTCCCTCCTCTAGTCTCTCTCTTAGAGCTTCCCCCTTCTTTGATGGAGAGGTCTCTTTGTATAGCTTTTCTGGGACTGATAGGAATTGAAGGGAAGCAAAAGGGACAAAATTAGCTTCTTCTTTGGTAGGCTCACCAAAAATTTTGGTACTCTAGAAACTTCATACTTGGTCCACTTTTTCTATGCCATCACTATCTTCCAAATTTTGGTATTCGGCACCCTCCATTGTCCATGAACCTCCACGTGCAAGTGACTGAAAAATTAGTCCATGTGCAAATCTAGGAAATTTAGTCGGCTTTTCAAGTGAAATAGTAGACTAAATCAAACGTAGACCATTTTCTTAAAAATTAGATTGACAGGATAAGAGGAGTTTTTGGTGCATGTGACACTGTTCCCTCTAGGGGCAAGCTCGAGTGAAGAGAAAAAATTGCACTGCGAAGTAATATGTTTGGTTAGCAAACATTTGAGTCTACTATAGACATACAATGCTCATGAAAACATGGGTCAAAAGTGCAAACAGTAGTAAATGCCCATTCTTCATTTTGCACTAGATTAGCGGACTTTGTTTTGGGTGTGGAGGCCTCTGCAACAACCATTCCAGCCTCCTTCTTCTTTGCCTCTTTAGCAGCCAGTTTTGGACAGCTCTTCATAACATGATCATTTGGTTTACAATATTTGCAAAACAATTTTTGCTTTTCTGATTTCTTCTCATCTTTGTCTTCCTTCTTCAAATGTGTGGCATTTGGATTGCCTTTCATCATCAAATGAAAAGTAGAAGCAAAAATCAAATATGAGTTGAGAAGACCATTCAAAACAGTTTGCACAAGTGAACTGTTAGGAAGGACTACATCAACAGAAATCAAGTGTTCCTTTAAATCCTTGATTTTTGTTAGAAAACTATCCATAGAATCACCTTCATTCATGTGGTCACTCTCCAAGTATTTTCGGAGGTAAGCAACATGAGCCTCATTCCTAGCTTGGTACAATGTGGTAAGTATATCCGAGGCATCCTTAGTTGTTCTACAAGAGTGAATGTGAGGAATAATGGCACGTTTGATAGACAAAGCTATCAATACATGTGCCTGAGCATCTCTGCCATCCCAACGAATTTGCTCTACAGTAGGTGCAACATAAACAACATCACGAATAGGAATCTGCAAAATATCACCATCTTTGACACCATCTTCATCAGCTTCAGTACCTGTATTTGCAATACCTGTATTCGAAGGTGTAATAGGACATTTTTGAGCACCTTGCAAAATATTCCATAGACCTTTTGCGACCAATACATGACGCATCATATACGCCCACAATGGATAATTGGTACCATCCAACTTATCCTCAATAGCCAACATACGGAATACATGACTACTTTCAGCCATGGCCACTGACTAAAATACCTTGATGCAAAAAAATCATTGTATCTGAAAAAGCTGAACAGAACTACCCAAACGAGTTCTGATAGACCTATCGCAAGCTTTCAAATGCTTATACTGGCAAACCAAAACTCGTATATATATTTGGCACAAAAAGAAAAAATAGCCTACACAAGCATTGTGATAGTGCATTCAGAGGTTGAAACGAGCTGAGATCGTGATTTTGGCACCAGAGAGCAAAGTTGTTTTGATCTGCTAATCACCCTGAGTATGCGTTCCAAATTTTGTGTGATTCTGAGACTATGATCGGAGGAGTGTCAATGATGCCCTAGATGAAGCGGCGACCTACTCTAATACCAATTGTTGGAGTTAGACATCTGTGGAAGCACACGAACAGCACAAGGAAGAAGAAGAAGTTTGGAGCACAACACACAATATTGAATGTATTACCACTAGAATGTACACAGACAAGTAGTCCATTAGGGAAATAGGTGTATATACAAGTCGGGGGGAAAAAACCTCCTAAAGAGGGAAAAAAGTGCCCCACCGGTCATAGAATGTTCACACACATCACTATCCAAATATGTCAACATGTTTTTGGTTGTCTGGCATATGCATTAGTGCCTGAACAACATTGCAGGAAATTAGATGATAAAGGAGTGAAATGTATTTTTGTTGGGTACAGTTCTGAAAGCAAAGGCTATCGTCTATATAATCCACAGACTAGATGCTTTTTGGTTAGCCATGATGTTGTTTTTGTGGAAGATGTTAGTCAGCTTTTACTTTCATGTACTAAGGAGACATTTGCTAGCTCCAAAGACATGTATGATACTTTGCTGCCTCTTTTTATAGGTGGATAGTCTAGTGCTTGTCCTAATGAAGCAACTTCTTAGCCTTTACAGGTTTCATGTGACAATGGAGATCATTTTATTTCTGATGTAGATTTACATGATGCACTTGTTGATGAGAGAGCTGATATTGAGGAGGCAAAACTATGCCAAAATGGCTAGTATAGACTTTGCGTGATAGAAAAATAGATGCACCTCTGTCATACCATACTCGTTCACACTCTCATAGTGCCTCTTTTGCATCAGATGGCTATGCTATGGCTGCCTCTAGTCTCTGTGATCAAACTGAGCCTGTTTCATTTGAGGAAGCACGAAATTCTAAACATTGGATGGCTGCAATGCAATCTGAATATGATGATATCATGAAAAATAGTACCTAGTCTTTATGTGACTTGCCTCCTGGCAAGAAGGCCATTGGCACTAAGTGGGTATACAAGCTGAAGCATAAACCTGATGGAATAGTTGACAGGTATAAGGCTAGGCTTGTTGCAAAGGGTTATGCATAGGAAAGAGGCATTGATTTTGATGAAACCTTTGCTCCTACTTGCCGAATGACTACTATTCGTAGCATCTATGCACTTGTAGCTCATCATGGTTCGAATGTACATCAATTAGACATTAAAACGGCATTTTTTAATGGTGACTTGCATGAAGAAGTGTGTGTTTTTTAGCATCGTGGCTTTGTGTAGAAAGGGCATGAAAACCAAGTGTGCAGGTTAAAGAATGTTGATATATTTAAGTAGTGATGTGTGTGAACACACTAGGACCGCCCGGGTAATTTTTTCCCTCTTTAGGAGGTTTTTTCCCCTGGCATGTATATATGCCTACCCTAATCGGTTACTTATCTTTGTACATTCTAGCGCTAATACACTCAGTATTGTGTGTTGTGCTCGAGGCTTCTTCTTCTTCTTCCTTGTGTTGTTCACGTGCTTCCAGAGACGTCTAACTCAAACAATTGGTATCAAAGCAGGTTGCTGGGCATCGTCGACACCCCTCCGGTCATAGTCTCAAAATCGCGCAAAATTCAGTGAGCATACTCAATGTGATTAGGAGATCAAAATGGCTTTGCTCTGTGGTGCCGAAATCGTGATATGAGCTTGTTTCCGCCTCATAACACACTATTGTAGTGCTTGTGTAGGCTATTTCGACCTTTTGTGCCAAAGATATATACAGGTTTTAGTTTTCTAGTATAAGTGTCTGGAAGTCTATTACAGGTCTAGCAGAACTCATTAGGGTAGTTCTGATCAGCTTTTTCAGATATAGTCATTTTTCAGCATCAGGGTATTTTAGTCAGTGGCCATGGCTAAAAGCAATGTTGTATTTCGTATGTTGGTTGTTGAGGATAAGTTGGATGGTACCAACTACCCATTGTGGGCTTATATGATGCGACATGTATTGGTTGCAAAAGGACTGTGGAACATTGTGTAGGGTGTTGAAAAATGTTCTATTACACTTGCAAATACAGTTACTGAAGCTGATGCAGATGGCATTCAAGATGTTAATATTCTTCATATTCTTGTTCGTGTTGTAGTTTCTACTACACCTACTGTAGAGAAAATTTGTTGGGATGGTAGCGTAGGCATTGATTGTTATCGTTAGTGTCCATGTGAAAGGCCAAATGACCACCAGACACTTCTTTGTATATGTTCTTTAATAAAACATATACTAGCCTAGTCAACCACAGACTGTATGCTTGACCGCATTTGTAAGACCTAAGAAGTATGTCTTCATGCTCCCTATGTGCTGTGTTTTTCTACGTATCCTACAGCCTCTGTGTGGAGTACCATGTGTGGCCCTAGGATCTCGGTTTTCTAATCCGAGGATATTGTTTTGGAGTGCTTGAGAAGGGGAGCACACTATGGTGCATCGCCATTGAATTACTACACTGGTATCAGAGCAGTTGGACGTGAAAACTTTGTTCCTTCTGTGCGAGTGAAGCGAACCCCCCTCAGGCTTTCTCCAAGGCTTACGACTAAGGCGGTGACCAAGGCATAGACCTTGGCATACCTTGTCATCCGATTCACCAAATTCACCATTGGCGTCATTGGCTGCCTGCGAGGGAGGACCTCAACGATCAAGGAAGATAGAGGTTCCCGGCACTTCCTGGGAGGTCACCCATCCCAGTATTGTTCCCCTTGGAGCTTGCTTAACCGTGGAAATCTCTTGCCACTAAGCTACACTCTTGTGGTGTTTGAAGAAGGGGAAAGACTAAGGTTGACATTACCTTGAACATGTTTTGGTCCCTCAAACTTCATTCTTTGCTTTCAAAGCCTATTTTTGAAGCATTTTTGGGGTGTCTTTCGGAGCCATTTTAGAGTACTTTCGCACATAGTTCTCTTCACACAAGTCCAAGAACCTCAAGAAGGGTGTTTGTTGTACTTCTCGGACAATAAATATCAACCTTTGGGGCTGTGTTTTCAGCCACACTCATAAAACTACAGGTTTCTCGAAAGGTTTTGAGTTTTGGTGGGAGTAGTTGCTGCAAGTTTATGCAGTTTTTTAAGCCTAAAACATCAGAGTTGACAAACATTTGCTGGTGTTGTTGGCTAATTTTTTGGTTTGTGCATTCAACCTTTTGGTGTCATCTTACTGCATATATTAAGCACATACACACCATGTACGCTTCTGTGGATACCACTTATGTATGTCCATGTGGTCATTGATATAGCGGTTACGTTTTTGCATAAAGCCTTTTACGTTTGATTAAGAGGGTCATGGTGAGGTTTCTTAACTAGGAGAGACACCCAGATCTCGGGGTCTCTTTGGTGATGCAGGTGGAGGACTTAGCCAGCCTCGCATAGGAGATGTATGATAGTTGTTCATAGGTGCTCGATAAACCTAGTTGGCTTCTATTGGGTAACTGAATATATGCAGTGGAGTCAGTGATTCACTATGCAGGTAAACATGTCAGTACTTGCAGTTTTATGATATTTTAACATTGTTCATATGCTCATTTTATAGAGGATACTTTGGCAAAATTTTTCTAGATTTTTGGTTTAGTGAACTATACAATGGTCGATTTACTCCTTGATACACTTATTTGTTGGTGTTTGGACTCTTTTAGCTCCATTATCATTCTATTCAATTCTCTACCATCATGGCATCAAAGGTCTCAAGTACATCTGGTGGATCAAGGTCTAGTGGCAGTGTTCCAAGGAGGAGCTATAACTTGCAGGGCAAAGACCATTTTGAGATCGGAAAATCTGATGGCACAAGATTTGCTTTATGGAAGAATCAGATTAAAGATGTGTTGATTCAAAGGAGGCAACAGAAGCCAATAAATGGGATTTCAAAGAAGCCTACTGACATGGATCAAGATGATTGGGATGAGTTAGATGAAATGGTCAGGCCTACCATTCACTTGCACTTGGAAAATAATGTTTACTTTACACTGTTAGACTGTGAAAGTGCATAGGAGCTTTGGAAGAAGTTATGCAATACATATGAAAAAGAGACGGCATCAAATAAAGTGTATCTGATGAGAAAATTATATGACCTTTGTACGAAGGACACAGATAGTGTTGCTGCTCATCTAGATGAGTTTGATGCTATATTCGCCTAGGTACAGACTCAGAAAATGGATATGGATAATGAAATGGAAGCAGTATTGTTGTTATGCACCTTGTAATCATCATGGGATATGTTTTGCACAGCTATTAGCAATAGTGCACCCGGTGGTAAACTCATCTATGATGACATATGTGAAGCACTCTTGAGTGAGGCTCGTTTCACCCTCCGAACGCAGTATCACAGTGCTTGTGCAGGCTATTTTGACTTTTTGTGCCAAAGATATATACCAATTTCGGTTCGCCAGTATAAGCATGTCAAAGCTCGCTACATGTCTAATAGAACTCATTTGGGTAGTTCTGTTCAACTTTTTCAGATATAATGATTTTTGTGCATCAAGGTATTTTAGTAAGTGGCCATGGCTGAAAGCTGTGATGTATTCCGTATGTTGGCTATTGAGGATAAGTTGGGGTACCAATTATCCATTGTGGGCTTATATGATGCGTCATGTATTGGTCACAAAAGGACTACGGAATATTATGAAGGGTGCTGAAAAACATCCTATTACACCTGCGAACATAGGTACTGGAAATACAAGTATTGAAGCTGATGCAGATGGTGTCAAAGATGGTGATATTTTGCAAATTCCTATTCGTGCTACTATTTTTGTTGCACCTACTGTAGAGAAAATTCATTGGGATGGCAAAGATGCTCAGGCACATGCATTGATAGCTTTGTCTGTCAAACGCGCCATTATTCCTCACATTCACTCTTGCAGAACAGCTAAGGATGCTTGGAGTACACTTACCACATTGTACCAGGCTAGGAATAAGGCTCATGTTGCTTACCTCCAAAAATAGTTGGAGAGTGAGCACATGAATGAAGGTGATTCTATGGACAGTTTTCTAAGAAAGATCAAGGATTTAAAGGAACAGTTGATTTTTGCTGATGAAGTCCTTCCTGACAGTTCACTTGTGCAGACTATTCGAAATGGTCTTCTCAACTCATATCAAAGTTTTGCTTCTACTCTTCGTTTGACGATGAAAGGCAATCCAAATTCCTTAACATTTGAAGATTTAGTTTTTGTTTTGTTGCAAGAAAATCAGTCTAGCCAAAACAGGTGTATTATGCATGTTGCAAATCAAGCTTTTCTGGCTAGTCAGAAGGGCAAAGGTAAACGGAGCTCTTCTACTAGTAAGCAGAAATCTACAAATGCCTCCCATTTGAAGAACGAAGACGAAGATGAGAAGAAATCAGAAAAGCAAAAATTGTTTTGCAAATACTGTAAAGTAAATGATCATATTATTAAGAGTTGTCCAAAATGGGCTGCTAAAGAGGCAAAGAAGAAGGAGGTTGGAATGGTTGTTGCAGAGGCCTCCACACCAAAAACAGAGTCTCCTAATCTAGTGCAAATGAAGAATGTGCATTTACTATTGTTTGCAGTTTTGACCCATCTTCTCATGAGCACTGTATGTCTACAGTAGAATCATATGTTTGGTACTTTTATAGTGGGGAAACCAAACAAATTACTTTGCAGTGCAATTTTTCCACTTCACTCGAGCTTGCCCCTACAGGGAATATTGTCACATGCACCAACAACTCCTTTTATCCTTTCATGGGAGTTGGTAAGATCATTTTGACTATTGCTGATGGTAGTTATTTTACTTTGTCAGATGCTTTATTTGTGCCAAGGATCAAGAAGAATCTGTTATCAGTTTTGGCTTTAGCCAAGATTGGCTTGGTTGTGAAATTTGTTGATGACAAGTGTATAGTTCATGATCTATCAAATGGAGACGTGATTATTGCTTCTGGCATTTTATGTCATGGGCTGTATAAGCTCACAGACTATGAAACATATGTGAATGATTCAGCATGTATAGTACATGATTCTCAGGCTATGTCAGATGCAAAGCTTTGGCATGCATGCTTTGGTCATCTAAATTTTGCTAGTTTGCTATGCCTGCAAAATTTGAAATCGTGTCCTCTTTGCCCAAACTTGAGGCACTCGATAAACATGTATGTGATAGCTATATTTTGGGAAAAATGCAGCATCCCTCCTTTCCAAAAGATGGTTCAGTTCGAGCTACTCAGATTGTGCAGCTTGTTCACAGTGATGTCTGTGGTCCTATGCTGACACCCTCTTTTGAAAATTATCTTTACTTCATGACTTTCATTGAGGATTTTTCTAGGCATGCATGGGTATATCCATTGAAAGCAAAGTCTGAAGTGTTTATGTGCTTCAAACAGTTTTTGGTTTTGGCTGAAAATCTGTCAGTATGTAGAATATATGTCTTCTGACTTTAATTCATTTCTGAACATTGGATGGCTGCAATGCAATTTGAATATGATGCTATCATGAAAAATGGTACCTGGTCTTCATGTGACTTGCCTCCTGGCAAGAAGGCCATTGGCACTAAGTGGGTATACAATCTCAAGCGTAAACCTGATGGAACAATTGATAGGTATAAGGCTAGGCTTGTTGCAAAGGGTTATGTGTAGGAAAGAGGCATTGATTTTGATGAAACATTTGCACCTACTTGTTGAGTGGCTACTGTTCGTTAGCATCTCTGCACTTGCAGCTCATCATGGTTGGAATGTACATCAGTTGGACATTAAAATAGCATTTCTGAATGGTGACTTGCATGAAGAAGTGTATGCTTTTCAGCCCCATGGCTTTGTGCAAAAAGGGCATGAAAACTAGGTGTGCAAGTTAAAGAAGCCATTATATGGTTTAAAGCAAGCATCGATTGCTTGGTATGAAGAGATACATGCCTATCTGATTGCACATGCTTTTGAGAACAGTCCAACTGAAAGCACCTTATATGTTAAGCGTGATGTGCTTCTGATCATTGTGGTGTATATTGATGAAATGTTGCTCACTGGTCCTCATGAGTAGCATATTGCTGATTTCAAGGCTGATTTTCGTGCCTCATTTGAGATGTCTCATTTGGGAGATTTGCATCACTATTTGGGCATTCAGTTTATGCAAGTTGATGGTGGAATGGCTTTGTGTCAAACAAAATATATTGACACATTATTGCAGCATTTTACCCTTGAAGACTATAAGCCTATTGCCACTCTTATGGACACAAGTTTATGATTGAGTCTTCATGATGTTGGAGATGCATTTGATGTTGTTCTCTATCAGAACACTGTTGGATGCTTGATCTATTTATGCATTACTCGGCCAGATATTCAATTTGTTATCTCATAGATGAGAAGGTTCATGCATTGCCCATGTGTCAAGTATTGGCAGATAGTTAAGCCCATCTTTCGCTACTTGAGTGGTACCTGACTACTTGGGTTGTTTTATCCCAAGGGCGGATCACTACCGCCAGATTTGCATGCTTTTTCTGATAGTGATTGGGTTGGTTGTTATGACACTCATGTGACCACTAGTAGGTTTTTGCTTCATGCTCGGTAGGTCATGCATATCTTGCCTGAGCAAGAAGTAGCCTATTGTGGCCACTTCTAGTTGTGAGGCTGACTATAGGGCAGCTTTCACAGCCACTATTGAGTGTGTATGGCTCAGACACCTTATGGCTGGTTTGGGTGTTGGTCAGTCTTCTGCCACCACCATCTTCATTGACAGTCAAAGCACATTGGTAGTTGCGAGGAACCCTGTATTCCATGCTCTCACTAAGCACATTGAGGTGCATTATCATTATGTCAAGGAGAGGTTCTCTGGTGGAGAGATGAGCTTGGCATATGTGCCCACACATAAGAACATTGCATACCTTTTTACGAAGGCTCTAACTAGGGAGAAGTTTGAAGCTTTCCACAAAGCTTTGGGCTTACTTCCTTTTGTGGATTGATTCCACATAGCTTGGCACTTCCTTATATGAGTGCCAGCTCCTTGTTCACGGCATCACTCTCAGGGGGGATTTGTTGATATATTTAGGTAGTGATGTGTGTGAACACTCTAGGACCACCGTGGCACTTTTTTCCCTCTTTAGGAGGTTTTTTCCCCCCGACTTGTATTTACACCTATTGCCCTAATGGGCTACTTATCTTTGTACATTCTAGTGGTAATACATTCAATATTGTGTGTTGTGCTCCAAGCTTCTTCTTCTTCCTTGTTATGTTCACGTGCTTCCGCGGACATCTAACTCCAACAAAACACGCAGATGAGCAACAGATGGCTTGCAACCATGCCAAGCGTCATATGGAGTGATAGATTGTATTGCTTTAGTGGGACACCTGTTAAGTCTATATGCTACACACATGACAACTTCAAGAGAGAAACTATGTGGTAAAGCCTGACTCTTGACCATACACCTCGCCATCTCCATGAGAAACATGTTCTTTCGTTCAACAACTCCATTTTATTGAGGTGTATATGGCATTGTACATTGATTTTTTATCCCACATTCAAACAGAAACACATTAAATTTAGAAGTCATATATTCCCCCCTCGATGAGAACGAAGGGTGCCCATTTTACATGCTGACAAATTTTCAGACAAAACCAAAAATTGTTTGAAGCACATAAACACTTCAGACTTTGCTTTGAGTGGATATACCCATGCATGCCTTGAAAAATCATTAATGAAAGTCATGAAGTAAAGATAGTTTCTAAAAGAAGGTGTCTGCATAAGACCATAGACATCACTATGTACAAGCTACAATTTCTAAGTAGCTTGAACTGAACCATCTTTTGGAAAGGAGGAATGCTGCATTTTGCCCAAAATATAGCCTTCGCAGACATGTTTTCTAGGTGCCTCAAGTTTGGGCATAGAGGACACCATTTCATATTTTTGTAGGCATAGCAAATTAGCAAAATTCAGATGACCAAAGCATGGATGCCAAAGCTTTGCATCTGACATAGCCTAAGAATCATGTATTGCACATGCCGAATCATTCACAGATCTTTCATAGTCTATGATCTTATACAGCCCACGACATAAAATGCCAGAAGCAATAATCATGTCACTATTTGACAGATCATGAACTGTACATTTGTCATCAACAAATTTCACAACCAAGCCAATCTTGGTTAATGCTAAAACTGATAGCAGGTTTTTCTTGATCCCTAGCACAAATAAAGCATCTAACAAGGTGAAAGAACTACCATCAGCAGTGGTCAGAATGATCTTACTAACTCCCATGATAGGATAAGAGGAGTTGTTAGCACATGTGACGGTAATTCCCTATAAGAGCAGGCTCAATTGAAGTGAAGAAACTGCGTTGTGAGGTAATATGTTTGGTTGCCCCACTATCAAAATACCAAACATCTGATTCTACTGCAGACATACACTGCTCATGAGAAGATGGGTCAAAACTACAAACAGTAGTAAACACCCATTCTTCATTCTGCACAAGATTATTAGACTTTGTTTTCGGTGTAGAGGCCTCTGCAACAACCATTGCGGCCTCTTTCTTCCTTGCCTCTTTAGCAGCCAGTTTTGGATAGCTCTTAATGACATGACTATTTACTTTACAGTATTTGCAAAAGAATTTCTGCTTTTCTGATTTCTTCTCATCTTTGTCTTCCTTCTTCTAATGTGAAACATTTGCAGGTTTCTACTTACTAGTATATCTCCATTTTTCTTTGCCCTTTTGACTAGCCAGGAAAGCTTGATCTCCAACATGCATAATGGACTTGTTCTACCTAGACTGATCTTCCTGCAATAGAACAGAAACTAACTCTTCAAATGACAGGGAATTTGGATTGTCTTTCACCATCAAACGAAGAGTAGAAGCAAAACTCTGATATGAATCAGAAAGACCATTCAAAACAGTCTGTACAAGTGAGCTACCAGGTATAACTTCATCGGCAGAAATGAATTGTTCCTTCAAATCCTTGATCTTTGTCAAAAAATTGTCCATAGAATCACCTTCATTCATATGCTCACTCTCCAACTGTTTTCATAGGTAAGACATAAGCCTCATTCCTGTTACTGTTAGTGTCCATGTGAAAGGGCAAATGGCCATCGGACACTTCTTTATATATGTTCTTTAATAAAAAATATAGTGGCCTAGCCATTCATAGAATGTAAGTTTGATCGCATTTGTAACACCTAAGAAGTTTGTGTCTGTGTTCCCTGTATACTGTGTTTTTCTATGTATTCTATAGCCTCTGTGCAGACTCCCATGCGTGGCCCAAGGAGCTTGGTTTTCTACTCCAAGGATATCATCTCGGAGCTCTCAAGAAGGAGAGTGCATTGTGGTGCATCGCTGTCAAAATACTTCACTAGTATTAGAGCATTTCAAAGAAAAAGCTTTGTTCCTTTTGTGTGAGCGAAGCGAACCCCCCCCTCGGCTTTCTCCAAGGCTTACGACTAAGGAGGTGACCAAGGCATAGACCTTGACATCCCCCGCCTTACCCGTCTTTCTCCAAGGCTTATGACTAAGGCGGCGACCAAGGCATAGACCTTGGCATACCTTCTCATCCGAGTCATTGAAGTCACCATTGACACCGTTCGCTGCGTGTGAGGGAGGACCTCAACGATTAAGGAAGATAGAGGTTTTCGGTACTTCCCGGGAGGTCACCCATCCCAATATTGGTCCCCCTAGAGCTCGCTTAAGTATGGAAATCTCTTGCCAGTAAGCTACACTCTTTTGGTGTCTGAAGAAGGGGAAAGACTAAGGTTAACATTACCTTGAACATGTTTTGGTCCCTCAAAGCTTCATTCTTTGCTTTCAAAGCCTGTTTTTGAAGCATTTTTGGACTGTCTTTTGGAGCCATTTTGGAGTACTTTCACACATACTTCTCTTCACTCAAGTCCAAGAACATCAAGAAGAGTGTTCTTTGTACTTCTCTGACAATAACTATCAACCTTTGGGGCTATGTTTTCAGCCACTCGTAAAACTTTAGGTTTCTCGAAAGGGTTTCAGTTTTGGTGGGAGGAACCAGTGCAAATTTATGTAGGTTTTTGAGCCTAAAACATTAGAGTTGGCAGACACTTGCTGGTGTTTTTGGCTAGGTTTTGGGTTGTGCATTCAGCCTTTTAGTGTCATTTTACTGCATATATTGAGCACATACACACCACGTATGCTTCTGTGGATACCGCTTATGTACGTCCACGTGGTCATTGATATAACGGTTATGGTTTTTGCATAAAGCCTTTTACGTTTGATAAAGAGGGTCATGGTGAGGTTAAGAAAACTGGGAGACACCCAGATGTCGGGGTCTCTCCAATGATGTAGGTGGAAGACTTACCCAACCTCGCCATAGGAGATGTATGATAGTTGTTCATAGGTGCTTGATAAGCCTAGTTGGCTTCTATTGGGTAATTAATTATATGCAGTGGAGGCAGTGATCCACTATCTAGGTAAGCATGTTAGTACTTGCAGTTTTATGATATTTTGACACTAGTCATATTCTCATTTTGCAGAAGATACTCTCATGAAAATTTTTCCAGATTTTAGGTTTACTCAACTATACAATGGTCGATTTACTCCTTGATACACTTACTCATTGGTGTTTGGACTCTTCTAGATCCATTATCATTCGATTTAGTTCTCTACCCATTAGGGGAAAAAGTGAGCCCTGCATGGGCCTTGTAAGGATCCCTAATTTTTAGGGATTAAAACTAACCATGTTTAGGATTCATGAAGGAAATAAAACCGCTAGTGGTTTTCAATATAAACATAATTTCTTTAAGGAGCTACAGTTGAGTGATCAGTCGACATGGATTCGTGGGTATTGAGAGCCGTTCGATGTTTTTCGTGAATGGATGAGATTAAAAGAAGTGTGTCTGGCAAAAAAAAGACAAAATAAGGTTCTCAGTCTTGTTTGTCCCATGGCTATTGAGAGCCGTTAGATGCTCCTCGCAAACGGACAGGATTGACTCGTAAGAAAAGACAAAATAAAAGAGTCACATCAGTTGTACTTGTAAGTGATGGGAGAAAGGAGGAGAGAGAGTACATGTCGTGGGCATGGTGGATCCTTGGATCTTGCTCACAGACGTCCAGGATTCACGTTCAGGACTGGCAGAAAAAGACAAATGGAAGAGTGGGAGAAAGGAGGAGAGAGAGTACATGTCGTGGGCATGGTGGATCCTTGGCTCTTGCTCAAAGACGTCTAGGATTCACGTTCGGGACTGGCAAAAAAAGACAAACGGAAGAGTCATATCAGTCATGGGAGAAGGGAAAAAGGAAGAGAGAGAGGAGAAATAATGGGACCCAAGTGAACATGGTCCCTTCGATGCTTTTAAATCCGATGAGCGAGATTAAAATGCGATATCGCATGGCTAGGAGTTAATAGGAGCTGTTGGATCTTTTATTGATCCAACGGATACGTTTCAAAGATGCTCAATCCTCTACAAAGAAAATCTCAAGTGTTGGATCGATCACTCCATCCAATGGTGGAAAATTAAAGGCGCATCTCTCTCTTTCTTTCAAGATCAACCATTAGATCTCCTCCATATCGAATGGCCCAACTCAAATGCGTAGGAACAAATTTGACTTTTGTGGTCCATGAAACCACTAAGGGAGGAAATACCATGCTTGTCACCACATTTTGGTTGTTTTGACTAGCCCAAACCAAGGCAAACCTAGGCCTAGCCTACTTGATTGAGGCTCTAGAGTGTGTCCACCACCCTCCTCTCATTGGTCCATCACTAATCACCTATTAATCTAAAAGGCCCATGCAGGGTTCACTTTCTCCCCTAATGCATCATGGCATCACAACTCTCACGCACATCTGGTGGATTAGAGTCTAGTCCCAGTGTTCAAGGAGAAGCTATAACTTGCAGGCCACAGATCATTTTGAGATCTGGAAATTTGATGGCACAAAGTTTCCTCTATGGAAGAATCAGATCAAATATGTACTGATTCAAAGGACACAATGGAAGCCAGTAAATGGAATTTCAAAGAAGCCTGCTGACATGGATGAAGATGATTGGGATTAGTTAGATGAAATGGCCAGGTCTACCATTCGCTTGCACCTGGTAGATATGGTTTACTTTACAGTATTAGACTATGAAAGTGCAGAGGAGCTTTGGAAGAAGTTATGCAATACATATGAAAAAGAGACGGCATCAAATAAAGTGTATCTGATGAGAAAATTATATGACCTTTGTATGAAGGAATACAGATAGTGTTGCTTCTCATCTAAATGAGTTTGATGCTATATTCGCCCAGTTACAAGCTCAAAAAATGGATATGGATAATGAAATGAAAGTAGTATTGTTGTTATGCACCTTGCCATCATCATGGGATACGTTTTGCATAGCTATTAGCAATAGTGCACCTGGTGGTAAACTCTTCTATGATGACATATGTGAAGCACTCTTGAGTGAGGAGATTTGTAGAAAATCTATGGTCGGCACGCAGAGTGGAGATGCATATAATGTTCGTGATTCTTACCAAGGAAACAATCAGCAATGTGGCAAGATCAAGAACAAGGAAAAGAATGGTCAGCAGAATAAGAGTAGAAGTAAATCAAGGAAGAGGGATATGGAATGACATTATTTTCATAAGAAAGGGCATATGAAGAAAGATTGTTATGCATTAAAGAATGTTGATGGGCATGTTAAACAGTTACCTGCACCATCTACTTCGACTGTGAAGATTGAAGAAATTAATGCTATTTTTTATGATGCTGATGTGTTGAAACTTGATAGTGCTATGCCAACTGAGGCACTTATGGCTGATTCTCTTTCCCACACCTGGCTGCTAGATTCTGGTGCTTCTTTCCATGTGACACCACACAGAGAATGGTTCTCTAATTATGCAGCAAAGTCTCTTGGTACCGTGAGACTTGGTGATTCTTACCAGTGTGACGTTGTGGGGATTGGAGATGTGGTTGTGCAGTTCATTGATGGTAATTTACTATGCATAATGTATGCCATGTACCTCATTTCTCATGCAGTTTGATGTCAGTTGGACAACTTGATGACCTTGGTTACAAGGTGGCCTTCTATGCTCAGTCCTTTTGCATATCAAAGGGCAATATGGTTATTGCAAAAGGGAGAAAAGTTGGCTCACTTTATCCTTTATTTGTATCACAGAAAGAACACTTGTTAGTTGTTACTGAACAACCTATGGCTTGTATTTGGCATGGTCATTTGGGCCATATATCTCATAGTGGAATGGAAAATCTTTCTCGTTCTGGCTACTTACCTGTGTTATCTTTTTTTTATTTTTCATTTTGTGAGCATTGTCAATATGGAAAGCAAACAAGGAATGTGCATAGAATGCACGCACATTGAATCTTCAATTTAGCCTTCAGATCTCATTCATATAGATGTGTGTGGTCCTATGCCCACTAGGTCCTTAGGTATGTGATACTAGTCCTCCAATTAGCATGCATAAAAATGCTTCACATAGGGATGTTCAAGAGAATATCCATTTATATCAGTCTGCACATGTTCCTGTTGAGCAACCATTGAGACATTCTACACATGTCTCACATCCACCTGATAGATATGTTCTAGGTTTAGATTTTGTTATGCTAACAGATGATGATGAGCCTTCTTGCTACAAAGAGGCTATGCAGATAGAGGATCATGTCAAGTGGGAGCATGCCATGAAGAGTGCTTTGGATTCTATTCACGGTACTTGGGATTTAGTACCTTCGCCAAAGGGCAGGAAAGCTTTACCATGTAAATGGGTATATAAGGTGAAATTCACATCAGATAGTGCTTCTCCAAAGTATAAATCGCGACCTATTGCAAAGGGTTTTAAGCAACAACATGGTGTTGATTTCGAGGAAATCTTCTCTCGAGTGGTCAAGATGACTACCCTATGCATGTTGTTTGGATTCGTTGCAATGAAGGACTTAGAGCTAGTCCAAATGGATGTGAAAACTGCTTTCTTACATGGAGATCTTACAAATGAGATCTATATGGAACAACTAGAGGGTTATGTAGTTCTCGGCAAGGAAAGTCTGATTTGTAAGCTTAAGAAGAGCTTGTATGGACTTAAACAGTCCCCTAGACAATGGTACCAAAAGTTTTATGCTTTTATGAAGTCTCAAGGCTATTCTTGAAGCAATGAGGATCATTGTCTCTACACAAAGAGATGCTCAGATGGGAACTTGATATGCTTGATACTTTATGTCGATGATATGTTGATTGTTTTGAAGTCCTCTTATGGTTTGCCAATTCTCAAAAAGAAGTTGAGTCAAACATTGATATGAAGGATTTAGGGGATGCCAAACATATTCTTGGCATGCACATTACTCGTGATAGGAGTAAAAAATGCATATACTTGTCTCAAAGTGAGTACATATCCAAAGTACTTCACAGGTTCAATATGCAGGGTGGAAAGGCATTGAGTACACCTTTACCCATATATGTGAAATTGAGCATGGATGATTGCCCCAAATCAGATGAGGAAAAGGAATTCGTGACCAAAATTCCCAATTAGTCTGTTGTTAGTAGTCTCATGTATGCTATGGTAGCTATGAGATCGGACATTGCATTTGTGGTGGGAGTTGTGAGCAGATATATGTCTAATCCTGGCAAGAATTGGGAAGCGTTCAAGATGATTTTAAGATATCTGAGTGGCACTAAGGAAAGGTGTATATGCTTAGGTAGAGGAAAAGCATCCATTATTGGTTACATAGATTCTGACTATGCTGGTTGTGTAGACAATCGTAAGACTACATCAGGGTACATTTTTCATTTTGTTGGAGGTGCTATCTCTTGGAGATCTCATCTTCGAGAATGTACATTTGTTTCCACCACAGAAGCAGAGTATGTTGAAGCAAGTGAGGCATGTAAGGAAGCATTGTGGCTTTCTCATCTTGCTTGTGATATCGGTTTACCTCAGCATGTACCTTGTTTTCTCGGTGATAGTCAGAGTGCCATAGCTATGGCTAAGAATCCGGTCTATCATGCAAAGACCAAGCACATTGAGGTGAGGTATCACTTCATTAGAGATTGCTTAGCCACCGAGCGCATTATTATTGAGAAGGTTCACACTCGAGATAATGCTGCATATGCTTTGACTAAAGCTCTACCACAAGATAGCTTTCGACACTGTTGTCACTTGATGGGGGTTACTTGATTCATGATCTTACACAGTCACTTGTATACTAGGTAACATGCCCATCGGGTGGGAGGTATAGTTTGTATACTTACACTCAGGTATTCTTTATCATTCTTTATTTTTCTCCCATAGTTACTTTGGCCATATTGGCCTTTAGTGGAAGATTGTTACTGTTGGCGTCCATGTGAAAGGCCAAATGGCCACCGGACACTTCTTTGTATATGTTCTTTAATAAAACATATAGTGGCTTGGTCAGCCACAAACTATATGCTTTACCACATTTGTAAGACCTAAGAAGTATGTCTTCTTGCTCCCTGTGTACTGTGTTTTTTTGTGTATTATGTAGCCTCTGTATGGAGTATCGTGTACGGCCCTAGGAGCTCGATTTTCTACTCTGAGGATATGGTCATGGAGTGCTCGAGAAGCGGAACGCATTGTGGTGCATCACCATCGAATTACTACATTGATAGCCTTGTCTGTCAAATGTTCCATTATTCCTCACATTCGCTCTTGCAGAACAACTAAGGATGCTTGGAATACACTTACCACATTGTACCAAGCTAGGAATGAGGTTCGTGTTGCTTAGCTTCGAAAACAATTGGAGAGTGATCCTATGAATGAAGGTGATTCTATGGAGAGTTTTTTTAACAAAGATCAAAGACTTGAAGGGATAGATGATTTCTGCTAATGAAGTTATACCAGATAGCTCACTTGTGCAGACCATTCTAAATGGTTTTCTTGATTCATGTCAAAGTTTTGCTTCTACTCTTCATTTGATGATGAAAGGCAATCCAAACGCCTTGCCATTTGAAGAGTTAGTCTCTATCTTGTTGAAGGAAGATCAGTCTAGGCAAAATAGGTCCATGATGGGTGTTGCAGATCAAGCTTTCCTTGCTAGTCAGAAGGGCAAAGGTAAATGGTGTTGATATATTTAGGTAGTGATGTGTGTGAACACTCTAGGACCGCTAGGGCACTTTTTTCCCTCTTTAGGAGGTTTTTTTCCCCAGCTTGTATATACGCCTATTGCCCTAATGGGCTACTTATCTTTGTACATTCTCTAGTAATACATCCAGTATTGTGTGTTGTGCTCCAAGCTTCTTCTTCTTCCTTGTGTTGTTCACGTGCTTCCGCAGACATTTAACTCCAACAATTGGTACCAGAGCAGGTTGTCGCTTCATCTAGGGTGCCATAGACACTCTTCCGGTTGTAGTCTCTGAATCGCACGAATTTTGGTGAGCATACTTAACGTGTTTCCAAGATCAAAATTGCTTCGCTTTGTGGTGCCGAAATCGCGATCTGAGCTCGTTTCGGCCTCCGAACGCACTATCGCAGCGCTTGTGTAGGCTATTTTGTCTATTTGTGCCAAAGCTATATACTAGTTTTTGTTCGCCAATATAAGCGTCTCGAAGTTTGCTACAGGTCTAGCAGAATTTGTCTGGGCAGTTATGTTCAACTTTTTGAGATACAGTAAATTTTCTACATCAAGGTATTTTAGTCACCGGCCATGGCTGAAAGCAGTGATGTATTCCGTATGTTGGCTGTTGAGGATAAGTTGGATGGTACCAACTACCCATTATGGGCTTATATGATGCGACATGGTTGGTTGCAAAAGGACTGTGGAACATTGTGCAGGGTGTCGAAAAACGTCCTATCACACCTGCAACTGTTACAACTGCAGGTACTGAAGCTGATGCAGAAGGTGTCGAAGATGATGATATTCTGCATATTCTTGTTCGTGTTGCGGTTTTTGCTGCACCTACTGCAAAGCAGATTCATTGGGATGGCAGAGATACCCAAGCACATGCATTGATAGCTTTGTCTGTCAAACGTGCCATTATTCCTCACATTCGCTCTTGCAGAACGGCTAAGGATGCTTGAGATACACTTACCACATTGTACCAAGCTAGGAATGAGGCTCGTGTTGCTTACCTCCGAAAATAGTTGGAGAGTGAGCACATGAATGAAGGTGATTCTATGTTGGAATCAATATCCTATTGGTCAAACAATGTCCTTATAGATCTTTTTGGTCAGATCATATAGCATCTAATGAACTCAATCTTAGTCCTCTAAGACTAAAAATGACGACGGGCACAGTTAGCATAGAAAGAATACTTACTATACCTTCTACATCCAAAAGCGTGGGCACATTGGATAGGTCGTCGTCCTCTCAAAAAGCTGACAAGAGCTCAAAACCTTCCTCCAGCGGCGCAATGCGATCGTCAAGTTTTTGCTTTAAAACCTTTTGTTTTTTATCAAATAATTGACCAAAAGCTACAGCGACGGATGGCGTTATTTTTACGGATGCGGAACAAGTTTTTTTCACAGTTTTCAATCGTAGATTACTACGATGGATAGCTTTTGGAGGGGTGCTTTATTTTTCTTTTGAAGAGATACAATCTACTATATAACAAGCTATAATCTCATTATCTAAGTATCCTTCACCTAGTATTCAACACAAGCTTGGAGCTTGGACCTCCGTAGAGGTGGTGTTTCTTCTAGCACATGGGGCAGCCATGGTGCTAACTTGAAGCATGTTGAGGAGCAGCTATGGAGTTCTTCTTAATGATTCTTCTTAAAGATGAAGGGTGTACTCACACTCTAGCTCATGGAGAGGAGGTTATCTCTTGTTCATGGCAAGAAGACTTGGTCATTAGCAGCTTGACGGTGAGGATCGGCCATCTACATGGTGTATTTGAAGATTGTCTTCTACAAGAAGATATCAAGTTGAAGATTGTCTTCTACAAGAAGATGTCGGGCTACTTCAAAGACATTGGATGGTGGTTAACATAAGATTTACATCTTATGTTAAGTATTTAGGCCCTTGGTTGTATATCCTGGACCTATGGAACCATGGACCTGTGACATGAGCCAAGGGCCTACCTCACTTCCAACATTTGGTATCAGAGCACTAAGGTTTTGGTTTCAGAACTTTAGATCTTTGGCATCAATACATTAAGGCTCATTCATATCTCAGGTTCCCAGAATTCCAGATTTACAACATATGATTTAAAAGCATCTTCTAATATTTGACATTTGACATACACACTTAATCTAGATGAGTAGAGATTTGAGAATTAGACAATTCAGTTACATGTGTATTCATCAGTGTGGAGTATGAAGTTGATGATCTGTTAGCAGCTGAATATTTTTGGAAGAGTATGCAAATACTTTACAAAAGTATTGTTTGAAGACCCAGGTTTGATGAAGAGAAGGCTACTTCAAATTCAAGGAAGAACAATGGTTTAGAGAAGATGAAGGAAGCATATCAACATCAAATCACAGGTGTCACTTTCTACTATCAGATTATCATTTGCAGGTCATATCTTAGAAGAGCAGTTATGAAGAGATTTGAAGAAATTCAAGGAATGCTTTTATACGCTTTCATCATTTGAAAGTTAAAGTCTACATCAAAACAGGTATCTAGAGGTTTTTCTAGAGAGTTTTGAGAGAGATCTTTCATGGCAAGAAAGCTTATCTAAGAAGACAAATTTGAAGATGGGATGAGTTTTTTGTTTTCAGCCAATTTTCTATTGTAAGTTGGTTGGATATCAAGGTACAAATGTATCTAGAGAGGTATCTCTAGAAGGGTAATTCATCATTCAGACAAAAGATTGGTGAATTTAGTCATTTCACACATTTGAAGCAGAACTTTGATTCAAAGATATGAGGAGATGATAAAACATGATTCTATATTCACTTCCATTTGTATACCGTGTTTGTTTTATCTCTTACTCTTAGCATTAGAGGAAGAGAAAAGTTCGTTCGAAGAAGTCAAGAGTGTTTGCTACTTCAAGATGAAGAGAACAAAAGGTATGGAAGAGAAGTTTGAAAATGTTGACATCATCAAGTGGAAGTAAGATGCAGAAAAAGAAAGTCCATCATTTCCAAAAGAAAAGTAAGGCTTCCTTTTCTCATATATTTTCCATATAATTTTCCTATTTTATCCTCTACATCCAAAGACAAGTCTACGAGAACATCTTGTTTAAGGAAGAAGCAGTTTCTTGTTTTGCATTACACTTGGTCATGATTTAGTAGATTTGACAAAGAATTGCATTGAGAGAAACAAAAGCACTCATATGTGTATGAGTTATGTTGAAGCTTTTTAAGCGGGCAGCTTTTATGTTCCCTCAAAGAATTCTTGGAGTGTCAATACAGAGCTACTTGGTATATGACAAGTCGCAGAGAAGTTTATTTCTTCTTTATCTAACTCTTAAGGTACAAGAGTTTTTTGTAGCAGATGTTGGAGACTTGGGTTGAGGTTTTATGTTTGGAAAAGGTTACCTCATATTCAATATTTTCAAAAAACTTCAGAAAATTCAGAATCTTGTTGATGTACAAGTCAATGAAGAATCTACTTTCTATGATTGTCTAGACTTTTGGATACATGTTTGTATTCAAAAGGTGTTCCATCAGATCCTATCACTTGATTGAGAAGTGGAGTTAGCCAAAAGAAAGTCAAGTAGGTACTATCACATTTCACCCGGGTAAAATATGAAAGTTATGAAGTATCAACTTGCAGCTTTTGGAGTTCTCAAGGTGAGAAGTTTGTTTTCAAGTAAGAATTGCATATTCTTGGAAAGGATTTGTTTGAAGAAAAGTTTTACAACTTTTTGAGAAGCATGGACACTTGGAGACATTCAGGTAACAAATCAAACATTCAGTCATGAAGGTTTGATAAG
Source organism: Ceratopteris richardii (assembly GCA_020310875.1). Classification (NCBI taxonomy): domain Eukaryota; kingdom Viridiplantae; phylum Streptophyta; class Polypodiopsida; order Polypodiales; family Pteridaceae; genus Ceratopteris; species Ceratopteris richardii. The sequence goes on along the minus strand of CM035408.1, from coordinate 137,648,270 downwards.
AGCAGATTCTACACAGGAGAGATCATTGATCTTGAATATATCTTGTATGTTCTTGAGTATTTATGATTCAGTTGTCTATCCTTTGTTTATGAAGATTCTTAACATTGGAAGAAGTAAGTCAAAGATTCAGATTCTATCAGATTTGTGTTGTAGAGAGATAGAAATACTTGTTATGTTGCAGAAGGTTATGAATCCTATAATGCTTTCAGCAAGGTTTTGTTATGTTAGGATCATCTAACCTTATTCTACAATATGGGAAGTTGAAGACTTACAGTGAAAGCTATTAGCAGCCGTAGTGCTAATAAAAAGGGTTCAGAGATTTTGTTTCAGATATAGGTATTGATCACTGAACATCAGATTTATTGAAAGAAGGAAGATGTTCCACATTTCATAAAGTCTGAATATTTGAAGAATTCTGGATACTAGTGTTAAGTCCTCCAGGGGGATGATGAAACGTAAAGACTTATTTTCAAGCCATATGTAAAAGAATGCAGAATCATACCTACAGGTATTCCTATTTCAGGTATTCCTATATTTCCTTTGTCAGGTTCTCTTTATGTTCCAGCTTTGTAAGAAGAAGGAAGAAGAAGAATGTTTGGAGAAAATTCCTGTTAGGATGTTCCTGTTCAGGAGAAGGTTCCAGAGTTCTATTTGAAGAGAAACTTGATATTATCCTAGTATATGTTTTCAGGTTTTTGAAGACAAGAGATAGCAGGTTCGAAGACAGTTCATGCTATATTTGTTATCAAGCAGCGATTGCTTGATGAAAACACTATTGGATATCTAGTTTGCATATTTTCTCAGGTATTATGGTTCATATTCAGCAAGTTTAGGCTTTTCGAAGGAAAGTCAAATTCAGTTTTGAAGAAGACTTTTGAAGAACAAGTTCTGAAGTGCGGGAGTACAAGCTTGAAGCTTGTGATAGGCTATTTGAAGCTTGTGATAATTTGCAGCTTGTGATAGTTTGCAGATTCACTTCAGGTTGTACCAATATGACATTGCAGGGGGGATTGTTGGAATCAATATCCTATTGGTCAAACAATGTCCTTATAGATCTTTTTGGTCAGATCATATAGCATCTAATGAACTCAGTCTTAGTCCTCTAAGACTGAAAATGACGACGGGCGCACTTAGCATAGAAAGAATACTTACTATACCTTCTACATCCAAAAGCGTGGACACATTGGATAGGTCGTCGTCCTCTCACAAAGCCAACCAGAATTCAAAACCTTCCTCCAGTGGCGCAGCGCGATCGTCAAGTTTTTGCTTTAAAACCTTTTGTTTTTTATCAAATAATTGACCAGAAGCTACAGCGACAGATGGCGTTATTTTTACGGATGCGGAACAAGTTTTTTTCGTTGTTTTCAATCGTAGATTACTACGATGGATAGCTTTTGGAGGGGTGCTTTATTTTGCTTTTGAAGAGATACAATCTACTATATAAGAAGCTATAATCTCATTATCTAAGTATCCTTCACCTAGTATTCAACACAAGCTTGGAGCTTGGACCTCCGTAGAGGTGGTGTTTCTTCTAGCACATGGGGCAGCCATGGTGCTAACTTGAAGCATGTTGAGGAGTAGCTATGGAGTTCTTCTTAATGATTCTTCTTAAAGATGAAGGGTGTACTCACACTCTAGCTCATGGAGAGGAGGTTATCTCTTGTTCATGGCAAGAAGACTTGGTCATTAGCAGCTTGACGGTGAGGATCGGCCATCTACATGGTGTATTTGAAGATTGTCTTCTACAAGAAGATATCAGGTTGAAGATTGTCTTCGACAAGAAGATGTCGGGCTACTTCAAAGACATTGGATGGTGGTTAACATAAGATTTACATCTTATGTTAAGTATTCAGGTACATATTCTCTTTATGCACACAGGTACTACTTGAATTTTATGGAGGCCGTGGTGTTCATATCAGGAGGAGTCCTATTCGGCATATGTACAAGAGAATCAATACATATATGCTTTATGCATATTTTGATGAGGTGTTTGAGAAGATGTATTCACATGAGTTTGAGGATTTCCTGTAGCAAACTTGTTAGCATTCTATGCTACTTTATAAGTATGTGATCTTTTCACACACGTATCTGACTTAGGGTCTTCCATAGCCTAAGTTCAGATGAGGGTTTGTTGACTATCAGTTTCACACTGATCCTTCCTCTTTCAGTCACTCATATTCACTCTTCTATAACCTATAAGGTCACACATCTCATGTATATTCAGATTACTGCCCACACATCTGAGTATGTTTGTTACATTGTACATTCACTCATTCATCTATTTCTCATCACATAGAGTGGTTGAGATTTTTGCTCCCACATTGTACATTGAACATTGGTATATATGATACTATGAGTAAGCGATGGCTTATGTAACACCTTACACATGTCGTCTATTCTTTCTCTATCTTTATCTAATCATTTGTATGATTAAGTTGTGATATGTTCATGTTTTGTCAATATTGAAGAATGCTGGAATTAATGTTGTATATCCTGGACCTATGGAACCATGGACCTGTGACATGAACCAAGGGCCTACCTCACTTCCAACATTCTATGGAAATTTTCCTAACAAGGATCAAAGACTTGAACGAGCAGTTGATTTGTGTTGATGAGGTTATACCAGAAAGCTCACTTGTGCAGACCGTTCTGAATGGTCTTCCTGATTCATATCAGAGTTTTGCTTCTACTCTTCGGTTGATGATGAAAGGCAATCCGAATGCCTTATCATTTGAGGAGTTAGTCTCTGTTCTGTTGCAGGAAGATCAGTCCAGGCAGAACAGGTCCATTATGCGAGTTGCAGATCAAGCTTTCCTGGCTAGTCAAAAGGGCAAAGGAAAATGGAGCTCTTCAACTAATAAGCAAAATTCTTCTAATTCTGCATATTCAAAGAAGGAAGATAAAGATGAGAAGAAATCATAAAAGCAGAAATTGTTTTGTAAGTACTGTAAAGGGAATGATCATATCATTAAGAACTGTCCAAAATTGGCTGCTAAAGAGGCAAAGAAGAAAGAGGCTGGAATGGTTGTTGTAGAGGCCTCTATACCAAAAACAGAGTCTGCTAATCTTGTGCAGGAAGAAGAGTGGGCATTTACTACTATCTGCAGTTTTGACCCATCTTCTCATGAGCAGTGCATGTCTGCAGTAGACTCAGATGTTTGCCAGTATTTTGATAGTGGGGCAACCAAACATATTACCTCGCACTGCAGTTTCTTCTCTTCACTCAAGCTTGCCCCTATAGAGAATATTGTTACATGTGTCAACAACTCCTCTTATCCTGTTATGGGAGTTGGTAAGATCATTTTGACTACTGTTGATGGTAGTTCTTTCACTTTGTCAGATGCCTTATTTGTGCCAAGGATCAAGAAGAACCTGTTATCAGTTTTTGCATTAGCCAACATTGGCTTGGTTGTGAAATTTGTTGATGACAGGTGTACAGTTCATGATCTGTCAAATGGAGATGTGATTATTGCTTCTGGCATTTTATGTCGTGGGCTGTATAAGCTCATAGACTATGAAAAATCTGTAAATGATTTGGCATGTGCAGTAAATGATTCTCAGGCTATGTCAGATGCAAAGCTTTGGCATGCACGCTTTGGTCATCTGAATTTTGCTAGTTTGCTACGCCTACAGAAATCTGAAATGGTGTCCTCTTTGCCAAACTTTAGGCACCTAGAAAACATGTTTGTGAAGGCTGTATTTTGGGCAAAATGCAGCGTTCGTCCTTTCCAAAAGATGATTCAGCTCGGGCTACTCGGAAATTGCAGCTTGTACATAGTGATGTCTGTGGTCCTATGCAGACACCTTCTTTTGGGAATTATCTTTACTTCGTGACTTTCATCGATGATTTTTCCAGGCATGCATGGGTATATCCATTGAAGGCAAAGTCCAAAGTGTTCATGTGCTTCAAATAGTTTTTGGTTTTGGCTGAAAATCTGTAAGCATGTAAAATGGGCACCCTTGGTTCTGATCGAGGGGGGGAATATATGTCTTCTGATTTTAATGCATTTCTGGCTGAACATGGGATAAAACACCATTGTACACTGTTGTATACACCTCAACAGAATGGAGTTGCTGAATGAAAGAACAAGTCACTCATGGAGATGGCGAGGTGCATGGTCAAGAGTCAGGCTTTACCACATAGTTTCTGGCTTGAGGCTGTCATGTGTGTAGCATATGTACTAGTGTCCCACTAAAGCGTTGCAGTCTATCACTCCATATGAGGTGAAAGAGGCATTGATTTTGATGAAACCTTTGCTTCTACTTGTCGAATGACTACTGTTCGTAGCATTTGTGCACTTGCAGCTCATCATGATTGGAATGTACATCAGTTGGACACTAAAACGTCATTTCTAAATGGTGATTTGCATGAAGAAGTGTATGTTTTTTTGCCCCGTGGCTTTGTGGAGAAAGGGCATGAAAACCAAGAGTAAAGGTTAAAAATATGCATTATATGGTTTAAAGCAAGCCCCACATGCTTGGTATAAAAATATACATGCCTATCTGATTGCACATGGTTTTGAGAACTGTCCAATTGAAAGCACCTTATATGTTAAGCATGTTGATGATGTGCTTCTCTAATCATTGTTGTGTATGTTGATGACATGTTGCTCAGTGATCCTCATGAGAAGCATATTTTTAATTTCAAGGCTCATTTGCATGCCTCATTTGAGATGTCTGATTTGGGGCATTTGCATCATTATTTGGGCATTTTGTTTATGCACATTGATGGTGGAGTGGCTGTGTCAAACGAAATATATTGACACATTATTGCAACATTCTCGCCTTGAAGACTGTAAGCCTATTGCCACTCCTATGGAGACAAGTTAACGATTGATTCTTTATTATCTTGGAGATGCATTTGATGTTGTTCTCTATGAGCAGGTTGTTGGATGCTTGATTTACTTATGCATTACTCAACCAGATATTCAATTTGCTATCTCACAAATGAGCAAGTTTATGCTTGCTCAGGTGTCAAGCATTGGCAGGTGGTTAAGTGCATATTTTGCTACTTGAGTGGTACCTGACTAATTGGATTGTTTTATCCCAAGGGGAGATCACTACCGCAACATTTACATGCTTTTTGTGACGATGATTGGGTTGGTTGCTATGACACTCATGTGTCCACCAGTAGTTTTTGCTTCATGCTTGGTAGCTCATGCATATCTGAGCTGAGCAAGAAGCGGCATACTATGGCCACTTTTAGTTTGAGTATAGGGTAGCTTTCACAATGACTGTTGAGTGTGTGTGGATCAGATGCCTTATGGGTGATTTGGGTGTTGATCACTCTTCTACCACTACCATCTTCACTGATAGTCAGAGCGCATTGGCATTTGCGAGGAACCCTGTGTTCCATGCTCGCACTAAGCACATTGAGGTGCATTATCATTATGTCAAGGAGAGGTTCTCTGCTAGAGAGATCAGCTTGGCATATGTGCCCACACAGGACAACATTGTAGACCTTTTCATGAACGCTCTGCCTAGGGAGAAGTTTGAAGCTTTCCGCAAAGCTTTAGGCTTACTTCCTTTTGTGGATTGATTCCACATAGCTTGACACTTCTTTATACATGAGCGCCAGCTCCTTATTCATCGCATCACTCCCAGGGGGGATTTGTTGATATATTTAGGTAGTGATGTGTGTGACACTAGGACTGTCGGGGCACTTTTTTCCCTCTTTAGGAGGCTTTTTCCCCCGGCTTGTATATATGCCTATAGCCCTAATGGGTTACTTATCTTTGTAAATTCTAGTGGTAATACATTCAGCATTGTGTGTTGTGCTCCAATTTTCTTCTTCTTCCTTGTGTTGTTCCTATGCTTCCGCACACATCTAACTCCAACAAAGAAGGCATTATATGGTTTAAAGCAAGCCCCACATGCTTGGTATGAAAAGGTACATGCCTATCTGATTTCACATGGTTTTGAGAACAGTTCAACTAAAAGCACCTTATATGTTAAGCATGCTAATGATGTGCTTCTGATCATTATGGTGTATGTTGATGACATGCTGCTCACTCGTCCTCATGAAAAGCATATTGCTGATTTCAAGGCTAATTTACATGCCTCATTTGAGATGTCTAATTTGGGGCATTTGCATCATTATTTGGGCATTCAGTTTATGCACATTGATGGTGGAATGGATTTGTGTCAAATGAAATATATCGACACATTATTGTAGTGTTTTGGCATGGTTGTTGGATGCTTGATTTACTTATGCATTATGCGGCCAGATATTTAGTTTGTTGTCTCACAAATGAGCAGGTTTTTGCATTGTCCGGGTGTCAAGGATTGGTAGGCAGTTAAGCGCATTTCTCACTACTTGAGTGGTACTCGGCTACTTGGGTTGTTTTATCTCAAGGGGGGATCATTACCTCCAGATTTGCATGCTTTTTTTGACTCTGATTGGGTTGGTTATCTCCACTAGTGGTTTTTGCTTCATGCTTTGTAGCTCATGCATATCTTGCATGAGCAAGAAGCAGCCTACTATGGCCACTTCCAGTTGTGAGGTTGAGTATATGGCAGCTTTCACAGCAAATATTGAGTGTGTGTGGCTCAGATGCCTTATGGTTGATTTGGGTGTTGGTCAGTTTTTTGCCACCACCATCTTCACTCATAGGCAAAGCGCATTGGCAGTTGCGAGGAACCCTGTGTTCCATGCTCGCACTAAGCACATTGAGGTGCATTATCATTATGTCAAGGAGAGGTTCTCTGCTGGAGAGATTAGCTTGGCATATGTGCCCACATAAGAGCACATTGCAAACCTTTTCACAAAGGCTCTGCCTAGGGAGAAGTTTGAAGATATCCGCAAAGATTTGGGCTTGTTCCTTTTGTGGATTGATTCCACATAGCTTGGCACTTCCTTATACATGAGTGCTAGATCCTTGTTCGCCGCATCACTCCCAAGGGGGATTGTTGATATATTTAGGTAGTGATGTGTGTGAACACACTAGGACCGCCATGGCACTTTTTTCCCTCTTTAGGAAGTTTTTCCCTCGACTTGTATATACACCTATTGCCCTAATGGGCTACTTATCTTTGTACATTCTCTAGTAATACATTCAATATTGTGTGTTGTTCTCCAAGCTTCTTCTTCTTCCTTTTGTTTTTCATGTGCTTCTATAGATGTCTAACTCCAGCAATTGGTATCAGAGTAGGTCACCGCTTCATCTCGGGCATCGTCGACACTCCTCGTGTTGCAGTCTCAGAATCGCATGAATTTTGGTGAGCCTAGGGTGTTTCAAAGATCAAAACAGCTTTGCTATGTGGTGCCGAAATTGCAATCTAAGCTCGTTTCGACCATTGAATGCACTATCACAGTGCTTGTGTAGGCTATTTTGTCTTTTTGTGCCAAAGGTATATACCAATTTTGGTTCGCCAATATAAGCATCTCGAAGTCTGCTACAGGTTTAGCAAAATTCATCTGGGCAGTCCTGTTCAACTTTTTGAGATACAGTCAATTTTCTGCATCAAGGTATTTTAGTCACTGGCCATGGCTGAAAGCAATGATGTATTTCGTATGTTGGTTGTTGAGGATAAGCTGGATGGTACCAACTACCCGTTATGGGTTTATATGATGCAACATGTATTGGTTGCAAAAGGACTGTGGAATATTATGCACCGTGTTGAAAGACGTCATGTTACACCTACGAATACAGGTACTACAAATACAGGTGATGGAGCTAATGGAGATGGTGTTGAAGATGATGATATTCTATAGATTCCTGTTCATGCTACAGTTTCTACAGCACCTACTACAGAGCAAATTCGTTGGGATAGCAGAGATGCTCAGGCACATGCATTGATAGCTTTGTCTGTCAAACATGCCATTATTCCTCACATTCTCTCTTGCAGAACAGCTAAGGATGCTTGGGATACAATTGTACCAGGCTAGGAATGAGGCTCATGTTGCTTACCTCCGAAAACAATCGGAGAGTGTGCACATGAATGAAGATGATTCTATGGACAGTTTTCTAACAAAGATCAAAGACTTTATTCATATCAGAGTTTTGCTTCTACTATTTGGTTGATGATGAAAGGCAATCCAAATGCCTTGTCATTTGAGGAGTTAGTCTTTGTTCTATTGCAGGAGGATCAGTCAAGGCAGAATAGGTCCATTATGCGTGTTGCAGATCAAGCCTTCCTGGCTAGTCAGAATGGCAAAGGAAAATGGAGCTCTTCAATTAGTAAGCAAAAATCTGCTAATTCTACACATTTGAAGAGGGAAGTCAAAGATGAGAAGAAATCAGAAAAGCAGAAATTGTTTTGCAAGAACTATAAAGGAAATGATCATATCATAAAGAACTATCCTAAACTGGCTGCAAAAGAGGCAAAGAAAAAAGAGGCTGGAATGGTTGTTGCAGAGTCCTCTACTCCAAAAACAGAGTCTGCTAACCTTGTGCAAGATGAAGAATGGGTGTTTACTACTCTTTATAGTTTTGATCCATCTTCTCATGAGCAGTGCATGTCTGCAGTAGACTCAGATGTTTGGTACTTTGATAGTGGGGCGACCAAACATATTAGCTTGGAGTGCGGTTTCTTATCTTCACTCGAGATTTCCCCTACAAGGAATACTATCACATGCACCAACAACTCCTCTTATCCTATCATGGGAGTTGGTAAGATCATTCTAACTACTACTGATGGTAGTTCTTTCACTTTGTCAAATGCTTAATTTGTGCCAGGGATCAAGAAGAATTTGTTACGAGTTTCTACATTAGCCAAGATTGGCTTGGTTGTGAAATTTGTTGATGACAGATGTACAGTTCATGATTTGTCAAGTAGCAAAGTTATTATTGGCATTTTATGTCATGGGCTGTATAAGCTCATAGACTATGAACTGAATGATTTGGCATGTGCAGTACATGATTCTCAGGCTATGTTAGATGCAAAGCTTTGGCATGCACGCTTTGGTCATCTAAACTTTGCTAGTTTGCTACGCCTGCAGAAATCTGAAATGGTGTCCTCTTTGACCAAACTTGAGGCACCCGATAAACATGTATGTGAAGGCTATATTTTGGGCAAAATGCAGCGTTCTTCATTTCCAAAAGATGGTTCAATTCGGGCTACATGTATGTGAAAGCTATATTTTGGGCAAAATGCAGCATTCCTCATTTCCAAAAGATTGAGGCACCCGGTAAACATGTATGTGAAGGCTATATTTTGGGCAAAATGCAGCGTTCCTCATTTCCAAAAGATGGTTCAATGCGGCTTTTTCATACCAATGTCTGTGGTGCTATGCTTATCTTTGTACATTCTAGTGGTAATACATTCAGGATTATGTGTTGTGCTCCAAGCTTCTTCTTCTTCCTTGTGTTGTTAATGTGCTTCCAGAGTCATCTAACTTGAAAAAAAGTATGTCCTTTTCTTTTTCTTTCCTTTCTATTCCTCTCGTTCTTGAGACTTCTTGAGTTGAGCCTTACTGATACAGTCATATGAGTCCAGGATATTGGTGCTCATTAAATTTCGTGAAGATAGCATGGACATGTTGTTGTTGAATTTTCTGATGATTGTTGTTGAACTTCCTAATTGGTGCAAATTGATGTCAAGGCCTTTGATTGAATCCCTTTCTCCTTCTTAGTGATTTGCTGAAATATTGTAAGTAGCGAGCAACATATTCGGATGGGCTACCATTTATGCACTTATGCACTTGCCAATCTTCTCGAGTGAAAGAGTCGGTTGTTTGATGAGTTAAAAAAGGGATCCAATTAGAAGCCTTATTTGAGTAGCACGTCAGTAATCCTTATGCTTCATATAAGTCGATCTAGCCTATAGCCTATGATAGGAAATCCACATACGGTTCCATAGTCTTGCAAAAGGCAAAGAAAAACAACTCCAAATGGACTTGAAAAAAAAATGACCTTGAACTCATTTTAAAAAATCAACCAAATTGGATTAAACTTAACAAATTGACCAAGCAGATGATCTTAAAGAATATCAACCAAGTAATGAAAATCGACTCCTTAATATTTGAATTGGTAATGTCTAAAAGGCTTCACTCAAAAGTCAACCTTCAAAAATCATCCTCACTAAAAATCGACAAAAAAATCAATCCAAAAAATGGACAAAAAAAAATTGAGCTAACAAATTAACCTCCAAAAAATAGAACAAAAAATCAAAATTGACCAAAAACAAAATCAAACAAAAAAAGATTGACCTTTGGGTAGTTTCATGCTAAAAGAAATTGACCATAAATTAACCTCAAAAGTAGACAAAAAAAAATCGACCTTTTTGGTTGTAGAAGAAATTTGACTACTTCTACTAAATGGGCAGCTTCATATGCTTTTAAAAGTGGGAATAATTTTGGTCAACTTTCTTTCATTTTCTTCTTCAATATCTTTATCTCATAGATTTTCTTCCACTTTCTTCATTCAATATCTCAGTATGTTCTGGTCGACTTTTACGTTTTGTTTAAGTTTTGTTAAAGTCAATTGGCTCTTTAGCACTCTCTTGCAAGCTCTTTAGATAGCTATCTTCTTTTGGAAATCTCTCCAATCAATGCATGTATCAATCCTTGGAATTGGATGTACATCAGCTCCCCAAAACAGATGCATTTTCAAGGTTTTGCTCTTTTTGCTTCAATCCTCTATATCTCGAAGAGAACGATCCCATCGGGTGTGCCAAAATGAGTAGTTTTAGATCGACTTCTTGATCTATTTTCTCAATGTGGTGTGTCCTCTTGAGTGCAATATGCAATGTGGGTTGCAATTTGAAGACTCAACAGGAAAAAATAGGACATATAGTGACACATAATGAAACAAGGGAAAGATGCTAAAATTATGAGTATATACAGCTCAAAAAGATGATCATACAAACTTTGGGAAATCAGAAGGAGACATAAGAATACACATTCACTCTAATTGTTGGATTTCAATTCTATAAATTCTCAAAAATCTAGTCTTTCAACTAGCTACTCAAGAGGGAGACATAAGAATACACATTCACTCTAATTGTTGGATTTCAATTCTATAAATTCTCAAAAATCTATTCTTTCAGTCCTTGGAATTGGATGTACATCAGCTCCCCAAAACAGATGCATTTTCAAGGTTTTGCTCTTTTTGCTTCAATCCTCTATATCTCGAAGAGAACGATCCCATCGGGTGTGCCAAAATGAGTAGTTGTAGATCGACTTCTTGATCTATTTTCTCAATGTGGTGTGTCCTCTTGAGTGCAATATGCAATGTGGGTTGCAATTTGAAGACTCAACAGGAAAAAATAGGACATATAGTGACACATAATGAAACAAGGGAAAGATGCTAAAATTATGAGTATATACAGCTCAAAAAGATGATCATACAAACTTTGGGAAATCAGAAGGAGACATAAGAATACACATTCACTCTAATTGTTGGATTTCAATTCTATAATTCTCAAAAATCTAGTCTTTCAACTAGCTACTCAAGAGAAGAATGGTCAATCACTGCTTGCCCATTGTTACTCACTCGTAGCACCAAGCTAGCTTATTCCAATTCTATCAAATGAAGTACTAGTGGTAAGCTAAGAGCCCTACACACACAAAGTGAAGGAAATACTTTAGTTGTGCATTCCTTCCTGTAGTCTCTCTCTCTCTGAGCCCCCTTCTTTGATGAAGAGATCTCCTTATATAGTTTTTCTAGGACTGATAGGAACTGAAGAGTAGCAAAAGGGACAATTATAGTTTCTTATTTGGCAAGCTCATTGAAATTTTAGTACTTTGGAAACTTCCATCTTGATCCACTTTTCCTGCGCCATCACTATCTTCCAAATTGTGGTATTTGGCACCGTCCATCATCCATGAACCCCCACGTTCAAGTGGCTGAAAAGTTAGTCCATGTGGAGATATTGGAAATTTAGTTGCTTTTTCAAGTGAAATATTAGACTAAATCAAAATTAGACCATTCTCTAAAAAATAGACTACTCTACAAGAAATGCACAACTTTTCAAGTAAGTAGACTAAATTTATAAAAATGGTCAACTTTTGAGATAAGTCGATTACATTTATACAGTTTGTTAACTTTTGAAATAAGTCAACTAAACTTTAAAAAAGGAGAACTTTTGAAATGAGACTAAAAAAAATGGTCACTTGGGCAACTAAGAGCTAGGAAATATAGTCGACTAAAAAATAGACAACTTTTTGGAGAAATTGGCCAACTTAGGAATTTAGATAACATAGGGAATTGGTGAAATGGGAAATCAGGCAACTTAGGAAATTGGTGAAGTGGAAATTAGGTAGCTTAGAAAATTGGTGAAATGGGAAATTGGGCAACTTAGGGAAATTAGGCAACTTAAGAAATTGGTGAAGTGGGAACTTAGGAAACTTAGGAGATTGGGAATTCTGCCTCCTTCATGAACTGATGAGTTGGACCCTCTTTTCTTCATCTTAGTCCTCTTTGCTTCTTTTTCTTCTCATCTTGCTCGAAATCAAGGTAAATTTTCTTGTACTTGCCTTTTGCATCTTGAAAAGCAAAACATAAAAATACATTATTAAAAGGGGGCATATCAGAGTAGCCCCCTGCAGGTTGCCCGCCACTTAGATGTTCTCCATCCTCAGAGAGAAATAAAGTATCTTCCTTTTTTTCCTTTCTCTTCTTCTTCTTCTTAAGCCTTGTTGAGCTAAGCCTTGCTGATATAGTCATTTGAGTCAAGGTTATTGCTGCTCATTGAATTTCATGAAGAGAGCATGGACATGTTGTTGCTAAATTTTTTGATGATTGTTGTTGAACTTCCTAATTGGTGCAAGCGGATGTCACGGCCTTCAGTTGAATGCTTTCTCCTTCTTAGTGACTTGATGAAATATTGTAAGCAACGAACAACATATTCGGATGTATCTCCAACTACCATTTATACACTTATGCACTTGGAAGTCTTCTCAGGTGAAAGAGTCAATTGTTTGATGAGTTAAAAAAGGGATCCCATTAGAAGCCATATTTGATCAGCACATGGTTGATCCTTATGCTTCATATAAGTCGATACAGCCTACAACCTACGACAGAAAATTGTTAGTGATACTTTCGCTCTGATACCACTGTTGGTGGTTGTCACGGCAAAGGCTTGAACCTTGTTAGGCCTGCGGAAATTGCCGCGCCACCAAAAAGGTTGGATAAGCTAGAGTGATATTAGAACACCTCTATAATCAGCAGTAGCTTAGCAAGATTACTGTTACTCAAACAAATAAGACTGCGTTTTGAATTTACTGGAAAAAATTCACTGGAACTTCACCGGACTGTCAGCAGACTGACACCGTAATTATACCGGAATCGACTCCTAATCTGTTTGTGATTACTTCAAGTGAGTATACAAAAACTAAGGAAGTGATGCGTGAACTTCCTTCACTGAAAGAACACTTTCTGAAGTTTAAGAAAAAACTTCTCCCGTTCAGAATGCCTTCTTTCGGTCAGACTTTGTACTGTGTGTACATATCCATTTCACCGAAATGATTGATGAACTGATAGTAGAGATGTCTAGCTATAAGATAAGCTATCTCTCATACAAAACTCTAATTTACTCTGCGAGATATACTTCGTTGTTCTATCGAAAAACACATTTTCTGAGAAAACTGTAACTGACCGAAAATGCGTTTTCTCAGATAACTGTAACTGTTAACGAACTAACTGTAACCGTTAACGAACTTTCTACCGTAACACAAAAATACTCAGAGTTCTTCACATACGAACAATGCGTGCAAACTTCCACATGAACATGTGTTTTCTATTAGAGAAGATGTGTACAAATCAGCTTGGCCTCTTCTTGCTCAAGCTATAGAAACTCTCCTACAGTGAGTAGTTTCTTCTTACCATCTCTCTCAGATGAATACCCAACGTTTCAGGTTTCTGTTATTCATCTGTACATACGCGATCTTTGGAGTCTTCTGAGAACTTCTCTCACTCTCTTCACTCTCTGTACATACGCGATCTCTGGCGTCTTCAAAAACTTCTCACACACTCTCTTTACTCTATATGCGCTCTATTTAAACTGCGCGCTCTTCTCACGCACGTTCTAGCTCGCACTTCCTTCTCTATTATTCTTATGCACGTTCTCTCTTTATATACAGTTTGATTCAGTGTAACGAACTCTATCAACCTCTGATTCTGCAAGATTCTGCGCTATACGTAACGGCCGTGAATTTGTCCCTTCATTAAGGCTTTTGATTTTCTGAACATTTGATTCCGCTTCTCTTTATCTTCCTTTTTATGTCTGTCTGTACGTCAACTTTGTGAGTGATTCTTCAACAGAAATCGATGCATGGTGCCATAGTCTTGCAGAAAGTCAAAGAAAAAGAACTCTAAATGGACTAGGAATAAAAATCAACCAAATTGAAATCATTTTAAAAATCAACCAAATTGGATTAGACTTAACAAATCGACCAAGTAGATGATCTTGTAAAAAAATCGACCAAGCAGATGATCTTTAAAAAGAAAATAGACCAAGTAATGAAAACCGGCTACTTAATATTTGACTTACTAATGCCTAAAAGGCCTCACTGAAAAATTGACCTTAAAAAATTCTCTTAACAAAAAAATCGATCAAAAAATCAATCCAAATAATAGACCAAAAAATTTTGACGTAAAAAATTAACATCCAAAAAATAGACCGAAAAATCAAAATTGACCAAAAAGAAAAGTAGACTAGAAAAAAATCGACGGTTTGTGCAATTTCATGTTAAAAAATTCAAGAATAAAATTAACCTCAAAGTAGACCAAAACAAAAATTGAACTTTTTGTTTGTAGAAGAAGTTTGAATACTTCTACTAAATGGGCAACTTCATAAGCTTTTAAAAATGGGCAAAATTTTGGTTGAGTTTCTTTCACTTTCTTCTTCAATATCTCATACTGGTCGATTTTCTTCCACTTTCTTCCTTCAATATCTTAGTATGTTCTAGTCGACTTTTAAGTTTTGTTTAAGTTTTTTTTAAGTTGATTGACTCTTTAGCACTCTCCTGCAAGCTCTTCAGATAGCTATATGCTTTTGGAAACCTCTTCAATCAATGCATGTATTAGTCCCTGAAATTGGATGTACATCAGCTCCCCAAAACAAAACCATGCATTTTCAAGGTTTTGCTCTTGTTGCTTCAATCCTCCATACCTGAGAGATAAGGTCCCACTGTTGTGTGCCAAAATGAGCACTTGTAGATCAATTGCTTGATCTATTTGCTCCATGTCGTGCATCCTCTTAAGTGCAATATGCACTATGGGTTGTAATTTGAAGACTCAACAAGAAAAAATAGCACATAAAGTGACACACAATGAAATGAGGGAAAGATGTTAAAATTATGAGTATATACAACTCATAAAGATGATCATACAAACTTTGGGCAACCAATAGGAGACATAAGAATACACCTTCACTCTAATCGCTAGACTCAATTCTATAAACATACATTCTCAATACTCTAGTCTTCCAACTAGCTACTGAAGAGAAGAATGGCCAATCACTGCTTGCCCACTGTTACTCACTCACAATGCTAAGCTAGTTGATTTCAATTACCAAGTGAAGTACTAGTGGTTGCTAAGAGCTCTACACACACAAAGTGAAAGTAATGCTTCAGCTTTGCATTCCTTCCTCTAGTCTCTCTCTCTGAGCTTCCCCCTTTATTGATGGGGAGGTCTCTTTATATAGTTTTTATGGGACTAATAAGAACTAAAGGGTAGCAAAAGGGACAAAATTAGTTTCTTCTTTGCAGGCAATTTTGGTACTGTAGAAAGTTCCTTCTTAGTCCACTTTTCTTGTGCAATCACTATCTTCCAAATTCTGGTATTCAACACTGTCCACCATCCATGAACCTTTGCGTGCAAGTGGATGAAAATTTAGTCCATGTGCAAATCTGGGAAATTTAGTCGCTTTTTCAAGTGAAATAGTAGACTAAATCAAAAGTAGACCATTTTCTTAACAAATAGACTACTTTACAAAAAATGGGCAACTTTTGAAGTAAGTAGATTAAATTTATAAAAATAGTCAACTTTTGAGATAAGTCGACTAAATTTACAAAAATGGTCAACTTTTGAAATAAGTCAACTAAACTTGTAGAAAAGGATAACTTTTGAAATGAGACTAAAAAAATGGTCACTTGGGCAACTAAGAGCTAGGAAAAATAGTCGACTTAAAAAACAGACAACTTCTTGGAGAAATTGGCCAACTTAGGAATTTAGACAACTTAGGGAATTCGTGAAATGGGAAATTAGGGAGCTTAGGAAAATAGTGAAGTGGGAAATTATGAAGCTTAGGAAATTTGTGAAATGGGAAATTAAGCAACTTAGGAAATTGGTGAAATGGGAAATTAGGCAACTTAGGATATTCGTGAAGTGGAGAATTAGGCAACTTAGGAGATTGGAATTATGCCTCCTTCATGAACTAACAGAATGTAAAGTGGGAACCCTTCGTTCTAATTGTTGATATATTTAGGTAGTGATGTGTGTGAACACACTAGGATCACCGGGGCACTTTTTTCCCTCTTTAGGAGGTTTTTTTCCCTCGGCTTGTATATACACCTATTGCCCTAATGGAACACTTATCTTTGTACATTCTCTAGTAATACATTCAGTAGTGTGTGTTGTGCTCCAAGCTTCTCCTTCCTTGTGCTGTTAGCATGCTTCCGTAGACATCTATCTCCAATAATTGGTATCAGAGCAGGTCCTCGCTTCATCTAGGGCATCGTCGACACTCCTCCATTTGTAGTCTGAGAATCACACGAATTTTCGACCTCCGAATGCACTATCGCAGCACTTATGCAGGCTATTTCATCTTTTTGTGCCAAAGGTATATACCAATTTCTGTTCGCCAGTATAAGGGTCTCGAAGTCTGCTATAGGTCTAGCGGAATTCATTTGGATAGTTCTATTCAACTTTTTGAGATACAATCAATTTTTTGCATCAAGGTATTTTAGTCACCGACCATGGCTGAAAGTAGTGATGTATTCTGTATATAAGTTGGATGGTACCAACTACTCGTTATGGGCTTATATGATGCAACATGTATTGGTTGCAAAAGGAATGTGGAACATTGTGTAGGGTGTTGAAAAATGTTCTATCACACCTGCAACTGTTACAATTGCAGGTACAGAAGCTGAGGTAGAAGGTGTCGAAGATGATGATATTCTGCATACTCCTGTTCGTGATGCGGTTTCTGCTGCACCTACTGCAAAGCAAATTTGTTGGGATGGCAAAGATGCCTAGGCACATGCATTGATAGCTTTGTCTGTCAAACGTGCCATGATTCCTCACATTCGCTCTTGTAGAACAGCTAAGGATGCTTGGGATACACTTACCACATTGTACCAAGCTAGCAATGAGGTTTGTATTGCTTACCTCCAAAAACAGTTGGAGAGTGAGCACATGAATAAGGTGATTCTATGGACAGTTTTCTAACAAAGATCAAAGACTTGAAGGAACAATTGATTTCTGTTGATGAGGTTATACCAGATAGCTCACTTGTGCAGACCGTTCTCAATGGTCTTCCTCATTCATATCAGAGTTTTGCTTCTACTCTTCGGTTGATGATGAAAGGCAATCCAAATGCCTTGTCATTCGAGGAGTTAGTCTCTGTTCTATTGCAGGAAGACCAGTCCAGACGGAATAGGTCCATTATGCGTGTTGCAGATCAAGCTTTCCTGGCTAGTTAGAAGGGCAAAGGAAAATGGAGCTCTTCAACTAGTAAGCAGAAATCTGCAAATGTTGCACATTTGAAGAAGGAAGATAAAGGTAAGAAGAAATAAAAGCATAAATTGTTTTGCAAGTACTGTAAAGGGAACGATCATATCATAAAGAAATGTCCAAAACTGGCTGCCAAAGAGGCAAAGAAGAAAGAGGCTAGAATGGTTGTTGCAGAGGCCTCTACACCAAAAACAAATTCTGCTAATTTTGTGCAGGAAGAAGAATGGGCATTTACTACTATCTGCAGTTTTGACCCATCTTCTCATGAGCAGTGCATGTGTGCAGTAGACTCAGATGTTTGGTATTTTGACAGTGGGGCGACCAAACATATTACCTTGCAGCGCAGTTTCTTCTCTTCACTGAAGCCTGCCCCTACAGGGAATATTGTTACATGCGCCAACAACTCCTCTTATCTTGTTATGGGAGTTGGTAAGATCATTTTGACTACTGCTGATGGTAGTTCTTTCACTTTGTCAGATGCTTTATTTGTGCCAAGGATCAAGAAGAACCTGTTATCAGTTTCTGCATTAGCCAAGATGTGCTTGGTTGTGAAATTTGTTGATGATAGGTGTACAGTTCATGATCTATCAAATGGCGATGTGATTATTGCTTCTGGCATTTTATGTCATGGGTTGTATAAGCTCATAGACTATGAAAGATCTGTGAATGATTCAGCATGTGCATTACATGATTCTCAGGCTAAGTCAAATGCAAAGCTTTGGCATGCACGCTTTGTTCATTTGAATTTTGCTAGTTTGCTACGCCTACAGAAATCTGAAATGGTGTCCTCTTTGCCCAAACTTGAGGCACCTGGAAAACATGTTTGTGAAGGATGTATTTTGGGCAAAATGCGGTGTTCCTCATTTCCAAAAGATGATTCAGTTTGGGCTACTCAGAAATTGTAGCTTGTACATAGTGATGTTTGTGGTCCTATGCAGACACCTTCTTTTGGAAATTATCTTTACTTCGTGACTTTCATTGATGATTTTTCCAAGCATGCATGGGTATATCCATTGAAGGCAAAGTCCGAAGTCTTCATGTGCTTCAAACAGTTTTTGGTTTTGGCTAAAAATCTATCAGCATGTAAAATGGGCACCCTCCATTCAGATTGAGGGGAGGAATATATGTCTTCTGATTTTAATGCATTTCTGGTTGAATGTGGGATAAAACACCAGTGTACAATGCCGTATACACCTCAACAGAATGGAGTTGTTGAACGAAAGAACAGGTCACTCATGGATGGTGTATGGTCAGGCTTTACCACATAGTTTCCGGCTTGAGGCTGTCATGCGTGCAGCATATGTACTTAACAGGTGTCCCACTAAAGTGCTGTAGTCTATCACTCCATATGAGGCTTGGCATGATCGCAAGCCATCTGTTGCTCATCTGCGTGTTTTTGGTTGTTTGGTATACGCATTAGTGCCTGAACAACATCGCAAAAAACTGGATGATAAAGTAGTAAAATGTATTTTTGTTGGGTACAATTCTGATAGTAAAGGCTATCGTCTATACCATCCACAGACTAAATGCATTCTGGTTAGCCATGATGTTGTTTTTGTGGAAGATGCTATTTATCCATTGCTTTCATGTACTAAGGAGACATCTGTTAGCTCCAAAGACATGTATGATACTTTGCTGCCTCTTTTTACAGGTGGACAGTCTAGTGCTAGGCCCAATGAGGCAACTTCTCAACCTTTGCAGGTTTCATGTGATGATGAAGATCATTCCATTTCTGATGCAGATTTACATGATGCACTAGTTGATGAGAGAGATGATATTGAGCAGGCAAAAACTATGCCAAAATGGTTGGTGCAGACTTTGCGTGACAGCAAATTAGATGCACCTCTGTCATATCATACTCGTTCAGGCTCTCATAGTGCCTCTTTTGCATCAGATTGCTATGTTATGGCTGCATCTAGTCTTTGTGATGAGAATAAGCCTGTTTCGTTCGATGAAGCACAAAATTCAGAAAATTGGATGGCTGTTATGCAATCTGAATATGATGCTATAATGAAGAATGGTACTTGGTCTTTATGTGACTTGCCTCATGGCAAGAAGGCCATTGGCACTAAATCAGTATACAAGCTAAAGTGTAAACAAGATGGTACACTTGACAGGTATAAGGCTAGGCTTCTTGCAAAGGGTTATGCACAGGAAAGAGGCATTGATTTTGATGAGACCTTTGCACCTACATGCCATATGACTACTATTCGAAGAAGTGTATGTTTTTCAGCCCGTGGCTTTGTGCAGAAAGGGCATGAAAACCAGGTGTGCAGGTTAAAGAAGGCATTATATGGTTTAAAGCAAGCACCACGTGCTTGGTATGAGAAGACACACGCCTATCTGATTGCACATGGTTTTGAGAACATTCCAACTGAAAGCACCTTGTATGTTAAGCATGCTAATGATGTACTTTTGATCATTGTGGTTTATGTTGATGACATGCTGCTCATTGGTCCTCATGAGAGGCATATTGATGATTTTAAGGTTGATTTGCATGCCTCATTTGAGACGTCTGATTTGGGTCATCTCCATCACTATTTGGGCATTCACTTTATGCAAGTTGATGGTGGGATGGCTTTGTGTCAAACGAAATATATTGACACATTATTGCAGCGTTTTGGCCTTGAAGGCTGTAAGCCTATTTCCACTCCTATGGAGACAGGTTTACGATTGAGTCTTCATGATGGTGGAGATGCATTTGATGTTGTTCTCTATCAGCAGCCTGTTGGATGCCTGGTTTACTTATGCATTACACGGCCAGATATTCAATTTGCTGCCTCACAGATGAGCAGATTTATGCATTGCCCAGGAGTCAAGCATTGGCAGGCGGTTAAGTGCATCTTTCGCTACTTGAGTGGTACTCAGCTGCTTGGGTTGTTTTATCCCAAGGGGGGATCACTACCGCCATATTTGCATGCTTTTTCTGACTCTGATTGGGCTGGTTGCTATGACACTTGTGTGTCCACTAGTGGCTTTTGCTTCATGCTTGGTAGCTCATGTATATCTTGGTTGAGCAAGAAGCAGCCTACTATGGCCACTTCTAGTTGTGAGGCTGAGTATAGGGAAGCTTTCACAGCGACTGTTGAGTGTGTGTGGCTCAGATGCCTTATGGCTGATTTGGGTGTTGGTCAATCTTCTACCACCACCATCTTCACTGACAGTCAGAGCGCATTGGCAGTTGCGAGGAACCATGTGTTCCATGCTCACACTAAGCACAATGAGGTGCATTATCACTATGTCAGGAAGAGGTTTTCTCTTGAGGAGATCAGCTTGGCATATGTGCCCACACAGGAGAACATTGCAGACATTTTCACGAAGGCTCTGCCTAGGGAGAAGTTTGAAGCTTTCCGCAAAGCTTTGGTCTTACTTCCTTTTGTGGAGTGATTTCCACATAGCTTGGCACGTCCTTATACATGAGTGTCAGCTCCTTGTTCACCACATCACTCCTAGGGGGGATTTGTTGACATATTTAGGTAGTGATGTGTGTGAACACACTAGGACCACCAGGGCACTTTTTCCCCTCTTTAGGAGGTTTTTTCCCCCGGCTTGTATATACGCCTATTACCCTAATGGGCTACATATCTTTGTACACTCGCTAGTAATACATTCAGTATTGTGTGTTGTGCTCCAAGCTTCTTCTCCTTCCTCGTGCTATTTGCATGCTTCTGCAGACGTCTATCTCCAACACTAATCTAGGAGGAGAGTATATGTCTTCTAGTTTTAATGCATTTCTAGTTGAGTGTGGGATAAAATATCAATGTAGAGTGTCATATACACCTCAACAAAATAGATTTTTTGAGAGTAATAAGAGGTCTCTCATGAAAATGACGAGGTGTGTGGTCAAAAGTTAGGCTTTACCACATAGCTTCAGGCTTGAGGTTGTTATGTGTGTAGCATATGCATTTAATTGGTGTCCCACCAAAGAATTGCAATATATCACCCCATATGAGGCTTTGCATGTTTGCAATCCATGCATTGATCATTTGTGTGTTTTTTATTGTTTGGCATATGCATTAGCGCCCAAACAACAATGCAAAAAATTGGATGATAAGGTAGTGAAATGCATTTTTGTTGGGTACAATTTTGAAAGCAAAACTTATCGTATGTATCATTCATAGGCTAAATGCATTCTTGCTAGCCATCATATTATTTTTGTGGAAGATGTTATTCCACCCTTAGTTTCATGTACGTAGGAGACACCATTTAGCTGAAACGATGTGTATGATACTTTGCTGCCTCTTTTTATAGGTAGGCACTCAAGTGCTAGTCCTAATGAGGCTATTTCTCAACCTTTAGAGCTTTCAAAATGATGACGCAACTGATTACATTTTTTATGCAATTTTTATGATGCACTTATTGATGATATTTTTTTATACAAAAGAGGCAAAAACTATGCCTAAATGTTGGTGCAACTTTGAGACACAGCAAATTAGATGGACCTTTGTCATATTGTACTTGTTCAAGCACTCATAGTGCTTCCTTTGCATTAGATTGTTGTGTAATGGATGTCTCGTGTTTGTGATGAGGATGAACCTATTTCTTTTGATGAAGCGCAAAATTAAAAAAAATGGATGGCTGTTATGCAATCAAAATATGATGCTATTATGAAGAATGATACTTGGTCTTTATGTGATTTGCCTCTAAGCAAAAAGGCCATTGATACTGAATGGGTATACAGGTTGAAACATAAGCATGATGGAACAATTGATAGGTATATGGCTATTCCTATTGCCCAAGGTTATGATCATGAGAAAGGCATTGATTTTGATGAGACCTTTGCTCCCATGTGTCGAATGACCATTGTTTATAGAATTTGTACACTTGCGGACCTACAAGTCCGAATGGTGCTTTACATGAATAAGTGTATGTATTTCACCCTCATGGTTTTATGCAGAAAGGACATGAGAACAAAGTGTGCAGATTAGAAATCACATTGTATGGATTGAAACAAGCATCATGTGCTTGGTATGAAAAGATACATGCCTACCTACTAGCACATGAATTTGAGAGCAATCCAATTGAAGGCACCTTATATTTTGAGCATGGAGATGATGTACATATGATTATTGTTGTATATATTGATGATATATCGCTTAGTGGTCCTAAGGAGAAGCATATTGTTGAATTTAAGGAAATGTGGTTGAAATTACAATCTATGGCTAACCAAGACACTATATGTTATATTAAAGAACTCATATAAAAGTGCTCGGAAGCCGTTTGGCCTTCACATGGACACTAATAGTCTTCTAGATTCATATTAGAGTTTTGCTTCTACTCTTCGATTGATGATGAAAGGCAATCCAAATGCCTTAACATATGAGGAGCTAGTCTCTATTTTGTTGTAGGAAGATGAGTCTAGGCAGAGCAGGACCATTATGCATGCTACAAATCAAGCTTTCCTAGCTCGTCAAAAGGGCAAAGGTAAATGGATCTCATCTACTAGTAAGAAGAAATCTGCTAATTCTTCACAATCAAAGAAGGATGACAAAGACAAGAAGAAAATAGATAAGCAAAATTTTTTTTTCAAATACTGTAAAGGAAATGATCATGTCATAAAGAGTTGTCCAAAACTGGCTACAAAAGAGGCAAAGAAGAAAGAGCCTTGAATGGTTGTTGTGGATGCCTCTACACTTAAAACAAAGTCTACTAATCTTGTGCACAATGAAGAATGTGTGTTTACTATTGTTTGCAGTTGTGACCCATCTTCTCATGAGCAGTGAATGTCTATAGTAGACTCAGATGTTTAGTACTTTGATAGTGGTGCAACCAAACATATTACCTTGCATCTTAGTTTCTTCACTTCACTCAAGCTTGCCCCTATAGGGAATACTATCACATGCACTAACGAATCCTCTTATCTTGTAATGGGAGTTGGTAAGATCATTATGAGTACTATTGATGGTAGTACTCAGATGCTTTGTTTGTGCATCTATTGTCAGATGCTTTGTTTGTGCATGCGATCAAGAAAAATCTATTTCTAGTTTTAGGATTAGCCAAGATTGGCTTAGTTGTCAAATTTGTTGATCACAGATGTACAGTTCATGATGTGTCAAATGGTGATGTTATTCTTGCTTCTGGCATTTTATGTCATGGGCTGTATAAGCTCATAAATTATGCAAAATCTATGAATGATTCAACATGTGCAGTTCAAGACTCTCAGGCTATTCACATGCATGCTTTTGTCATCAGAATTATGCTAGTTTGCTACACCTACAGAAATCTAAAGCAGTGCCCTCTCTTGAGGCACCTTGTAAACATGTTTGTGAAGGCTCTATTCTGGGAAAAATGCACCGTTCCTCCTTCCCAAAAGATGGTTCAGTTTGAGCTACTAAAAAATTGTAGCTTGTCCATAGTGATATCTATGGTCATATGTAGACAGCCTCTTTTGGGAACTACATTTACTTCATGACTTTTATTGATGATTTTATAGGCATGCATGGATGTATCCATTGAAAGAATAACCCAAAGTGTTTATGTGCTTCAATCAGTTTCTAGTTTTGAATGAAAATATATCAGCATGTAAATTGGGCACCCTCCATTCTTATCAAGGGGAGGAATATATGTTTTCTAATTTTAATGCATTTGTGGTTGAACATGGGATAAAACATCAATGTACACTATCATATATACCTCAAAAGAATGGAGTTGCTGAAAGGAAGAACATTTCACTCATGGACATGGCAAGGTGTATGGACATGGCAAGGTGTATGGTCAAAGGCAAGGCTTTACCACATAGCTTGTGGCTTGAGGTTATTATGTGTGCAACATATGTACTTAATAGGTGTCCCACTAAAGCATAGTAGTCTATCACTCCATATGAGGCTTCCCATGGTTGCAAGCCATTTGTTGTTCATCTACATGTCTTCGGTTGTCTTGCATATGCATTATTGCCTGAACAACAATGCAAGAAATTGGATGATAAAGCAATGAAATGTATTTTTGTTGGGTATAGTTCTGAAAGAAAAGGCTACTTTATCATCCATAGTCTAAATGCATTTTGTTTAACTATGATGTTGCTTTTGTGGAAGATGCAATTTAGACATTACTTTCATGTACTAAGGAGACATCAATTAACTCCAAAGATGTGTATGACACTTTGCTACCTATGTTTACAAGTGGACAATCAATAGTTGTTCCAAATGAGGCAATTTCTCAGCCTTTATAGGTTTCACATGATGATGTGAATCATTCTATTTTTTATGTAGATTTACATGACACACTTGTTGATGAGAGGGTTGATATGGAGGAGGACAAATCTATTCCTAGATGGCTAGTGTAGGCTTTGAGAGATAGAAAATTAGATGCAGCTTTGTCATATTGTACTTGTTCAGGATCTCTTAGTGCTTCTTTTGCGCCAGATTCTTATGTTATGGCTGCCTCAAGTCTTTGCGATGAGAATGAGCCTATTTGTTTTGATGAAACACAAAATTCATAAAATTGGATGGCTGCCATGCAATGAGAATATGATGCTATTATGAAGAATGGTACTTGTTCTTTATGCGATTTTCCTACTAGAAAAAAGTCCATTGGCACTTTATGGGTAAACAAGCTGAAATTTAAGCCTGATGAAGCAATTGATATATATAAGGCTAGGCTTTTTGTGAAAGGTTATGCTGAGGAAAGAGGCATTGATTTTGATGAGTCGTTTGCATCCACATGTTGAATGAGTACCGTTCATAGCATTTGTTCACTGATAAGTACACCTCAATGTTCTTTGTGCAAGCATGGAACATAGGGTTCCTCACAACTATCAATGCACTTTGACTGTCACTAAAGATGGTGGTGGCAAAAGACTAACCAACACCCAAAACATCCAAAAGGCATCTGAGCCACACACACTCAATAGTCACTATGAAAGCTTCCCTGTACTCAACCTCACAACTAGAAGTGGTCACAATAGGCATCTTCTCGCTCAATTAAGATATGCATGAGCTACCAAGCATGAATCCCAAACCAATGGTGGACACATGAGTGTCATAAACCAACCTAATCTAAGTTACAAAAAGCATGTAAGCAATAATGATCCCCCCTTGGGGATAAAACAATCCAAGTAGTTAGGTACCACTCAAGTAGCAAAAGATACACTTAACCACGTGCCAATGCTTAATACCTAGGCACTACATGTACTTGCTCATCCATGAGATACCAAATTGAATATCAAGATGAGTTATGCATAAGTAAATCAAACATCGAACAACCTACTGCTAGAGAACAACATCAAATGCATCTCTATCATCATGAAGACTATGACCTAAGAAATTTGTGTTCGTGGTATGTGTATTGTGTGTTTCTCTTGTGTATTGTGCACCCCCTATGCAAATTACTATGTGCGGTGGTGGAGTTTGGATTTCTATAACAAGGATATCCTTACGGAGCTCTCGAGAAGAAGAGTCCACCATCATGCATCAGCAAATAAGTACTTCACTAGTATCAGAGCATTTCGATGCAAAAGCTTTTTTCCTTTTGTGCGAGCAAAGCAAGCACTTGACTACCTACCCAAAGATTTTTCTAAGGCTTATGGCTAAGGAGATGACCAGGACATAGACCTTGGCATACCTTGTCATCCAAGTCATCGAAGTCACTATTGGTGCCATTGTCTGCACACGAGAGAGAGCCTCAATGATCAAGGAAGACAAAGGTTCTCGGTACTTTTTGGGAGTTCACTCATCCTAGTTTCTTCCCCTCGGAGCTCACTTTACCAATAATCTATTGCCACTAAGTTGCACTCTTTGTGGTGCTCGGTACTTTTCCAGAGGTCACTCATCCCAATGTCTTCCCCTCAAATCTTGCTTAACCGATAATCTCTTGCCACTAAGCTACACTCTTGTGGTGCTTGAGAAAAGGGAAATACTAAGTTCACATTACCTTGAACATGTTTTGGGCTCTCAAAGCTTCATTCTTTGCTTTCAACGCCTGTTTTGAAGCATTTTTTGGGTGATTATTGGAGTCAATTTGGAGTACTTTCACACATAGTTCTCATTACATAGGTTCAAGAACATCACAAAGAATGATCTTTTGTACTTCTCTGACAAAAAAATATTCATCTTTGGTGCTGTGTATTTAGCCACACTAGTAAATCTATAAGTTTCTTGAAATATTTTCATTTGTGGTGGGAGCAATCACTGCAAATTTATGCAATCATAATTGGTTGGAAATATGGGGGCACAAATAGATTTAGAAATCTCACTCTTTCGGCTTAACATTAAACTTCCATATTTTGAGGGATAGCTAATGAAGAATGTGATGAGCATGTTCAAAAATTCTTAGCCTTGTACAAAATCAGAGGATTAATAGGAAGGAAAGATGTTTTTTTGGTGATTTTTCTAGCCATGTTAGAAGGGTTGACTATTAAGTGGTTCAACCAATTATCTAATTATCACTTTAAAACATGGGATTTAATGAAGGATGCCTTCAAAAATCAATTCCAGCAAGGAAATACTATTAAAAACATTATCGAGGAATTGGAAAGTTTAAGATTGAGAGCAAGAGAAGCCTTCCCCGAGTTTGTCACCAGCCAAGCTTCTAGACCCTCCACATGATTTCTTTGTTAAAAAACAAGTTAAAGGATCTTGTGCTCCCCACAACTAAAATTGATGAGTTTATTATAACTACAACTAGATTAGAGAAAATAATATAACAATAGGGGATTGATTCTTTTGGACTCCCTCTCTCCATGGAGCCATAAGACCCAATGGCCCAGCTTAGAAAAGAGTTGGAAAGTTTTAAGACCAGAGGACACATAGAGAAGAAGAAGAAAATAAAGAGAAGGCATAGGCAAATAAACAATTCGACGAGAGCTTCAAGAACTCCATTCATGCGGTGGACTAAGAAGCATACTTTGGTGTACCATGTGCGATAAGCATGGTCATGTGGTACATGAATGTCCTATGTTAAGTGTAACTTGTCAACTCTACAAGGAGCCTAGCCATGAAGCTCAAAAATGCTAGAGAAGAGGGACCTTTGTTCAAGTATAATGGGGACAAGGATCTCAAGTAGCACCCCAATCATCACCAAAATGGTTGCAACCTCAAACCAAGGTAATAACCAAAACTTACATTCTAGAAGTAGTCGAGAGAATGGGCAAAGAAGGCCAATCATTTTCTTTAGGTGTGCGGAGTGTGGGCACTACTAGAGCAAATGGCCTCTACCTTAAGGTTTCCCCTTGTAGAAATAGCCCCAACGAATGAGGGTCATTATATCATATGTTGTAGAAAGAGAAGAATCTCCACTTTTGGACTGCATATATGGACGATATATGTGGACAAGAAGAACGTTACAGAGGAGGCATCTATGCCTTCATTAGCAGCTACGATAGTCGAACCAAAGGAAATTGGAAAATAAGAGGGAAAGGAGAAATCCCTCAAGGATAAGGACTTCAAGAGATGATGATAACAGAAGCACCTAAGGCCAATGAAACTACTTGCAAGGGAACTTCCAACTATAAAAGAGTCGATGAGTACCACCAATCTGAGACCACATTGACATGAATGAAGTACTAGGAAAAGCCTATAACATGGCTCAAAAAGAATTGTAGCATAGACTCAACCCAAATAAACCAATTGAATCAAAAGCTACAAAGTTGCTAAAGACAATGAGGGGGGAAGTAAGTATTTTTGATCTCTTGAGAATGGATGCAAACTTTGTATCAAAATTATTCTAGACTATTGATGACATATCCACTTCAACCTTGGTGGCTATTGGGGAAGACCCCTTATAGACCAAAAGACCCCTAAACTAAATATAAGCATTAAAGGCAATGTGTTTCAGGGAGTCATTGTTGATGGTGTTTTAGGCATAAAATTGATGCTAGAATACACAATTGAAAAGATTCCATCCCTCAAAGATGAATAATTTTACAGTACCTTGGTAGACTAGAGCAAAGTGAAGGCTCTAGAAGTGGCGCCTAGAGTACAAATCCTAGTACAAGGTAATATTATCACCCTGGAATTTGTGGTTTTAAGACTCCCACAAGTAGCTAGAGGATTTCCAGTATGGATTGGAATACCTTGGTAGACTAGAGCAAAGTGAAGGCTCTAGAAGTGGCGCCTAGAGTACAAATCCTAGTACAAGGTAATATTATCACCCTGGAATTTGTGGTTTTAAGACTCTCACAAGTAGCTAGAGGATTTCCAGTATGGATTGGAAGACCCTGGTTAAGGCATGCAAATGTTCTAAACAACTAGGGAAATGTGGGTCAAGCATGAGGGGGAGGAACTAAAGTAAATTCATCTAGAAGAAGGACCAAACAATCATGAACATACAAGAACGACTCAATCCATCAACATCAGTGTTGAGCTAGATCTTATTGATCCTATCTCGTTTGAGGAGGATGAAGAGAACGCTCTAGCATGGTTGGAAGAAATTAACTCTTTTCTATGCTATGATATCAACCCTTGCCTCCGAAAATAGAGATTGAGGAAGAAAAGAAGGAAATGTGATAGGGATTGA
This sequence comes from Ceratopteris richardii, assembly GCA_020310875.1. Classification (NCBI taxonomy): domain Eukaryota; kingdom Viridiplantae; phylum Streptophyta; class Polypodiopsida; order Polypodiales; family Pteridaceae; genus Ceratopteris; species Ceratopteris richardii. Next base: position 137,619,201 of record CM035408.1, on the reverse strand, counting down.
GCTTTGAGTTGCATGCTGAAGTGGACAAAGTCAATTATGTAAGTACAAATTGCAAGGATGACCATTTAAGAGAAAGTAACGATTATGATTTGATAAATAGCACATTACTTTGTAAGGAGGCGAGTAATAAAAATATTCCAAAGAATAGGGTGATCCATCCTAGAGGGCATGTTGATGAAAATGAGAAATTGAAACATGGGTATGAAAAGTGTATTTATAAAGAAATAAAACTAAAACGTAAGGTCCAAAATGATTGGAGAATATCTATAAAGGCCCCTAAACTCAAAGGAAATCTTGAATCTTGGGGGATCTGACATGTAGGGGCTTTGGAAGATAGACTTTGGTTAAGGAGAGGCCCATTGAGATTCAAGAACTAGGAAGCTCAATGGTATGTAAAAGAATTGAAGGATCCATCTAAGTATTCTTTCAAGATTTGGTATTGATGCATAGGTTACAAATTAATTTCCAAATAGGAGGAAAATGGCTCCCTAGATAGGAAGGCCCTTATAGGGTAAAGGAGTTGGTTGCAAATGGAATAGTGCACCATAACAATTGAGGAATATCCTCTGTTCAGTGATTTTCAAGGAGAGATTCATCTCTCGGGATTATTCTCATGCTACTTGTACATAAGTCATAAATTATAGCCTACATGCCTACTGTCATGGACACAAAGGAAACCATCTAAACCTTAGATTCCATGTCAATTTCTATATCTCATTATTGGCTTAGAGTTTGGAGAAACTAATGCTTCCATTACATCTGGAACGTGCCAAAACCCCAAGATCGACTGTCTATTTGCTGAATTCTGACACCCGGAGGTCTTGATTCAAGTCGATGACATCATGATGACATCATCAAGTCGCAACCGCCCTTGAAAACCTATATAAGGAGGGGTTGGCCACATTCATAATCAGTCTTGCCAGTACCAGTCTTGGGAGCTCAAGGAGTCGTGACCGCCAAGTAAGTACTCTTCAAGTTCCAGTTCTAGTTCCTGTCTTGTTCCTTGTTCTAGTCTAGTTCTTGGACATTCTATCTTGTCCCCTTGTAATCTCATAGTATGAGATCCTGTCGAGTTCTTTCATGTATCCAGTTCATCTCCCAGAAGGGAGTTGTTGTAATCTAGATATCTTGTCTCATGCTTACGATCCCGGGTTGTGGGATCTCCTGTATCATCTCTAGTCCAGTCTTCCATACCTATTGGTCCCGGGTTGTGGGATGTCTTGTATCGGCTACATCTTCTTGTACTATTTTCCCTACATGGGTGTTCTTGTAATCATAAGTGTATTTCGGAAATCTTGTCTACTGTAGTCAGAGAGCACAATCTAGTGCTCCCCTAACACCTACCTCATTTTTTCCTTTCCATTTGCCCTCTCCTTTTTGTAAATTTTTTGCTCCTTTTGTTGTTCTTTTAATAAAATTTTGAGCTTTCTACATGATGAAGCATTGTTTTTCGATGAAAGTATCTTTCTTTTAGTTTTTCTAGTGAAATTT
>CM035408.1:137605210-137610210 GCA_020310875.1 Ceratopteris richardii | reverse complement strand
TTTTGACTCTAGAAGCTTCATATGGCAATGACAAAACACTAAGTTCTCAAGTTGTGATGGGCTCAACCATACGGCAAACTATGCCCATGTGGTTGAAAATACCATACGTGACCATACGTGACCAAAAAATAAGAGGTGGGAAAATTTTGAGGTAGGTGTTATAGCCTATAGGTGTAATGCAATAGGAACATCATATAAAAAGTCAGATTTCCCACTTATACTATAGATTAAATTAAGATTCAAGAGAGAAGAGTTTAGAGTCTACATGATTCACAAGATGATAAAATGTAAAATTCAGATTTTTCACCATTAGAATACCATAAATAAAAACTCAAGAGACAAGATGTTAGAGTCAGCAAAATCAACTACATTATGTAAGCTGAAATGGAAACATATCATAAGGAAAATACATGATGTAATCTATGAATGAGAGTTGAGAGGGAAGATGAGCTCATAATGACTGTCAGCATCAATATCTTCTTCATTGTCCATATGATCATCCTGAAGGATATCCTCATCCTCATCCTCATCATGTACTCTAGGAAGAGAAGTGGACAGCTTCTCATCAGTCAATGGAATGCCTTTCTCATCTGCCACACTCTGTGCTAATTCGTGGATTGCAAGTAAACGCTCATCATCTTTTTCGTTTGCAAGCATGTCCAACGTGACCTCCATCCTCTCGTATCTTGAATTGTGAGCCCATTTTTATCCTTTGAATATCAAGTGTCCATTGCAACTTGTCATTCAATGTAGTGAGGATAGATGCTTGGAGAAGAATGGTGAAAGCAATAGCCGAGGTAGGTCCTTGTGATGATTGGCATGGGGTGGAATATAATAGACTTCGTGGACCCATGTTAGATGAAGAGAAGGATCGGATAGAAGTACAACTAGAGCCAATTAGATTGGGGTGGAAGACCTATGGTTGCACTATTATATCCAATGGATGGAGTGACACTAGGAGACACCACATCATCAATATATTGGTATCTAGTTATCTTTGCACATATTTCCTACGAGCCATTGATGCTAATGGTGCAGCGGTCCACATCACTGGGGACTTTATTTTTGAGCACATAAAGACCGCTATCCTTGAGATTGGAGCTGAGAATGTGGTACAAGTTATCACAGACAATGCCTCCAATTGCAAAAGGATGGGGGAAATGGTAGAGAAAGAGTTTCCTAGTATTGTTTGGACTCCATGTGCCACACAGTGCTTTGATCTTTTTTTGAAGACATAGAAAAATTGTCTTGGCTTGCACCATTAGTGAGTGATACAAAGAGGATTGTGAATTTTATACGCGGAAACCATCAGGCACTTGCTATTTTCCTTTGTTATAGTTCAATGGATATGATTCATCTTGTAGACACCCGCTTCGTATATATATGCATGGGTTTTCAAAGACTCAAGGCAGTCAGCGATGCTTTACGCATATCCGAGATTGATCGTCGATGGGCTTCCATGCATATGGCAAACATTGAGCTTGCACGTTATGTGCAACACGAAGTCTTGGATGATGTTTTTTAGGCTGATATTGTGGCCATGGTACCCGTGTTGAGATGCATATACATTGTGCTACGGATTGTGGACAGAGAAGGATCTACTCTCGGTCTTGTGTACCACATGTGCACGAATATACGAGAGGCTCTCTCTTCATCGACGACATTGTCACTTGCTAGGTATTTTTAATACGTTTTATTGAAGTTTGCATTTTTTTTAGTAGTAAGTACATTAAATGATAAATCTGAATTTAAAATCGTTTAAATGTTTCGTTTTCATAGGAAGAAGGATATCATAGAATTGATGGATGCACGATGGGAAACACTATCTCGTCCTATCCATGGATTCTCAGCCCTTTTGTATCCCTTTTTCAAGGGACCTACATTATGGGCACATAAGAGTCTTCAGTTGATGAATGGTCAGTACATGGAGCATATCTTGACACGAGATGAGAAGCTCACATTTGATAGAGAGTTTATTGGCTACATGATCAATGTTGATATTGCTTATGGGGGGACTACCGCGCTTCGCACAGAGGTGAGCCTACGGTCTCTTGAGTGGTGGAAACATTACTCTTATGGTCATCCTACCATTGCACTTGTTGCGTTGCGAGTCCTCTCAAAGGTAAAAGATTGTAATAGTATTCAATTTCTTTTTTTTGCTAAATTTTGATGCTATATTTATTATTGAATGATGAATTTTGATCATACTATGTAGGATGCTTCTTCAAGTGCATGTGAGCGTGATTTGAGCTCATATTCCCTTGTGCTTACCAAACTACAAAATCGTTTGAATGTCGCATAATTAGAGTGCGTTGTCTTTTGCAAGGCAAACCTACGCCTTGTACAAGACTTGAAGAAGTTGGATGGTCCAAAGCATGTAAATCAATTTATAATTTTAACATCCAATAAAAATTATAGTTTAATTCTTGTCACTTGTAAGTTTAAAGTTGAATCTTGATTCTTCTCTCCATTTCATGTTTCCATTGCAGGTGTCACCCATTATATTTGATGAGAGTATAGACACTCAGGAAGATATAGCAACTTGCATTAGAGATGAGGAGGAGGAGGAGGACATATACCGTATGTGTTGGAGTTAGACGTCTGCGGAAGCACGCGAACAACACAAGGAAGAAGAAGCAGCTTGGAGCACAACACACAATGCTGAATGTATTACCACTAGAATGTACAAAGATAAGTAGCCCATTAGGGCAATAGGTGTACATACAAGTCGGGGGAAAAAAACCTCCTAAAGAGGGGAAAAAGTACCCCGACAGTCTTAGAGTGTTCACACACATCACTATCTGAATATATCAACAAATCCCCCTTGGGAGTGATGCGGTGAACAAGGGAGCTTGCACTCATGTATAAGGAAGTGCCAATCTATGTGGAATCAATCCACAAAAGGAAGTAAGCCCAAAGCTTTGCGGAAAGCTTCAAACTTCTCCCTAGGCAGAGCCTTTGTAAAAAGGTCTGCAATGTTCTCCTGCGTGGGCAATGCACCTCAATGTGCTTAGTGCGAGCATGGAACACATGGTTCCTCGTAACTGCCAATGCTCTCTGACTCTCAGTGAAGATGGTGGTGGAAGAAGACTGACCAACACCCAAATCAACCATAAGGCATCTGAGCCACACACACTCAACAGTCGCTGTGAAAGCTTCCCTATACTCAGCCTCACAACTGGAAGTGGCCACAGTGCTTCTTGCTCAACCAAGATATACATGAGCTACCAAGCATGAAGCAAAAGCCATTAGTGGACACACGAGTGTCATAGCAACCAGCCCAATCATTGTCAGAAAAAGCATGCAAATTTGGCGGTAGTGACCCTTGGGATAAAACAATCCAAGTAGCCAAGCACCACTCAAGTATCGAAATATGCGCTTAACCGCCTGCCAATGCTTGACTCCTTGACAATGCATAAACCTGCTCATCTATGGGACAACAAACTGAATATCTGGCTGAGTAATGCATAAGTAAATCAAGCATCCAACCACCTGCTGATAGAGAATAACATCAATTGCGTCTTCAACATCATGAAGACTCATGGGAGTGGCAATAGGCTTACACTCTTCAAGGCCAAAACGCTGCAATAATGTGTCAATATATTTTGTTTGACACAAAGCCATTCCACCATCGACTTTCATAAATTGAATGCCCAAATAGTGATGCAAATTCTCCAAATCAGACATCTCAAATGAGGCATGCAAATCAACCTTAAAATCAGCAATATGCGTATCATGAGGACCAGTGAGCAGCATGTCATCAATATATACCACAATGATCAAAAGTACATCATTAGCACGCTTAACATTTAAGGTGCTTTCAGTTGGATTGTTCTCAAAACCATGTGCAATGAGATAGACATGTATCTTTTCATACCAAGCACGTGGTGCTTCCTTTAAACCATATAATACCGTCTTTAACCCGCACACCTGGTTTTCATGCCCTTTCTACACAAAGCCATGGGGTTGAAAAACATACACTTCTTCTGCAAGTCACCATTTAGAAATGCTGTATTAATGTCCAACTGATGTACATTCCAACCATGATGAGCTCCAATGCAAGTGCACAGATGCTACGAACAGTAGTCATTTGGCAAGTAGGAGCAAAGGTTTCATCAAAATCAATGCCTATTTCCTACGCATAACCCTTTGCAACAAGCCTAGCTTTATACCTGTCAACTGTTCCATCAGGTTTACGCTTCAGCTTGTATATCCGCTTAGTGCCAATGGCTTTCTTTCCAGGAGGCAAGTCACATAAAGACCAAGTACCATTTTTCATGATAGCATCGTATTCAGATTGCATTGAAGCCATCCTATGTTCAGAAATTTGTGCTTCATTAAACGAAACAGGTTCAGTCTCGTCACAGAGACTAGAGGAAGCCATAGCATAGCAATCTGATGCAAAAGAGGCACTATGAGAGCCTGATCGAGTACGATATGACAGAGGTGCATCTAATTTGCTTTCACGCAAGGTCTGCACCAACCATTTTGGCATAGTTTTTGCCTACTCAATATCGGCTCAAAAGAGGCACTATGAGAGCCTGATCGAGTACCATATGACAGAGGTGCATCTAATTTGCTATCATGCAAGGTCTTCACCTGCCATTTTGGCATAGTTTTTGCCTGCTCAATATCAACTCTCTCCTGAACAAGTGCATCATGTAAATGTGCATCTGAAATGGAATGATCTCCATCATCCCATGAAACCTGCAAAGGTTGAGAAGTTGCCTCATTAGGACCAACACTAGACTGTCCACCTGTAAAAAGAGGAAGCAAAGTATCATACATGTCTTTGGAGCTAACAGATGTCTCCTTAGTACATGAAAGCAATGGGTGAATAACATCTTCCATGAAAACAACATCACGGCTAACCAAAATGCGTTTAGTCGGTGGATGATACAGACGATAGCCTTTACTTTCAGAACTGTATGCAACAAACATACATTTTACTGCTTTATGATCCAATTTTTTGCAATGTTGTTCATGCACTAATGCATATG